>JAODKM010000013.1:284070-297406 GCA_026780845.1 Petrocephalus sullivani | reverse complement strand
GGGGGGTTGGGAGGGGTGTTTCGGGGCGGAATGTGTTCAGTATTCTGGTCTAAGGATGAAAAAATAGGCAAACGTTAGAAAAACCTTTAAAAAACCACAGGAAACTTGCTGTTTTATCAGTAACACTATAATGTACCATTATACTCTTAATTACTCAGGTACTAACTCTTACTTCATGTATTAATTAGCCATTAAATAACCACTTACGTAAGTCGCTCTGGCTAAGGGCATCTGCCAAATGCTGTAAATGTAAATGTAAACCACAAACTGCATTTGTTCACCATTCGTATTACAGTGGTACCTTGAATTAAATTACTGTTACTAAATTACTAAGCAAATGTACTGTGACGCGTTACCATTTCTGCCCCCTCAAGTAAAGTGTCACCATTTTACCGTGTGTGTACTTGTCTGGAAGTAGGCCCAAAGTTTCATAAGGCCGAATGACTTCCCAGCATGCTGCCCTTGATGATTGAAGAGCAAATTTCCAAAAATTCACTCAGTCCACAGGATATGTTTGGGAACATTTCTGCAGACTTAGCGATTTTTGGGAATTTAGTGGAACTCCTCCGTTGGATTACATGAGGACCGAGTGAGCGTCGATTCCCGATGCTGTAAGGTATGATGAGGCAGCCTGAATATTAGTCTCATCTCAAACAACAAGAAATGGACTGAGTTTTGGAAACTTGCTCTTAATTATGAGTGCTGCAGGAATAGTGCCTGTTAATGGCTGTGAAACACCTCACATTAAGGTCTGACATTGGCTATTATTCCATATATATATAGTAGCAATATACTACTAAGTTACATTATGATATTTTAAAAACCATAAAAAGTTCTGCCCATGCCCATGCAGGTCTGCCACTCAGCTCCCTGCTTTCCAGCCCCAGAACTTCTCAATTGCCCTTTCAGTGAGAGTTTTTGCCCTGTGGTACATTGGCATCCCGTGGCACCCCTCATGCTTCGGAAGAGATTTCAGACCCACTGTGACCCGGCACTTGACGAGTGGTTCTGGAGGATTTATTAATATTCATTTAAGCTCCTGCATGCTCATGGGTGTCAGGCAGCAAATTAGCTTGGGGGGGGGTAAGATCATGACCCCATGCAATTTATATTCTTAGCTACTGGTTGGTCACTGTAAGACTTTTCTACAGTGAACAAGGAACCGTTCAATATCTAATACATTTTTCAAAACATGGTTGTCATGGAAACTTCATCATTACATAGAAATACATTAAACTGAACCGATATAGAAGAATTAAATAATAAACCACCCTAAACCTGTGTAAAACAACCTACTGCTACATGGATCAGTTTTAGTGAGCTGTGTCTGCACCTGGCCGCGACGTAGATGCAGACTCCCGTCACCAGGTACGCCACCAGGATGCCGACCCAGGTCTCCGTGGGGAAGGGGCTGAGGAAGCTGAACAGGTCTGGATGGTCCGAGCCCATGTCTCTGTGAACGATGAAGCTGATCCCCGTCTGCATGAAGGGCTTGCTCATCTCCACCACCTTCTCGCGAGTGGCTGTCAGCGTCAACGGAGCCACTGCCAGGTCCGCCTCCTGAACACATCCAGGGGCATAGTCACAGGTCCTGACATACAGTGGCAGGAAGTAGCATCAAATCAGCTACTATCTTACAGGGTCACCATCCTGCTCATTGGTCTTTAAACACGGGGGAAATGGGAAGCATTGTGGGATTGGATGTTATGATCAATTATTTATAAACTATTATTATTATCATTATTATTATTGCATTATGCTATTATATTTTTGTTGTTATTGTCCTCTTCCCTGTCCTCTCTTAATGTGCCTTGACTGTCAGAATAAATGTATAATATGCAATAGGTGGAGTATTACATACTGCTCCATTGCAGAGCAAATCTGACCGACTACACAAGGCAACCAGACTCAACATTCTGCTTGTCTAATGCATCGGGACAGGACAAGGGGGAAAAAAAAGTAAAGAAAAAAAAACATATATGTTATGATCAAAATCACCCTTCAGAGGTCTGACTTTGTACCTTAACTTGAATTGCCTCAAAAGTACCATTGATTTGCCTGGATGTACATTATAAATTCTATAGGCTGGCATAACCAATTGATGTCATTCTGGAGAATAATCCTATGATGAATATGGCAGGTAAGGTCTGCCGCCCTGCCGCACGGAGGGAAGCCAGGCATTGCTGCTCACCCCTCGCAGCACCTCCCCGATCATCCCGTTCCAGGCACCGCGCTCGTCCTGCCGCCCGTAGCTGCCGTCCTTCACCAGGTGCACGTTGTACCTGAAGCCCAGCCTCTTTGACAACTCGGACAGCAGGTCCATGCAGTAGCCCTCCAGCTCAGTGCCCTTCGGCATCGTGTACGGCTCTTGCTGCAGCAGTGCAGAGGTGACATCTAGCAAAACACTTACACAAAAGGACAGCTGCCGTAGGGTGACAGTCATCTCACAGATTCAGTTACAGGGGTTGGCTGTACTTTCTTGCATTCCTTTAGAATAAGATCAATGTTGAACTACATACACAGAATAACACTGATTTTAATATATTGATAAAAAATACTTTTATCAAATATTTTATCATTAAGATGATCATTTGCTCTGCTAGTGGCAAGCATGATATTTTTAAATAATTTTGACTTTTTAAATGTAAAGGACAAAAAAATTTATTATTTTGTCTCACCAAAGTGTTTAATATTTGATACGTAGTACCAAAATGATGATTTACTTTATACATGATACCTTGATACTTACCTTTACAGTGGTCACTGATAAAGCTGTGGGCCCTATAACGAAAAACATTTTATTTTAAAAAGGTTTCACAAAAAGCTATTTTGGTGTCAAATTATGATCTTTTGTTTTATAAAAACCTGCAGCAGCTGTCATCTAGGAGTTAAGGGGGAGCGAGTTTTATGGGAATTAATTAAGGGCCAGATGAATCTATTTATAACAGAGAGGACAATGGTCATGAAAAAAAGCAACAGCAAAAAGAAAAAGAGGTCTGAAGACTCCACTGTTGTTTTGCCAGAATTCCTCCTTGGCCTCTTTCCCCTGGTTCCTTGGCGGTTAGCGAATGCGGTCTCACTCTGCAGTGCCCTTGCTTTTCTTCCCTCTCCTCAAACAGGACAAATTCCCAGATTAACCAGGCAGGCACAATGGACAGCTTGTACTTCTGTGCTCTTTGACAAAGCCGCTGACCCCTTGATCAGCATTCTCCTTACGGCTGGATAGAAAGGCCGCATGACGGCAGCGCGAGGTGGACGGGAGGGGGCCGCATTGAGGCTTTCTTGGCTCCTGCGGCTTGGTTGAAGTGGAGACCCGGTCGTAGACGTGTTCCGGAGCCCTTGGCTGTTGGCAGCCGGCCCAGCCAAGGCGGTGGGATGGGGAGTAGGGGACAAATGTTGTTGGGGGGGGGGGGGGGGACTTTTTTCAGTCTTACACCAATCAGAGGATGTTTACGACATGGTGACTGGTTTATTACCATAAACTGTGACCGATTCTATTTTCAGGGTCAATTAAGCCAATCTTGAAGCATGACAATGTTGATCTTGATTGGGGGGGAGTGATCTAGGGCTGTAGGTATCTACTAAGGGTGGGTGAGGGACCAAGGGGGGAGTCGCACAATGAGTTCTCATAGTCAGACAAGACCCATCACTATAATAGAGAATCCATTTCTTTTTAAAATATGACAAACTTACAAGCTCCCAGAATCCCATCAGTTCAAGTCACGGCCCCCCCCCCCCCTCGTCTCTCACACGCTGCCTTGTCTCTCAGCAATGGCAAATTGATTTATTACAGTTGGGGCCGCAGCCGGTTGGTCCCCCTCTTGCCAAACAGGAGGCAGCCTGCTGCTTTGATAAAGTCCCATTTGACAGGCTACCCCCGGTTAATGAAAAGTTTAAGATGTCAGATTATGAACTGTTGCTGCCACTGCCTTGGGGCTGGACATGAGGCTCTGGCGTGCCTGTATAGATTATTGTCATAGCAATGCTCCCAGACAGGAACACTCACACAGAGATTCCAATTCATTCATTCATCCTTGTATTGGGCCACTCATAAATCACAAACATAAGCATGTTTTTTCTCACTGGTCTCCACAAACCAGCAATTATGAATGTCCACATATCATGGAGCAGCGTTTCCCAACCCGGTCCTCGGGGACCCACAGACAGTCCGTGGTTTTGCTCCCTCCCAGCTCCCTGCCAGACAGTTTTTCCACAAGCAAAAACATGGACTGTCTGCAGGTCCCCGAGGGCCAGATTGGGAAACACTGCCATAGAGAAATGCTTTTCGAATTTCGGGGCTGTTACGTTTGTCCCCATTTGGGGGCAGGACAAAGATCTTACCTGCATCACAGACGGCTGTCAGAAGGACTGTCACACATACGACGATTCCCAGCTTAGACCTCATGTTTTTTGCCTCAAAAACTTAGGAGGAGAGAAATGGAAAGAAGTAATGCAATTGTAACGATAAAATATTTGTTATCTTTTACCAGCGCTGGTCTTGAATTGTCCCGTTTGTACAAGCAGGTGGTAATTAATGCAGTTGATAAGGCCAGTTAACTCCCACTTGGGGGTAAGAAGATCTGGACACCTGATGGTCACAAAAGGAGCCTCCAGACTCACATATCACAATGTGTCCTAGTGGCAAGAACTACTGTCCAGAATGTTAACCAATACAACCCCCCAGTACCCATGGACCGCCTACATTACCTATACCGCAGCACAAAATCACACACTACTGCTGGGATGGCTTACCAACGGTTTGCAAATGGTCAATAAATGGTCAATAAATGTGCCGTTACTCACATCTGCGGACAATTTGCAACTGTGAGCTACAATAATGCTTGAAACAAGACAGATGCAGTTATAAAAGAACAGAAACCGGACAGAATGTTATTAATAATCTGACTTCAAATGCGGCAAATTTCCTAATTAAAACAACATTAGAGTTTTTATAGTGTGGAATTTATGACCCGACAAAAGGGATTCCTCAGTTAATGAAACAATGAAAGGCAAACTTTGAAATTTAGAAAGTTAGCATGATTCCCAGCAGTACTGAAGAATTACAAAACTGTCAGTTAATAACATTAACCTGGAAAAATACCAGTCATTAGGTACATAATCACAAACACTGAGCATAATGTAAGCTCATCTTACCTCAAGACCCCTGACTGCTGTTTGAAGCAGCACTGTGCTGAGCTGGAACGCAAAGGCAGCAGCTAGATTTAAACGATCGAGCTGCTGCGAAGAGCCAATAGAATTTGTGGGAGGGGAAATTCCAAAAAAGAGGGAAAAACAACTTGATTGTGAGATTTTCCCGCCCTCATATTGCATATGGAGCCTGAGGTGTGACCAAGTCACCACTTATCCCCACCCCCATCGTAGCTGGAGGAGTGCAGCCAGATGCTGCCATAAAGCTAGCAGGGATCAAGTCTAGTTCACAGGGGTTATGGGGTGGACCTGTGGAAACAGTAACCATGGCAATAGAAAAGCCATTCATGACTACAACATAATTCCAAGGCCAGCAAAATGGATCTTTCCAGTCTGAGCGACTATTTGTCTCCTCATTTTCAGCCTCTTTGATGGGGGTATTTAGTAACGCCACTGCCTAAGCTTACGTAGGAAGGCAGGAGGAAGGAAAGCTGGTTTGAGTCCATAGGCCGCGATACCATGTACATCTGTCAGCATACAGTGTTTTACATGGAGGGAAAATCTATGTTAACATGGAAGAAATGCAAGCAAAGCTCTTTTCCTGAACCATTTTACAATGTCAGCATAAAACTACTAAATATAGTGTTTAAGATGTGTTTCTTCAAATGAATATGGTTTCTGTAATCGTTATGTTTAAGACGTACGTTTCTATATATACCAATATCAAATAAACAGGTGATTAAGGATGTCTGCTTTCCATAAGTAAAGCTCATTTGCATGTTTATATTCTACTCCCTATTTGTTTACTTAATTTTTTAGATCTCCATTTTCTCCGGGTGATGCCGGGAGGCCTCTGCCAAAGCCCTCAGGGGGAGCCTTCAGTTTCAGTGACAGCAACATTCCCTCCGTTAACAGCAATTAAAAGACCTCAAAAGTTGGAGCTTGAAAGACGAACCACACTAAACTGCACCGATAAATAGAAGCTTTTGAAGTGAGCCGGGGGAATCACCGGAATTCAAATGAAGACATCCTTTGTGAGTGTGACAGCGGGGGGGACAATCTCTGTCAGTCAGCAAGGCGTGTAAAGCCCCGGATAAGCTGGCAGCACTCCGGAAGAGTCCGGCGGCCCGGATCGCACAGCAACCACATCCTGGGGCATGCCCAGCTTCCTTTTGTCTCTGTCACTTAGTTGGTACTTGGAATAAAATATTTAGAAGTGATCACAGCTTTATCAAACGCAAGGTTTCCCCCTCCCCCAGCCGTTTTGGTCTTGTTTTCTTTAAACACAAGATACGAGTGAATCGTGTCACATCAGACTGGCTTCAAAAATGCTTGTGAATGAAACTGACAGCCGCCAGAGCTAAGTGGCTAACAGGGACGCTGCGTGTGGACGTGGACGGTCATGCGTGAGGATGACTGACAGAAGCGAGCCATGCGATAGACATACTGTAAGCGGTCTTGTGATCCCTACCCAGAGAGTCAATGAATCTCTTCTCCTTGCGTCCATTATGCTCTGGGAAAGGGCACGGCGGACAACATGGGCCAAGCAGGCGCTTTCACAAGCACAAAGAACATGTCAAGCACCACAAAGCAGATTAAACACTTTTTATTCAGTTCATGTTCATTTACATCAGTTGACAAATTCAAGATTTTTTTTTTTTTTTGCATGTCATGTTTTAGATTCTTTTTAATTAAACTTACACCTATATTAACTGACATTGAAAACACAAGGCAAAACATGAAATCATATATATAAAAAAAAGCAAGTGTGCTTGAGTGTATGCTAGTAATACATTCTTAAAATTTAAATACCCCTACATCTTTACACAGAAAAACAAAACAGCATGGCAGTGCAAATAAATGCTGTTGTGCTTCATACCCATTTCATGCCAAGTGTCGTTTCCTTTCTGCTGGAGTCCACATTGCTTCCAAACAGACCCATTGTCCAGATGATTCTGCTTTCATGTCCGAGGCCTATTCCCATGTCTAAATTTTTAAATTTTTTCTTTTATTTATTTATTTTTTTAAAACATTTAAAGCTCAGCATAAATCAGCGGGTCAAGCGTGTATCAGAAGTACTATTTCCCAAAAAATTGCCATTACTCCCTGCTGTGTTTCAGGGATGAATGAACCTGATACAGTAGTAATTGTGAAAAGCGTTCCCTAATTAAAATTAAAAGCGTCATTAACGCATTTGACAGTGACACGACCCCACTTAGAGGCGAATGCGATGCGGTCGCCGCCCGGGATGGTTAGGCCCGGCAGCGACTCGCACACACAGGGTCTCTCATCCCGGCTGTGCAGGGGAGGGTGCATCGAGCGCCTTCCCTTAAATTAAAGTGGTGACAAGCACTGGCCCTCGGGACATGCAGAAGATGAGGATGGACGATTGGAGGTGAAGGCAGTAGGGCTGGCATACAGACCGTCTGCTAGTCTGTATGCCAACACCAAGCCATAATATGACAGTGTGATTTCACGTTGACATAAAAATGGCATTTCCCCGCAGCCTGCATGGCATCACATAACAGCCCAAGGGTAAAATGCAACACAAGAAAAATGTTACATATGCATAGGATTTTTTTAAATCATTCGAATTAAAATCTTTGTTTTTTTATATCTTGGTCTTGTACAAAATGAGCCACAGTATGTTGTTCATATACTCAGCTTCCCAGACAGCATTTCCTCCAATACTGTCATATTTCATTGAGGATCATTTTAAAATATTGCTAATGTGTAGCTAAACTACTACATATAAAGACATATTGGTACATCTTTTGTTTATAAAAAAATAACAAAGTTATACAAGAGTTTGGGAATTAAATTGGACATGAAACAAAGTCAGATGACAAGTCTTGCTACATTTGAATAGTGTGAAATAATAACAGATACTGAGGTTACTGTAAGTTCGATGTATCATGACTTTTCACATTAACTGAATATAAACAGTCTGTCTAACAATGTGGATTTGGAGCCAATTTATGAGAACACCAATTTCAGGCATCATGCTGTGGGTTATGTAAATATGTACAATGCATGGTTTTAACCCTCAGATGACCAGCCAGAATGGGACATTATAAAAAATAATGGTATCATTTACTTAAATTGCTAATAGTGCCCAGCATTTCCAAATTTTAAACTGAATATAATTGGCATTTAAATCAATGATAATTCCATAGTTTTTAAGAAACTTGGTGAGTTAGTCATTTACAGACCACTGAAGAACTTGCCCAAAACCACCCAATTTAACTGTTGTGATACACGTATAAATTAAAAGTTTGCAGTATCCACTGGTTTATTTTAAAGCACAGTCTCTCTTCATGACTGGATCAGTTGTATGTAATTTTGTGCCAGTTTCACTGATTGTTGGTTCTTAGAGTTTGAGCATAAAGACGACCTCGGGGTCCATGTCTGGGGGACCCTGCCCTGGAGGGGTCGGGGGAAGCTGGCTCAGGAGGTCTAGGGTGACACAAGGGCTCCTGGCCACAGAGCAAGCCCCCTCTGGGTTTCCGCGCTCCTCGATGGGGCTGCCGCCGTGCCGGGCCAGCTCCTGGAGCCGCTGCCGTTCCTGCGCCTGCTTGGCCCGGTTGGCGATGTAGCGGACCCGGCTCTGGCTCCGGGACGACATGCGGCGGATTGGGGGCACCTCTGTTTCCTGGTCTGGCGGCTGAGCGAAGTCACTGGGTGTCAATGGTTCCACGTCAGTCAGCCTCCTGAGCTGCTCGGCCAGGTCACCCCCGGGCTTCCCGATTGGCTTCCGGGGGCTCCTGGTCGGGCGGACCACAAAGCTGCGACTGATGCTCCGGTACTTGCTTTCAAAATTGCAGGTGATATCGTCAGACGTAAGGTCTCCCAGGCTCTTGGACTTGGAGCCAGTGTCCATGTCCTTCGCAGCAGCTGCTGGCACTGAGGCTTTCTTGGTCAGAGCTGATGACTGCTTGAGACCTTCTATGTAGAGCCGGCTCCACGTGTGCCGCCTCTGCATGAGCCGGCCGGACGCCCCAGGCTCCCGGCCCAGCGGCCGAGGTTGCAGCTCATCCTTGATCGCACTTGGATCATCGGCCATCAAGTTTGGATTGGACTTGCTCTTGCTGACCAGCAGGGTGTTATACCCGGTCCTGGCAGCAGACGGTAGGCAGTCAGCCCGGCTGATGGTGAAAACCTCCTCGGGGCCATCCTGTGCCCCACCGATACTGGCCAGGCCCTTCCTCGCCAAGTTGGGCAGAGACAGATCGATCACAGTGTCGCTGGAGGAGATGCTGGATGATGAGGATACGCTCTCCCGGTGGGCTCCCAGGTCTAGCTTGCTCCAGAGCCGGTCGTTCACGGTAGCGTCGGTGCAAACCTCAGGTACCGGAGAGGCCCCCGCTTCCCAGTGTTCCAGCCTGACGTGCCCTTCACTTTTGGTTCTCCTGATAGGGCAGCCCTGCCCTCCTTTTGAGCCGGAAGTTGGACCATTGCTGAACAAGGCTCTCATGACTGGTGCCCGGGCACCAGGGTGACCCCTGGAACCCTCTACAGTAAGAGTCTGATCTAGCTTCCCGCTTGTTGTGAACACATCATCACACTGGCCTGTGGCTGCGTTTCCTTCACAGTTACCCTCGTGCTGACACGCATGGTCCAAGTGACGAGGACTATCAATGGATGCAGACGTAAGGTCTTCACAGTTGCCGTTAACAGTCTTTGCGCCATGGGATCTGCCTGTGCTGCTTTGGGCAGGTTCTGCGTGGAGTGAGAATGTCCTTTCCATGGGATGGCGTGGTCCAGCTTCGTCCGCCGTCTCCCCCGCTCCTGCCAGGGGTAACACTGGTGTAGAGGTGAGCGACGACGTGCTGGCGGGACTGGGATTGGATGTGGAATGACGTGGGGGTCTCTCCTCAGATTCCTCAGCAATGGATTCCAGGGGCTGCAGTGGAATAGCTGATCGCTGCATTTCCGGGTTATCTGGAGACAGCAAAAAAATTATATCATTTAATAATTTCATACATGACATATATAACAAATGTACACAGCACAAAAACAACAACTATATTATGCAAACACATTACCTATGGCAGCAAGCGAAAAAAACAACTACCGTAAGGCAATTACTAATAAACAAACAAAGGTAGACTTGAATATTGGGTATTTTATACATCTTACGTTGTTTTAATATTGATCTGTGGAAAAACACCAAAAAAGACAAGAGACAACACATCAACATACAAGGACAAACAGTCTCATGAAGTCAGAGTGGTGTGGAAGGCAAAAAAAACAACAAAACGGTACAAAACTTTTCTGAGGAGGACAGGGGAGAAGCACAAGACGACAGGACAGACCTCCTTAGTGAGTTTGGGCTACGTCTTGCCTCATAACATCTAATTAATCCGATAATAAACCGGGTAGCATGTCTGGTGGCATCAGTACTTGATGAACACAAAAAGGTGAAACTAGGAGTTAACGTTACCTGGCTTGTGTCATCCCTTTAATTCTGCACTAGTAGTAGACAGCGTGCAAAAGGGACAGAAGAGAGGAAGGGTTTAGCACATGGGAGGGGTACAGAGGAAGGCACAACAGAAACGCTAGGACAGCAGGTAAGTACAGGCATCGGGCCCCGCACTGTCAACCGCTTATGCAAACCTTTCCTTTGAAAAGGCTACAGCACATTTGCAAATGCCAAGTGTTACTCAAACATAATTCATGCAGTCACAAGACCTGGTTATCTGTAGGGATTCCCACCCACCCAGCAAATTCCATTTGACCCCAAACTAATCAGTCCCTGGGGTCTATGTAGGACACTGCGAGACATATACACAAAGCCGCGAAGAGACAGCTTTCAGCAGACAAGCTCACAGCCAGTTCGAGCACATGCTTGCCAAGCAGCTGACAGCCCGGGGGGCTGCTAAAAAATACATACAGCCAAACCAAAATTACCAACCGGATGTACTGCAGGACGGTACGCTGAACTGGGGCCCGTTTCATTGGGAGGGTTAATGGGACTCGCAATGCATATAGAAAAAGATGAGCGATCTCTCTCTGTAGCAGGTCATCACCAGCTAACAAAATCAGAGCTGCTTTCATTTAACGTAGTCAGGCTGAGCATATCGGCTATCGGCCCAAGGAGAGGACACATTCAATGCCCGTAGGCCATGTTACTGCATTCTTAGGCTGCTAAATATCATATCCATCTGGAAACACTGCAAAAATCCCGAATGTAAGAATTTCTCAAGTACATAAATCTAACTACAATAATGCTAAGGCAGCTGACCTTAGTGCACTGTGAAGGTATCAAGGTAACCTGTGTACTTGGCTGGCGATCACCCTGCTAAGCTAAGAGCTATACGTCTAAAGAGGACAGCCACACATTACAGGACAGCTTGTATTTGGAACTCGAGACACAGGAAAGTATCACATTGCAACATCTTCTGGAATCAGCAACCCCTGAGTGAAACCACAGTGGGAACATTTTCTTCAATAATAACTGAATTCGACCAGAAGGAAGCAGGAAAGGCAGCTGGGTTATATAAATTGTCCAAATTCAACAAAGGCGGGACACAAGCCAAATCATAGGAACGCTGGACAATTCTTCGTGGAGCTTTCTGAGCGCTCACAGCTGTGCAGTCACATGCCGGGCATGGCCAGCAGAGAATGCACATGACTTGGTAAGGGAGTGGGTCATGTGATCTGAGAGCCGCCTGACGGCAGAGCTCGGAACTCCTTTGGCCATAGTGAGATAAGATGGGGGATTAATTGCTCGTTTTGCCCAAAAGCCCTTCACATATAAACACATAAAGCAGATGTTGTGCAGCCAGGACAGGCCAAAAGCCTGTGCAGGTGAGGAACAGAATCCCCATAGGTGGGCCCAGTAGTGAAATTAACCTCTTGGAGGCCAGGGTTAGCTGGCTTCCTACCCCTCCTCTCCATGGTAACCACACAAGTGAGGTAGTGTCACCATTTTCTATATGTATATGTAGGTGGTGAAAAAACGACAGAAACTTATTAATAATCAAGGACTTAATTGGGAACAGGGCAACCTGGACCAATTCCTGTTGAAAGCCTTCAGTTCCTTGAGTGATGAAGGGGTGAAAATTTCACACTGTAATCCAGGACATTCCATAAAGGTTCTGTTATGTTTAGATCTTGAGATCTGACTTGATCTTGGTGTTTATGGAAGCATGCACTTTTACTTCATGGTGTACAGGGAGCACTGCTACCTGCGGCAAACATCATGAGACTGCAGAAACGGCATCACAGGATGCAGCTGGAGCTATAAAAAGTCAAATGTCTCAAATTCCTTGAGAGTAATATGACCATATGACCAGAAAGGTGAAAGGTGACTCACGCCATACTGCTTTCTCGCTGACTCAGCGGCCTGCGCTCCGTGCCTGTTACACCTGGTTACATGGCTTTTTTGCTTTGGACTCGGATAAGAATGGTTTCCAAACAGCACATCTGCCTCAAAATCCAACTTCACAGGTTTTGTTGAGACTGGGTCACAAAGCTGCTGATTCTGCAGTAATTTCTGAAGCCACGCTACACTTCATGTAGTTGTAGTGGAATTTTTGGTTGCATGGAAGCAGTCTACGGTGGTATCTCCTAAGCTCTGTACTTGCAAAGGTAACCTCAACTGCATTCATAAGTAAAACGACACAATCTAACCTCTGTGGTCATTAGAGTACTTGCTAGCTGTAGCTAGGTACTCTATTATCTAATTCTTTCTATAACACTTTCCACCTGACTTTTACAGTACTGTTGTTTGCATCTTCATGTAAAAATGCAGTGCCAATCATATCTCCATTTTTGTGATCAGTTCAAGTCTGCGACAAATGCCACTAATCACTTTAAAATAATTGTCACAAATTACTTTAAAATAGTTAAAAGATGTTCCTAGGAATAACATCTAATTTCTGACTTTCTACAGCGACTACAAAGCTTGTATGCCTACTCTTCACACGGCATAAGACACACTACTGAACATTTCAGTCCAGGCAAGCACCAACTTACCACATATTTCATCTGATGTGTTCACGTCACACTCATGAATATAAAAGTCGAAAGAAGAGAAATGCTGTTATACAGGTATATGTTATATATCATTGTTTTCTCTGACATCTGAAACTATTCATCAACCTTTGATTCATCTGCAAGGGCCCGGCTCCAGTTCGAAAGTGTTGGGGGGGGTGGTCACAGGTTTCTCTGGAGGGGGTTTGGG
>JAODKM010000013.1:244765-269418 GCA_026780845.1 Petrocephalus sullivani | reverse complement strand
CCCCCCCACCCCCCCCCGACCACACCCCCCCCCCCCCCCCCCCCCACCGCGCCCGGCGACGTCTAAGCACACCGCGGCCGGTCCACCGCCCCCCCCCCCCCACACACTGCTGTATAAATGACATTTGGGCAGAGTTTCTCCCCGCACTGCGAGTTTCAGCTAATAGCATTAGGTGGCAAGAGGCGCCCTGCAAGCTGAAAGTTATCCAGGACTCACAAGTGCTTCCAAATTAACCCCTGCAGATTGCAGCCAGCGTAGCGCCCTGTCGTGGAGGGGGCAGACCGAAAGCGGCATCTCATTCTCATCTGGACATCTCCATTTCGGACTGACAGGACAGATTTGCACAGCCGCTACCACAACCATCGCAACAGCATGCTTTTAAACGCCTTTTATTCTCTACCAGTGCCCGATTCATCAGGTCCTGTTATGGTCACAGTGTGGCGGAACATTCTGGACACTTACACTCCTGGGTAAGGCTTGATGAGGTGCCCGAGTGCCAAGTTTATTGTTTTTGAACAGTTACAAATACAGAACACTAGAGGGCAGAGTTATTTCACAAACAACCCCTTGTACCCATTCTCTGGGACCGTTACAGCCTCCTTCTAGGACCAACAATGTATCCATTTGTTAAGGGAAAAAAATAGTCTTTTTCTGCAGCTTTTTATTGTGATGTAAATTCAGGTAAATTCTAAGCAGCTCTGGCATCTATTTCCAAGGTCTGAAAAAGTCAGCTTTGAAAATCATATATATTCATATATTCACTGTTGGGGGAAAATGCAGAACTGGAGATAAAACAGAACTGGAACTTAAAGCTGAACTGGAGATAAAACAGTAGACCACCAGCAGATAAACCCATTAGGAAGCTGAAGAGAAGGATAAACCCTTCAATTAGCCGTTACGGGTAACTAGTTTCATTCAGTCACCATCTGGATGAGAGATCGAGATTGGTGCAATATAACTGAAAATCAAAATAAAATAATACATCTCAGCTGAATTACACTTGAATTTAAAAAAAAAACATTTAACAAAGAGTATAACCAAACACTTCAGTGGGAAGGAATTTCCGTTTGGAAGCAGTGGGGGCACCAGCGAGCTCTAACCTTCTCACCCTTCCCGCTGGTGGCGGCAGATATCATTGGCTTTCAAACAGCACTGGCCGCTGCCACAGAGGTCCAATGCCCAGCCGTCTGCCTCTTATGGCAACGCTGAATCAATGGCCGTCTTGTTATTCTCGCCCGCGTGGCTCCCTCCCCCCTGCCGAAAGTCCTTTCAAGCTTTGTCTCAGACCCGCACCTCAGCAGTGGTGCTACTGAGCCTCGAACCCGCTCCTCCAGCTCCACGAGCTTCCCATCCATCACGTGTCAACAGATCTGCGGGGCCCAGACCGCCGGCTTCCCTGTCCAAGTGCGGCTGAGCGTCAAACAGCCCACAAGAGCGACGGCATGATGTACAAGCGTCTAGCGAGTATAACAGTGGGAGAAAGCCCAGCGCGGGCCCAGAACATGCTCCAGCTCGGTCCGATGCAACTCTGCTCACAGGCAGGCCGCGAATAATGACCCACGCTTGAGCGCACATGCTACTCACTCAGGACACTCACTTCATTTGCTATTAGTTTCCAGAACTGAGAGACAGGTAACGTTCCACCTCACTGTGATACATACTGGCACATCAGGGGTGATTAAAATCATTTATAGCAGCATACTCCCCCACTGCAGTTCACAGCCTCATGCTTAGCAACACCCAAAGAGAATATCATGACCTACAATGTAAGTGCACAGGATACACAAGCAACATGAGGAAGGCGTCAGTGCGGCCTGCTGTATGTACCCGTATTGTCTTGGCGGGCGGGATTTACCATGTGCTGTCAATCACTGTCCAGTTTAACCCAATGGGAGCCAACAAAACGACCAATGAGAAGCAGGTTAAGCTGTTCAGCTACTGCTGGCAGAAAATAAAAGTACCATATGCTTGGGTTTCCAAGCTGTGATTCTTCCCTTATAGCTGTAGGGTTTCATTCAAGGTGGGGGGAGGAAAAAAAATTATTAATCTGAGTCAGAATTTACTGAGAGGGTCCCAGGCCAACGCCTGAAGGAATATGATAATTACAAATCATCAGGGGCAGGCAGGCAAAGTCACTGCCAGGCATCTTTTCCGTACAGTCCAATGAATGTTTAAAAATCAGCAGGGCTCAAATTGACGAAAACATGACCCCTACATGTACATTACAATCAAAGCATGAGGGACCACATCATCGTGGAGAGATGCGGCTACGGGACACCTTAATTAACGCAGTCGATAAGAGGGCCTCTCTTAGCCAGCGGCCCCATCTGCACACCATCCCTTTGTAATTGCTGCCCACCTCTTCAGAGACCTTAGAGAATCTCATCATGTCAAGCAGCAATAAGTACCTGATGCATCACCCAGTTAACTCCTTCCAATGAGCCTAAATCAGTCTCACTAAATAAGAAGTGCATTTTACAGGTAAATTACTGCCATGCATAGATATAGGGGCCATTTTGTTTTTGATCAAATAGATCAAGTTCACGTGAACGTGAACCATGCTGAAGTACTGGACGTTAAACTGGTGCGTCTTCTCTCTGTGCGTCATTATAAGGCCCAAGTGAGATGAAGGAAGAGCCAGCGGCCTTACGTCTCCATTCATCAGCTTGCAGTCGTCTTCCATCTCGTCCGCACTGTCCTCGTCCGACACATCTCCCTCCTCCACATCCTCGTCAATGTTTGCTGGCAGCTTCTTGCCCTGCAGAGAGGAAAAGGTACCACAGTGATGCTGAGCGACACTACTGCTTTGCAAATAATACATACCTGTATACATATGACTAAGCTCAAGAAAGATCACGTAAAGGGCAATTTCATGCAAAGGTCCTATAGATTTCACATCTAAAATGCTGATAAAATGCTATGTATATGTAACGTGCAAATTAATATATGAATTTTGGGGATTTGTTTATATTCAAACGAAAAGGTTACATGAAAAGATATGCAAACCGACTCATTCATACTAAGGTTGCCATGCTCTGAAGCATTCTGTTTGCCAGTATGAGTGTAAATGTCACATCCATAATGCTAGAATTGCCCTATACATAAACACTACAAACCGTTGTAAGCTACGCTACCCTTTAAATAAATCTGCCGCAGGACGGAAGGTTACACTGGCGCAGTGTGGCATCCGATCGCAATAACGACCAATAAAAACTGGAAGCTCATCGTTGTAATGGTAGCCCAGGTCCAAAACACATTAAATGTGCCGTGATTGACAAGCATATATAGCAGGAGCCCCCACACTCAGCCGTCAGGGATAACTGACGGGATATTACGGGGCCCAGGCGATTTCAAGGATGACATGAATGAAGTGCAAATGTCGATTAATCAACCGAGAAAATGTTAGCATGACAGCACATTCCGGTCCGGGAGTCTGACCACTACAGCGTCGAAGTGAAAAGGGTTTCTCACATTCAAACACAGGCTCAGCAGCATGAGTGATGACCTCAATCACACTCCACTCTACAGAGGAGACCTGAAAATTACCTACCCCAGCCCGAGATACTTATTTTTCAGCGTTTATGCTGTCACAACTTCTTTCAGAGCAAGATTTGCCTGCCATTACAGTGGGACAGACTTGAGTAGCAGGGAGACTCCACAAAGCTGGTGTGAGGAGCAGCTGACAGAGAGGAGATTCTGGTAGATTCTCTCAGACTTGACTCCAGAAGCAGCCTCCATCGTGCACTAGCACTGGCGCTCTGGGTTCATTTGGTATCCCTTGGTTACACTTCCAGAAGCCGGAGCTTACGAACAAAATCGGGGGTTTGTCAGGAGCCCATTACTCTTCGTCACCCTCCAGTGGATCACATGGCACACCATGTGAGGTTCAGGAGAGCAGCGAGGCTCAGCTGGGGACGAGCGGTCGGGATGAACGGCGAGTGACCAGCATGTTACACGGTGCGAGATTCAGAAGAGCGATGAGGGACACCTGGGGACATGCTCAGGGCTCCCAGCGTGCTGTCAGCTTACAGGCCACTGACTTGTAACTTGAACAAACCCATCTATCAAAGCCACCCAGTGGCCTACTTTGAAATGAGAATGGGACCCACTGCCTACGGTGAAAGTTCCTCTTATGGAACAGTCTCTCTTGTTTGCTGTCACCCTTTGTCCTACTTTGCTGTTGACCCTGGTTGCCCATCTACCCTCACCAATGACACCATCGGTGCTGTCTTTTGGGATACATTATGCCACGAGCTTTTTACAGAATTACCTTTATAAGGATCTTCCCTTTCAGGCTTTCAGGGGAAGGCAAGCGGCCCGATTCATCCATGCTGACGTCAGACAGGTCCAGCTTATCTCCCAGCACCTCCATCAGATACTGGGCCATCTTCTTCTGCTGAGGCACACTGCAGTGGTTCTCGATGGACAGGATCACCGGGTATCTGGAGACGATCGCAAAGTGTCAAGCCAGCCAGCCATGTCAATATTTTCCTCTCCAAGATTGTATTATTGGTTTTCATCACCTATTTGACAAAACTCCTTTAATCTTTGATCAGTGACGCCTTCAGGGCACTTCCTATGACCTCCACAGCTAACAGAGCACTGTTCCTGAAACCGAGCTCTTTGTTGTTCAGTTTGCATCTAGAAAACTGAAAACACAGTTAACACATTTATAATTACGCTCTGCAGAATCTCCATTTGCACAGCAGAACACAAGGACTGTGAAATAAATATTTCACACAAAGATGTCCTATACTGTTTACATTAAACAGTTAGGAACATGGCTTTGTGAATAAAGGTGAGGTGTCTGCGTGCAATTCTGTGATATTAAAATGACATCTAGGCGGTACAGAGAAACATAGGCAGTACTATATAAGACTCATTATTTTCCAATATTGTTTTAACCTTTTAAACCTTCAGCCTTTTTAGCAATTTTTTATGGAAACCATAATAAATTAATTACTCAATATCAGCCTAAGCTCCAAAACAGCGAGGCTTATCTGCAAGGACGCCCTTTCACACAGAAAACAGTTGGCTTGATTTAATCTTAATGAAAAAACTGACCCAACAGCGCACACATATAAAATGGGAGGGGGGGGGGCACAAATGTTATTAAATTATCTATAATCATAGGACAAACAGCTTGTAGCTTACAATGATTCTCCACAATGCAAGCCAAATAAGCCTGATATCTTAAGACTTCCCAGAAAGCTCTTTGAATTGCATACAGCACATTTGCCATGACAAATCTACTAACAATAACATAACCCCTCAGAAATGTTTTTGCCGCACCTTGTTGCTGTACAGTGGATTTGATGTACTTTAAATATTAAAAGCTCTTTTTTTTATTAAAGAACTCCCCATTTCCCCCCCCCCTTTTTAAAATGTTTTCATCGCTCTTCCATTTTAACAGGAAAAAATAAGCACAATGTGCTTAATCTAGATTTTAAATCATCAATTACGTGTAATGATCCAGAAGTCACTTTTGATAAGGCTGCCGACTCCACAAATTTGAAAGTATGTGGGTCTGAAAATAAACCTCCTCCATGGGTCTGCTTCTCTGCTCCTCTTTCCACACCGAAAGCCATTAAGAAAGCAGGAAAAAGCTGGTGCTTTACACTCCCACCCCCACGCCCGCTTAGTGTCAGGTACGATTTCCCCATGTGCGCAATCCCCTGCCATGTGACATCGTACTGGATAAGTGCTTACTGCAGATGGATAGATGCTCAGTTAAGAAATGCTCTGGTACGATACGAACACTTCAGTTTCCGAAAATCTATTAAATATTTTATAGAAGAAGTCACCACAATCTCCATCCACAGGTCTTCAACAGTCAGAGCTGATTGTGGCACCCTTACACCCCACCCCCGGCTGGCAAAACCTATTGTGTGGGACCCCCTGATCGGCAAAATTTACCGCGGTGAATTGGTAGCTCCCCAGATAACTGATCACTGAAAAAACAGACTACTGCTATATTGGATATTACTCATTTTTAAAGTGATCAAAAACATTCAGTTGATATCTTCTTCCAATTAAAAAAAAATGCTGCATTTCATGGTACATAGCAATCACATTTTAAGCAAGACTACACATTAAGCACATTAAGATGGTCCAATCTTCGCAGCTCTATTTTACCAATAACGAGGTTTTTATTTTAGTTGATTGCAGACATTTCAGCGTTTGGTTTTACTGACTGTTCAAACCCTGTAAGTTGATTGCAGACATTTCAGCGTTTGGGTGTACTGACTGTTCGAACCCTGCAATTGACTAGTTTTCTATGCAGGATGCCCTCCTGCTGAGTGTGCTATGCTACCTGGGACAGAATATGAGCCCCACAACCCCACACTGAATTAATGATTGGAAGACGGACAGGTGCCCATTCAAGCCAGCTCCTTCCATTCAGCTCCATTTGCCACGAGGTGCTTTGATGAGGCGTTTTGTTTAAACCAGCCTCGGTTTTGTGCCATGATTATAATGATCACTTATGTTTTCTGAGCATGCTACAGGTTTTAATGGTACCCTGGCACAAAAAGATTAAATTTCATTTTTTAATTGAGTTTTTCCAGTTACTTCATGAGTAACCTTGAAGGTCACGTTTTCTGTGCTGCTTGCTGGAATTATAAGCCTTTGCATGAGTGCCTCTCCAATTAAACACTGCTGCCAGAGAAACAAACCACACAGACACCTTCACAGAGCAACCCAGTGATCTCAGCTCAGAGACACATTCTGATCACCTCTCTTTTTCCAGCCACGGTCCACTTTCTCCAAAAAGACAATCCCTGAAGATTTGCATCCCTAATGGTAGACTATCCACACTACTATAAGATCAGTGCTGTTCCTCTTATATGAGAAGCCTCAGCACAATGACATATTTTACACAGCAGCTTGGAGCTCCCTCCCGCACAAGAAGTGCCACTCCAGACATTTCTCACACGTGGTTCCCCGATGGTGGAATGAGCTGCCAAGCCATGTCAGCTCACAAGATTCCCTGTTCACTTTCAAGATCCCATCTGTTCCATGAATTCCTCTGCTAGCCTGATGCCCCTTTACATCCCCCCAAATGCTCTGAATGATGCGCTTCTGACCACTGAAAAGTCTCATTAAGTGTTTGCTTTGCTGGAAGTTGCTGTGTAGTTTCTGCCCCATTACTGCTTATACCTGGGCATTCATCGGGAGCGCAGCCCGGCTGCACTTACGCCGAGGGGACTCCTTGACAGCACATAAGTATGCTTGCAATGTGCTACCTGCCTCACTTGCATGTCGCTTTGGACAAAAGCGTCCGCTAAATGTGTAGGTGTAAACGTAAAGGGGTGTGGCTTCAAGCAGCCTTCCGCAAACACCTACAGTGCAGTTTTAACAGAAATGTTCAAATCATTCCTTAAAAGGGAAATGAGGAGTCACATTCTGTTACACGGGCTCCAGATCCCCCGTGGCACCGAATAGGACGAGCGGTTACAGAAAATGGATGGATGGTTGGACATTCTGTCACCAAACTTAAACTGTCTTTACAAGTAAATGCATCCTTTTTAATTATAAAGCAAAGTACATGTAAGCAAAGTCCTGCTTCATGTTGTCTTTTCAAACAATGATAACAGATATGAAAGATTAAATAAACATACGGGTTTTTAACAAATGCATATTTGTTGATGGTTTCCACCACATCTTTGAAGAGGATTTTGGAGGTCAGCGTGTATCCATGGTGAACGATGGGCTCGCCATCCTGACCATCCCAGCAGTCGACTGGAGGGGGAAGAGAGACGCATCGACTACAATCAGTGTAAAGAGTGGGCCTGAAACCTCACCCCCTCAGAAATAAGCATCATCACATCCTTTGGTAAAATATCTAGCAAAATGGGTAAAATATTCAACTCACTTTGGTGGGGAAAAAAAATCAACTAAACAATAAAATAAAAGCACAGCAATTTGTCAGAAGTTTATTTAATAATAAAATAAATAAATAAATAAATAAACACATCTCTATAAAATACCAGCTGAAAGTGTTATGTGCGCAGATTTATGGGATAATATAACAAAAATATCCCATTACGACATTTACATCCCGCTGGCTGCTGGCTCGGAATGGACCATTTGTTGCTTACTTGCACTGTATAAAAACACCGAGCCTTGCAGATGCCTTTAACGACCGAGCAAATCAATTATTAATAAAAAAGGGCTCACAAATGCGCACTAGGCCTATTCAACAGTTCCAGACAAAAGTCGAGCCAGTTAAAAGGCCACAACTGTGTTGCAAGTCTGACTGCAAGCCCCATGCATTTTGAACATGCAATCATCATGAGTCAAAGAAGTTATCCTTTTTGTGTGTGTCCTGTCTGCAGGATCGTGGTCTGAATGCACTGCTGTGCCAAACATGTCTGCTTCACCATGAGGAGCTCTATACACTCTGTATAGGCCCCGCATGTTGGTCAATCTCTTTTAATTTTACATATTTATTTTATTTTCAGCACATGTAAAATACTGCAGTGGCTGAGCTGACCAAAGAGGGGGGAGAGATTAGGAGGAGGAAAAAAGGGAAAGAGGGACAAAAGGAGGGACAAAAATGGATAAATACGTAGGCACGAACAAAAATAAAGAAAGAAAATAAAACAGATATACAAACATACAAAACTGTTGTGTGTGCTTGGAGGGTTGCATGAAAGCGTATGTGCATGCGTGTGGAGGGGAGGTATGCGGGCATGTATGCGTGTGTTTTCAACATGGTAGTCAAAGAAGTTTTTATATGCTGGGGGGGGTCATTTCAGTGAAACATCATGCATTAGGGACAGCTTTTAATGAAATGTCAACAACATAAACTTTCACTGAAAGTGACCTTAGGAGACTCATGAGCTACAGACAGATTTGATTACACTGGCAGAGTGGGAGGGGGGGTAGGGAGTGGTGTCTGACCTTCTACACATCGGCAGCCTGACTGCAGCACCCAGGAATACATGTCGACCCGGGACTGAGACATCAGCTGGTCCCCCATCAGGTAGGTATTGTGCGAGGAGGCGATGAAGTAATTGCACAGTGGGCGCGTCATGTCCTGGGTCACCTCACTGTGCTCGGGGTTAAATATGTCCCCGGCAGGGCTGCGCATGTAATTAGTGAAGCCTGGGAGGAGGAAGGAACACTCAGAAATAGTATAAGGCCCCAGCACGCAAGGCTCAGCCTCTGTAAATTAATCTAGGAAAATATTTTATGCATAAAAGCAGTTACTTATTGGATAGACAGACAGAGAATTTGATTTATCAAATAATACATTCACTGGACATACAGAATACAGTCATCCCTCGGTATCGGTGGGGGATTGGTTCCAGGACTTGGATACCAAAATCGGCAGATGCTCAAGGCCCTTTATATAAAATAGCTTAGTATATGCATATAACCTCTGCACATCCTCCCGTATACTTTAAAGTATGTCTAGATTACGTATAATAACCAATATAATGTACACTATATGTAAATAGTTAAATAGTATATTCTATTGTTGGGGAATAGAGGCAAGGAAATGAGGTCTGTACATAACAATAAAGTTCAAACGCAACCATCCTAGGCCTACCTACACAGAACACACCGGCCACAACATAAAATGTTCCGTCTTTCAACACATTACTCAGAATTATACAAATTACTCACACTTTTAACAGAGGTAGTGAATGGACGGGAGGCGAGGGGAACAATGCTGAAACCACGAGCACGAGAGAGAGACTAAGGGTGTGTGAATGGCGAGAAGCCACGGTAGGGTACGCCACGGTAGGGTAGGCCACGGTAAGGTAGGCCACGGCAGGGTATGCCTACATACCACCTCATTTGCGTGGATTCAGTGTAGTGCTCGGCGTGCGGCATATAGTTTTGCGTTTTGGAACTTTCTGGTATTTCTTTTGCTGAATATTTTCAATCCATGGTTGGTTGAATCCACAGAACCCACGGTACTAGTTTCGGTAGGCTCTGGCAGGTAACTGCCAAGGCTGGTGAGAGTCGTGTTCCTCCTTACCATCAATACCCAGCACCAATTGGGCCTGGTTCTCAGGACAAGGCTCAAACTTGTTCACAATCTCCAGACAATGTTCTTTTGCTACAGAGGTCATCTACAGAGAGAGAGAGAGAGAGAGAGAGAGAGATGACATCAGATGACACCAGTAAACATGATTACACAGCAGAAATCTTCACCCAATCTGTCAATCAAAAATAAAAAGTGTGAAAAAAGCATTGACAACAACATCAGCACTGGCAGCACTCATAATAAGAGAGAGCGGGTAATCCTTTTAAAAACACCTCCACCAGTGACTTCTGTCCCATTTCTGTACAGTAACCCAGTTCCCTAACTTGACAGCTGTGGGTTTTAAACCAGTTGATGGGTCGATCCGATTTCCATCCCTGCCAATCAGCAGCATAACCCGCATACCATAAACAGGGATCCTAGTGGGAAGTGTCCCATTGAGTAAGGGTGTCTGCACAGCTTATTCCCAGAAAGGAGCTTTGTCCCTAAGTAGTTTGTGGAAGTAGAATTCTCCTTCCATTTTCAGTATTTCTCAGGAAATACTGAGGGTATTTTTTTTTTACTGAGGGTTCTGAGTATCCCACTCTTCATTTGAGAACAAAGGTCCTTTACAGGGTATGATGAAACACAGTTACACCATTTAAAATTCACACCCACACTATCCCATAGTTTCACTTTCTAAAAGTTCTCTTGAAAGTACCCAGAAACCCCTCAGTAATGAGATGATGCATAAGATCTCCAGATCTGAAAACTGCCAGAAAATGCTGCCTTTAAAAAGGGAGAGACAGCGATAAGCTGAATAATCAGTGTTGCGTGGCAGTAAAAATATCCCAGGTGGATTCTGTCAACTTTTAAATTGAATCACTGCATGCAATGCTGTCTGAAGGATTCGCCAATTAGAGGGAGATATGATTAGCAGTCACTGCTAAAAAAGTCTCTCTTTTTTCGTACTGCTATTTCAGGTAAACTGAACCTCCAATGGTTCAGTAAGTACAGCTCTCCATAGTAAACTAATTGAATTGTGATAAGCCTGTACCAAAGAAACAGTCAAAGATACATAGATCAGAAAGGGGCAGGAAGGAAACTACAGCCACAACATGGGTAACACTGGTTGGGGTAAATAAAGGATTAAGTCATTTAAGTGCACCTACAGCCATTACAATGTGACCATAATTCAGCCGGATGCCATTAACATCCATTAGAAGCTAACGAATGATACTGCAGTCCTACTATTAGTGCACTTAGCACCGCAGTAAAGCCATTTCAGACAAGAGGAATCACTCCAGCGAGGAGTCAGCCATAGGTTTCCACTACATCTTATTTTATTTAGACACTTATGGACAACTCGAGGTTAACAGATCGAAAACATTATACAAAACCACGTGGGATCCCTACAGGCGGCATACACTCCAGTGAGCACTGGACAGAACTAAACTGCATAAACTGTAGTGACCTTTCATAACAATTAAGAGTAAGCAGATTTCAGCGAACGCAGTAGCTCTTGAGTTTCCTTTCCCTGTTCATCTACGGAACACTTGAAATGAAAAGAAATTAAATTAAAATTAAATAATCTTAAATTAACACGTCCAGCCACGAGCAGTGTTAAATCAGCCATGGTAAAATTTTGAATTGAGGCATCTGTTTATCAGCAAAGAGGTGCATTTCTTTGATGAACACACTGTTCAGCATCTAAAAATAAAGGCATCAGTCTGGGTATTGAATATTTCGGCTCTTAGTGAAATCTTGTGGTTACGCACGAAACATTTTCCATGAATATTCACATCTGGTGGGCACCCCGTACTGCATGCTGTTAAACATCTTTCTGAAGTTAAATGAGCAGGATGGTGCATCCTGCTGCCATTCCTCAGTGCCTGCCACAGGAAACGGGGCTGAAGTTTGAGCAGCAGTTTATTATTTGATAACAAAGGTGGACTGTACCGCAAGACCGATATCTTCACTTACATAATAACTATGGGAATACAGAAGACCTCGAAGATGATACAATATTCTAAAAAATCTTCTGGGTTATCTAATAATTGTCTTGGCAGATTTAATATCCAAGTGTTAAATCGATTTCCTCAACAACTGCCCTGTGGCATCTTCTTCATAAGTGAGGAGATAAAGCTTTTCAAAAATCCACAAACATATTGAAATATCTGATTTAAGAACAACCCCCAGTCACATTTACAATAAAAGTCATGGCCCATGTTCATCAGTCATTGTAACTGGAGAGGAAACACAATGGAACTACACTGCTACTTAAAACATATGATGAAGCACCTATACAGACATCTCACTGAACTCCAGAACCCAGAGCCGGCACCAGGAAGTCACAAGATACCAGTGTGGCAGGAGCTGAAAACGAGCCAGACCTTCTGCTCGATCTCCATGAAGCGGGCCAGGTCACCCGTGTCCATGTGGTCCTTATGATTGCTGTAGGTCAGCATTAACAGATAGAGGTCACGGCGGGTAGACATCATCTTGTAGAAGGTGCAGAACTCCTCAAAGCCAAGGGTCCCTTGGTTCTCATCTGTGTCTGCCTCCTGCAGGAGGATGAAGCAGGACCAATTAGTCCATGACAAATGGTACCATGCAAAAGTCTTCAAAGGCCATCACAGTAAACGTGTAAAGTGCTTTATCAGGGTAGTGTCTATTTGCTAAATAAAACTTAGTTAAATAACTTGATAAAGTACTGGTTAGCTAACACATTGGGGGAGTTAACAAATACACAGGTATGTTGGATGACGGCAAAAACCGAGGTTACTTTCACAGAAGTTCTGAAACGGCTAAGCTACTTAACTTTGAAAGACTTTTTGGTGTCAGTGGCATTTACAACAATTAGAAATCTACTGTTTAATACATGGGGGGAGGGGCGCTGGGGCAGAGCATGCAGCAGGCAGGATGTGACATCATATACCCTTCCGGAATGACGACTGCTTTTGGTTTGATACCAATTCTACATTTATTTGGACGTACCTGCAATATCAGAGAAATAACAGAAAGCCACATACAGGCACGAAGCAGCTACATGTTCTTCCGTTTTTGCACCAGCAACATGATAGGAACGTCATTAACACGCCCACTCGCTCGCGCTGAATCCTCCGGAAACATTTCCTGCTCCATTCACACCTGAGGATCAGTTGGAAATTATGCGGACTTTGTATTAAGGATCTAGCAGTGTAAAGTCTATTACATGTCCGGTACAACTGTTTTGGACATTTCTGTTCACATATACAGCCCCTCTGGGACTTAAGAGTGAAATCAGCTAAATGCCCCGTTCTGGCCAAAACCTGCAATTTTTGTTAACGAGTGATGCTGGGAGGATTAGTATATCCCAGCATGCTCACGGGCGATGTGTACATAGCCCCTTATTCTGTTGTTGTAGTTGTAAATAGTTGTATTTCCCGATTGTGGACTGTTACCCGTGTCGTACACTATGTGAACCCTTGTGTGTTTTGTATAAATTCCCCCACCCTGTGTGTACCTAACAGTCCGTCATCTGACTTCCTTGTGTTTCCACTGTTGTAACTGGTTGGTTGCTTGTTCAGTGACTGCATGGATCCTGTTAAGGACCCATTAAAAGAGCCTTGTTCTTCCAAGTAAGCAAGTCTTCTCATTATTCGCTACCCTCGTTGGTCTGCCCATCTCCACAGTAATGTAAACGATAGTCATTCATTATCGCGATATTATTTTTTGCCGACTCTGAGAACTGAATATCGCCCAAACCTACCAACAAAGAAAGACAATTTAAACAATTTTCTTTGACTCCTATGCATTTTGCACAGTACTGCATGTATATTCAGTCTGCAAACCGATGGTTACATGGCACTGCACTCATCTCTCACCCGGACTCATTTTTGCTTCAACGGAAAATGAGACTGGCACAGGGAAATAATGAAATAAGCTTTCTGAAAGCACGGTTTTCAATTCTTAGCACTGAAACCAGCCTAAAGAGGGAAACAGAAAAGGCAAATGAGTCAAAACACTATTCAGACGGTGCAAGACGCTGAAAGTGAAACGGCACCAAGCTGCTGCTACATCAGTATCACTTCTGAACGACGCAGATCCATGCGGCCGCATATTGGAAGGGAATTGTGCTGGCAGCTAGAAAAGACCTGCCTGGGTTGCATAATCCAGCACCTCCAGTAGGTATAATTAGGCAAGAGCAAGGCCTCCACACATTGGAGAAAGGGGGGGATGGGAGGCAGGCGAGCTCGCATTACACGGCCCAGCGGACAGATAGACATGCACCTGGCGGGCGGCAGGACTCTGTGCCAAGGTCGGTGTGAGCCGGCGTCATCGACAAGGCCAATCGGGGCCGAGGGGTGCGACCTCGGCACGCGGGGGGGAGCTGGCTGCACTCTCCCTTCACGTCTGACTCAATTAACCGGCTTGGCGACATGTGGCCGGCACTGACAGCGAGAGCTGTGGCTTTCCCCACCGCTACCCATCAGAAGAGGCTGCCTATGGGAGACTAAATGGAAGGCAGCAGCACCACCAGTCGCTTGAGTCTGGGACAGCAGTCGTTAAACAGGACCAGCAAAGGCCAGAGAGGCACTTCAGCTACTTGTCATTCTTGTTCTGAGCACTTCTTTATGAAAAGAGTGAGATCTTTAAAAGCATTAATTTTGTGGCTTTTTAAAGCATGAGACCTGTAATTATGCAGTTAGACCTGCAGCTTTGGCTTTGGAAAAATCACGATTTACTATAAAAAATTAACAGCAGGAGCTGAGTGGTCCTCCAAACTCCGCGGATCTCATAACATTACTTTAAGGGCTCTTCCCAAATTCAAAAACTGAGAAAAGGGAAGAAGACAAAAGAACAATAATTTGCACTCTACAAAAACAGCACTGGTGAATTAATTATAGCAGCCAGAGAGCCGTCAGCAGGAACATCACAGGACACGCCCTGTGCGGGCAGAGTGGCCAGAGAGCCGTCAGCAGGAACATCACCGGACACACCCTGTGCGTGCATAGCAGCCAGAGAGCCGTCAGCAGGAACATCACAGGACACGCCCTGTGCGTGCATAGCAGCCAGAGAGCCGTCAGCAGGAACATCACAGGACACGCCCTGTGCGGGCAAAGCGGCCAGAGAGCCGTCAGCAGGAACATCACAGGACACACCCTGTGCGGGCAGAGTGGCCAGAGAGCCATCAGCAGGAACATCACAGGACACACCCTGTGCAGGCAGCGCGGTCAGAGAGCCGTTAGCAGGAACATCACAGGACACACCCTGTGCAGGCAGCGCGGTCAGAGAGCCGTTAGCAGGAACATCACAGGACACGCCCTGTGTGGGCAGCACGGCCAGAGAGCTGTTAGCAGGAACATCACAGGACACACCCTGTGCGGGCAGCGCGGCCAGAGAGCTGTTAGCAGGAACATCACAGGACACGCCCTGTGCGGGCAGCGTGGCCAGAGAGCTGTTAGCAGGAACATCACAGGACACACCCTGTGCGGGCAGAGCGGCCAGAGAGCCGTCAGCAGGAACATCACAGGACACACCCTGTGCGGGCAGAGCGGCCAGAGAGCCGTCAGCAGGAACATCACAAGACACGCCCTGTGTGGGCAGCGCGGCCAGAAGATGTGAGGGTACAATGGGCTCCAGCGCTCTCCCTCGCCAGCTCGGCTCCCAGCCCGGCCGACCGGTCGCACTTACCGCACCCTATGACCTCCACCATCTGCGCCATATGGGGGGGACCATATGGGCTGGCCGGCCAGTTAAGCTGCGAGCATTAGTCAGCTGCGACCGGCGGAGGTGAGGATTCGGATATGGCGTCCGCAGCAACCTGGGGGGACCTGTTTACTGCTCCTAAGGCATTTGTCCTACAATCATCAGGCTACCTAGGACAGGACCAGGGCTCCCTGAATACCCGGGAATGGGACGTACCCCAGCACCCGCTTATTAACCTCCCTGAACATTTTATTACATTTATTTAGCTGACACTTTTATCCAAAGGAACATACAATTGAGAAAGCAGAGTCAGACAGTCCTTGAAGTGATCCTTGCTCAAGGTCTCAATGCAGAAATCATTCTTCCAACCATGGCTTATGAACTAATGAGCTTCTGAGCTTCCGATCACAGGCAGTGGCACACACGGCATCCCACCTGATAACCTGATACTTTTACACAACAATAACACTTGTGAATTTAATGTGAAGCTAGATATTATAATGTTAAGGACCTAACAACAACTCCACCCTGGGACCCAAAGTGACAACCTTTAGCCTAAGAATTCCAGTCTTTAATCACCACACTAAGTCCCTTATTACACTCTGCACACTTAATACTGTAAGACAGAAACTAGCACTCATCAATTTAAAGAACACTTGTAACCACAACCTGTCATGGTTTTTTAAATGCAATAAACACTTGTAATAGAATAGCAATCCAGTAAAAAATGTCAAAGGATCGCTTGGAGACCCACTGAAAAACCCGGCCACTCAGGAAAGACAGCAATAAGAGTTTCGGCTTTCTTCTTGTCATATTTTTGACTCGACTGGCATTAATTAGAAGTTGGTGGGATTTAATGATGAATCTTCTGAAGTGTTCCCTAGAAATTATTAAAGACTTGTATTCTGTGTGGTTGTCTTTCCCAGGTTATAAGAGACACAGACTGTCTCAGCTATGCAACAGCTCTGAAGCTCATTCTCCCTTAATTGACGTTTGACTTGTGTCCTGTCTAAAGAAGGGGCACCTGTGACTGTACCAGGCCTCATAAACTAGCTCAAGTTCAAAGTTATCTGTCACATGCAGTCACACTCGCATGACATACAGTGAAATGCTTGTTCTGTCTGATTCACCAATTGTGCTTTATAAATAAGGAATATATTATATATTACACTAAGAACACATCTAAAGTGCAGATTAATATATATTAGCAGTAAAGTATATATTAGTATATAAAGTATACATTACTACATAAAGTATATATTGCAGAGGAAGAACAGACACTCCTATACCTACACACAAAATTATATTTGTGAAAATGGCAGCAATCTACAGCCTAGCCATCAAGGAAGAGCCTCCTCCCCATTCCTTCCCCAACATGTCCTTGGCCATCACAATGCCACCCAGTGACAGATGTGAGATGCCACAGGCCCACAGAGCACACTCTACACTAGTCAGCTCCCCACTTGGTCACTGTTAATGCACCACACCACAATTCAGAGCCTAACACAGCCGTCATCCATCAACGAGTGTCGGTGCCAAAGCACAGGTAGTCAGATCCCATTAACGTCGGCATGTGCCTGCTGCGTGGCTTTGAGGTGATGCTGGACTGACGGGCTGGGCTTGGGACCCAGAGCACTATGCTGACGTTAATGACGCGCTGACAGTGCAAGCCCCAGACGGGCACCAGTCAGCTTCCCACCAGGTTAGTGAGCACAGAACAGAAATAAGGGCCCTCACAAACCACTGGCCTGTTGCCACCCACTTCCTATTGGTTACTTCAGGAGTTCTAACCCAAGCAGTGGACGACAACAAAAACAATCCCATCTACTGTGGGTTTCAAAGTCTCAAATCTTTTTTAAGTCCCATAAACTTGGGGTGAAAAGCAATTCGGTGTAATCACAGGCACTCCGCTGCTCATGGGGCCCCCTGCCAAGCACCCAAACTGGTCTCACCAGTCTGCTGAACTTGAGCAATTAAACAAGTGTTGGATAAAGGCATTTTTAAAGCACTTCAAGTAGCAGTGCTATAGGCAATATAAGGATGCTCCAAGTCTGAAAACAGTGTTTATTATCTATTAATTTGTTATTTTTCTTTGTAAATTAGTTAATTTTATATACAAGCAGGACATACTGTGTTTGTATCGTTAAGAGATGTCAACACGCTTACAATTTTAAAATGCATTTCGATGTCTAGATAAATTACTGCGTAAATTTAGATCAAGTGGCCTATTCAAGGGTCCACCAGCAGATGGCGCTTACCAGGTGCCAGGCGCCCACCCTGCTGGCTGCTTTACCTTGAACATCTGCTTGACCTTCTGACGGGGTAGGTTGACGTTGAGCTTGTGGAGGAGCTGAAGGACCTCGCTGATGCTCAGGCTGCCGTCACCGTTTTTGTCCGCCTCTGAGAACGTCTGCTTCAGCCACGTGGAGCCGGAGTTAAGGGCAATGGCGGTGCAAACCCCCAATCCCACAAACATATTCAAGGTCCCGTTTGAAATGATATTTCGTGGTCAGTCCCCAGAACAGGCAGGAAATTACATTTTAAATTCCTCATTCGGCGTGCATCAATACTTCAAATGGCAAAGTTTTCATATGGTCTGAAAACTGCAGAATGCAGATTTCGGTGTAACTGACCTATTTTGGATCCATTTAATAAAAGAAAAAACTGATGTAAGTAGGACTATAATTAGCTCAGAGCATGATATATTTCATCGGGACACTTGTGAGACATCTACCCCTAACCAATTTCAGGCAGGTTACAAAAGTAGTGGAAAATAAATCACCTACGTTCGAAGACTATAGGAACCTCACATGTATACCACCACATGTGATGTATACCTTTAGGAACCTCCCATGTATACCATCACATGTGATGTATACCTTTAGGAACCTCACATGTATACCATCAGATGTGATGTATACCTTTAGGAAGCTCACACGTATACCATCACATGCGATGTATACCTTTAGGAACCTCCCATGTATACCATCACATGCGATGTATACCTTTAGGAACCTCCCATGTATACCATCAGATGTGATGTATACCTTTAGGAACCTCCCATGTATACCATCACATGCGATGTATACCTTTAGGAACCTCCCATGTATACCATCAGATGTGATGTATACCTTTAGGAAGCTCACACGTATACCATCACATGCAATGTATACCTTTAGGAACCTCACATGTATACCATCACATTGCATGTATACCTTTTGGAACCTCACATGTATACCATCACATGCGATGTATACCTTTAGGAACCTCACATGTGTACCATCAGAAGCGATGTATACCTTTAGCAAGAGTATTTCAGACAAATGCCAAGATCTATGAAACATGTTAAAATGTGCATAACTTAAAATGTAAAATAATCCAGGGATGCAGTCCTGATATGCAATTAACTAAATAAAATATTCAGGAATGAACAGAGCATGACTACTCTAAACAGCTGATAAAATGCCTACATCCTATGCATGTTTATGATTAGCAGGTATCCTTAAATATACGAAGCATGCATAAGCCAGTTTATCTATGGAAAAAAACAATTACCTTCTTAATGTATTCACCTATTAATTCTGATTTCTCTGTATGTATCCCAAACGAGCATGTGCGAGCATGTGAGGCGTGATGGAGTTTGTGAATTTCCATATTTTTTGGACTCATGCATAACTGTTACTTCTGAGTTTCTATGAGACATTGTGAATATTTACAAAGAATATGAAAACTAAATAAATGGAATGCAGACACATTAGCATCTGGCAGTGTCACATTAGCATGAGGAAGACCTATTGATAAACAACAGCGGCTTAGCTTTGGGGCAGTGAGTGTTCACATCAAGATGGCACATTTCACACTGCTGCATTTCACAGCCCTGTTCCTGTAATATCAACGCGATGTGAGAGTTTAGCTTCTCCCTCACAAAGCAGTCAGATCCTGAAGCAGGGCTGACTGGGTGGGAGGGAGCACAGAGGATATTGGTCACGGGTGCGCTGCCGTTTGGCCAGGCTGTCCTCGTCGCTGATTCCAGCCACCAGGTACTTGAGGCCGGTGATCCAGGTGCGTGCCTCTTCCCCGTTGGTGGAGACCAGATCCAGAGACTCCATGTGCTCCCCATAGTAAATGCTGAAACAGCAGTTGGGGTCGAAGCTGCCGTCGGCGTACCTCTGGAAGATCTCTGACTGCTTGCCCTCGCAAACTTCACGGATGGAGTCAATCGAGACTGGGGGGGGGGGGGGCGTAGGGGCAGGAAAGGAGGACAGACATCAGAAAACCATGCATGCAAATCGGCTTGTGGAATGTTAAGGAATCTAGTACGATTCTCCCTGTGATCACGGGGCTTGTTTCTTCAAACCGACTGTCATGTTAAATAAATTCTACCTGACACCAAACTTGCATGTTCAACAACCATGAGTTACAGCCAGTTATAACAAGTACCAGATTTTTTCTTTTTTTTCTAACCTATTCTGTTGTTAAAATCCTTAAAATAGTAGTTTTTTTGTAACATAAAGCCAGAGATTAAGATAAATCATCTCAGACATATTTACATCTTTAATGTGTCAAACAAAATTCAAGAGAAAGGCAAACAGATAATTAGTAGGACAGACAACTGATAACCTGCAACACTCTGGTAGCATAAGTGTGCACACTCTTTAATAATGGTGGCTACAGCAGTATTCTGAGGTAACCAGTCAACCAGTTCAGAATCATGTTCAAAGGTAGAGATCACCTACTTTTTGGAAAAGACAAACTAAGCATTTATCTAATTGGATTACCTCAGTAGAGAGCCAAACTGTAAAGACTTTCCTACTTTCCACTTTGATTCAAGAGCCCAATGGTGTTTATAGAGCAGCAGCCTCCAGGCACCAATAAGGAGTTCTCATTTTCAGCCACGCGCAGGGTTATACCCCACAGTCCCAGTTGTCGTAAACAAAATTGGATTTTTCCGAACGCAGCTCGCAGGTTAGAATGCGCTCTTCTGCAGAGCTGACTAACAGGGAGCTCTCCAAAGTCCAAAAGGCTCCCTGTCAGCGTAATTCACACTCCTGAGGTAGCAGCACCAGACGGCCCAATCGCAGCCACACTGACAACAGGAGCCGGCTGGGGGACACAGTGCGGCGCTTCCACGTTGAGCATCCCTTGGGATGGTGCCCTAGGGTCCATCTTGCATGGGCCCTCACCATGCCAGCAGTGCCAGTATGAACCAAACTAGCTCTCACCAGACTACCTACCAGGGTGAAATATTCATCCAACCTGATCATGAACTTATATGTACATTTGGACATGGGATATAGTAGTGAGCCATAATACATAAAATGCATGCAGTTATCAGGAACCTGTTTAACAGGTTATCAGAATCAGTTATAGGTAATATTTAGGGCTGTATGACATCACATCTCGGCACCTGCCCAATAATCAGCAGGACTTCAGATAACGGGCATAAACATTCGTTCAGACAGTGGCTATTCGGTACTATACAGATGTTTACTTACACCCATAATCTGGTAAGCAGATTAATAGTACAAATAAAATATTAATGGTCTGCTAATTAGAAAGAAACATTTAGGACTTTCAGCTGCAAAATGTACCGCCAGACCACAGACGTCTTTATTTACCTTGGTTAACCACAAAATCTCCCCTTTGAGTAGGTGTGGCTGCTGAGCTGTCCCTTTCCTCACCGCCACGTCAGTGCTTATCGCTTTCATGTTATCCCAAACGGCAGCATGCGGCACGCTCCGCTAACCAAATTTAATAAACATAAGGATATGAATTTATACAGACTACAAATTTTTGGCCATCACAATATGCCTCTCATTAATACTTTAGGCATATTACTAATCTGCTTACCAAATTTTGGGGGTAAATAAACGTCCATATAGTACAGAAAGCTGGCGTCCAGAAAAATGCTTACAGCTATCATCTACAGCCTTGGTGATTACTGCATATAATCAGGATTATATATCGCGATGTGATATTGTGCAGCCCTAGTAATACTAAACAAAATATAGCTGTTATCATTACTGGCCTAAATTTCAGCATCAAGTGTCTCAATGTGGCTCGGCCTTGTTACACCTCAAACACTCCAGGCTTAAGCAGTCCTTAAATAGCTGTAACCTCCATTGGACATCTGTCAATGACAAGCATTAGCTTGATCCTGGTATAGATCCCCCGGGGGGGTCATGGGGCTCAGAGCTGCCCAGTTGGAGGATTAGGGTGGAGCTGCAGGTGTGGAGTGCAGGGCACGTCCTCAACTCCAGGGGTGCTGTGAAATCTCAGATCAGGGCCACAGTCGCTTAGGCTCAGGGTCTTGCTTACTATTGCTCTCATCCTTCCGCCAAAGCTAAGGTCCTTCCCAACACTGGACAACCACAGCGCTAGCCGAGAAAACTATGCCGCTTTACATAAATCTCGGGACATTTCATAACCACCACTATGACCACTCTAAACACAAATAATCATAAGTATTAATCCACTGTTTACTTAGCAGGATTTTTTCCCCCAATATATTTTTGCAGGCTGTAACACAAGTAACGTACTGTCTTGGGGTGTGAAACACAATTGTCATATTTAATTATATAATAAAATTAGGTAGGAAGTGAGGAACAGAAGACATTTGCACGTAACAGTTTCACGGGCATAGCTCGTTGTTAGTCTAGCTCACTTTTTTTAGATGAATAAATTTCTATAGCCTGAAAATCCTCATTTCTGCAGCCAGCTCACCACTGCATTCCTCGCTGCACCTGACTGACTTTCACACAGCATTATCTCAAGACCACCGTGATTTTCCTAAGCGCTGACCGCAAGCCATTAGGAAACCAGCATTACAGCTGCAGAGTAAATTTGTTAAAAGTGATGTGGGTAGAAATTAAATTTGTACTGGCCCTTGTAATTAGTCTAAATACAAGTTTAAAATGAAAACTGTCTACACTTAAAACACTTTCCTACTGGTAGATTCAGGTATGTATAACAAGACCATTTTTAGATCCACTAAACGTCAGCATGTTTTTTGTTTAGAATCCATATTTGACAGGCTAACAGAAGCTCACCTCTCAGCGTCTTTATAGATGCAACAATGCTGTTACTGTAAATCCCAAACATGCATCTAAATTAAAACAGCCCACACCCCCACAGTATCAGAAAGGCACTCAGAATGTGATTGACTCTGACCGTGCTGCTCCAGTTGACAGACAAATATAAATAATGCATGAGATGTCTGTTGTGGTATTTTCCCAAACTGAGTCAGAGCAAGCAGCAAGGTGTGCATCAACACAAGGCTGCCTGCTCCCGAATCAGACAGCAAGGTGACACCTGCAAGGTGACCCCTGCAGTGACTCGATATAAAGCATCTGCGAAATTAAAGTCCATTAACAGAAATGGCTTATTAACTGGCAGCGCGAGTCACACGAGCACCCGAAACAGGACAAGCAACAGCCATCCACTTTGCTCGTTGACTCCACCGTAACATGTCCAAATAATAATAAGAATAATAATAATAATAATAAAAAATAATAACCATGATCCTCATTGTAGAGTATGCATCACACAATGCCATATGTGTGATGCATATATAACACCTGGGGCATTTTTGGAAATAAAATTATTTGGGCCAGATGCACATGCTTCCAAAGTCTATGACCTAATGAACTATTACAAAGACCATACTAACTCATATTGGAGTTAGGCCAAAGGAGCAGTAAACAGACCTTTATCTGACTTGTAGCTAACGGTTTAGGAAGTACAGTGCTTTGCAACAGTCACAGAAAATGAAGCTTAGATGATCTTCCTGTTAGTGTAAAACTATGCCATTATGTCTAATAAAGTGTGTCAGCTTAGCCCTTTCAAAACGTCTCCTAAAATGACCACAATATTTGCAGCAACCGTCCATTACACCAATGTATTTTTTGACTCAAACACTACCCTACCTTGTTTAGCTAATCATATCCCATTAATAAATCAAATTAATAAATTAATTGAGCTTCTGAAGAAATTTATCAAACATAGAATAGCTGAGGTGCCCCTAAGGAGAGGTTTGGGAACCAAGGCACAGTTTATCTAGCCATCCAATGAGATTTCAGTAACTTTTTGGAGAACAGATAAAATTTCCGTTCATTTTTATTTTGTTACCATTCATTTTTAATGTTTATTAAATGTTAAATTGGGAATTCTGAGCAAACATACACATACAATCAAGATAAATAACCATAAACATTTTCTTTGACTGCCTAAGACATTTGCACAGTTCTGTACCTTCAGCATTTACCTGCTTATCTAACTATCTGAAGACATCTTAATTTCTTACCAATTAACTTCTTACCAATAATACTCCAGGTTATAATTCATTAGACAAAGCAGGACAACAAGGAGCCGCATATATTTTGGTTGTCTGGATAAATGTTTTGCCAGTCACCCACATTAGATATGTTAAAAGCACACGCATGGACTGGGGCCAGCCTGCCTCTGGGGGTGTGAAAAACGTAAGTGTGAAAACAGGAGGGGGGGGCAGCGCTCACTTTTGGCCTTCTCATTCTTTCGGGATGGTCGCCACCGGATGCAGGACTTGTGCTCGTCCAGGTAGAAGTAGCGCAGCAGACCCTTGGATCCACCACGCAGTTTCACCATCTGGGTCCCAGACTGCATGGAGCTCATGCATTTCTCCACTGGGGGGGAGAGAGGAGTTCAACATGTTAAACACACACATTGGGGGGTACCAGAGTGGGAAGGCAAATTAAGCAACACGTGAACAAAGTTAAAAAGAAGCAAATCAGAAGCAGTAGCCACGCCACCTAGCATGAGTCACGTTTGAGTGACACCTCACTGTGCCCTGTGTAGCACTCTCACACGAGTCACGTTTGAGTGACACCTCACTGTGCCCTGTGTAGCACTCTCACACGAGTCACGTTTGAGTGACACCTCACTGTGCCCTGTGTAGCACTCTCACACGAGTCACGTTTGAGTGACACCTCACTGTGCCCTGTGTAGCACT
>JAODKM010000013.1:233932-244665 GCA_026780845.1 Petrocephalus sullivani | reverse complement strand
TGCCCTGTGTAGCACTCTCACACGAGTCACGTTTGAGTGACACCTCACTGTGCCCTGTGTAGCACTCTCACACGAGTGTTGCTTTCCTATCCTGGTCAACAAGTAAACACAGTGTAACTGAGCCATCTACCATGCCTGCGACCAGACAAGGCGCCGCATGCGTTCCAGATCTGAGGTGGGAAACAGCATGTGTGAAACAATCTGTTTTTTTTATACCTCAGCCTGTTATGAATAAACTCAGATATGGACATGATATTTGCATATCATATTAATATCTATTCAGCAGACACTTTTGTCCAAAGCGACATACATATGGGAGATCAGAGTCAGACAGCATCCCTGGAACAATTTGGGATTCAGGATCTTGCTCAAGGACCCAATGGTGAAGTCACACTGCTGACCACAGGATTTGAAACATGACTTTCTGATCACAAACACGATTAACCCACAAAGCCACAAGATGCATTAGCTATGAGCCATATCACAGGATGTCAAAACTACAGATATATTCGGATATAGAGATATACAGATATATTCAGGTCCAGATAGCGTTATGTTAAGTGTTATGCTGGAATTTTTATTCAAACAGTTCTGGATCCTTACTCAGGAAGTGGGTCAGAGCCACTTCAGAGTCAGACCAGCAGGGCTTCACCTTCCAGGTCCTGGTGAGACATCTGGACAGCTCACCATACACAGCTATACAGCCGTGCTATGTGGCAACAACCTACAGCTTCTGAGCTCTAGACACGTTGGACCCCGTCCCTCCTCCGCTCAGTCCCTCAAAACCACCCCCATCATGATTTATAGATGCAACACACAGAAAATTCATAATGGGCCTGAACTCCAGCTGTGACACAAGAGCCATATTAGTTTAGACTGGTGTTTCTCAAACCAGTCCCTGGGGACCCACAGATGGTCCATGTTTTTGTTCCCTCCCACCTGCCAGACCGTCTGGGGGTCCCAAAGGACTGGTTTGAGAAACACTGGTTTAGACAAGCAATGTCATAATAAACTTCTTTAAACCACAAAGTCCAAATGCATACTCTGACTGAACTAACAGCAGGGTAGTAGTTTAATGTGGCTGTTTTGTTCCCCCAATCTTACCCACAGACGTTTTCTGTCCGAGGGTATTATACACTGCCTGAGAGATGCCTAAATTGGTGAATAACCCTGACCACATAGGAGGGCTGCTGTTAGCACTGAAGACAACATCAATGACAAAAGTAAGGAGAAATCCAGGATGTCTGGTGTAAAGCGAGGGCTGAACTCTAGATTGATTATGTTCTTGTGACTCCATCAAACGAGATGCTTCAGACCTGAGCATGACAGTATGGTTCCCCACCTTTCCTCAGACAGCTTGGATTTGTTACATATCACTTCTTAAGCTCACAAGCACAAACATGTCCTAAATAAAGAGAAACGAGCTGGCAGAGAAAGGTAAGAGCATCGTTACTGAAAATCGGTGCGGTTCCCTAACGAGAGAGAAGTCGGAAAAAGTTTATTCAAATTTTGCAGCCAATGTTTTTTAAAACAAAATAAGAAACTTCAGCTTCACATATCGTGGACAAGCGTTCCGCTTGGTTACCAGCGACATAACCGAGAGCCTAATAAAATATGTGGGGAAGAGACACCAAGCAAATTAGCCTTCTCGGAAAATAAATTCCAATTGAGGCTGTTGTATAATGCAGATACAAATCAAGACCAAAAATAACTCTGTTGCAAGGACACAGGTTTTACTTTACATTGTTTTACTTTGCAGGAGATAGGAAAATGAGCTGCCCAGCATGTCTTGCTAACAGAGCCGATGGAGTTCCCAGGCTGACAGCTGTGAGCGCCCTACACCTCACTTCCACTCTGAGAACATCCACAGGGACACAATCCCTAACGCTCCAGATGCTGCTCCTCGACACATCCAGTCTCTCTGCCAAGCTCTGCACAGCAATGCATCTGCCACATCCCTTCAGCCCTTTATCAATCCTCAACGTCGCCGTGCTCCCCAAAACTTTAACTTGCCTCTTTAGCTGTTCCCTTCCCTCCAACTTGCCTTGGAGGACAAGGATAGGCGGCACCCTTAATGAGATGGGGCGGAGCTCGGCGATGCTGGCAACCCACTTCCTGCACCGCGCATCGGACGCACTGGCGTTCCCCTTGATTAACGCACCTACCTGTTCCACCACCCCACCACATGCTAAGCAGTCTCCTAAATTATGGAGGGAAATGTTGGTGCTGTGGCACTGAAAATTAAACTGATTACTTCCTGGCCATAAAAAAAAAAAAATTAAAAATCCATGGTGGCATCTAAATTTAATAAGGCTCATTATAACTTCAGACAGTCTCCAACAAAGGGAAACATCTGGCGTTCCAGCCCAGCAAGCAGAGGAGACAGGGGCATGGGCTTTTCATCTTCAGCCACTGCAGGGTGACAGAGGTGACTTGGAACTAGGATCTGATCAGTTACCGAGCCGGAGGAGAAATGGCCCAGCTGGGCCTAGACGAAATATGGCCCGAGGAGGGGCAGACAAACCCTGACAGGGATTAAATAATAAAATATTGCTCACCCTCATACAGTTACTAGCAAACATGTGACAACATCAAGGCACCAAGAGAGCTAATTTGCAGACAACCCTTGGAACCTCTGTACCACCCTACTCCATACAGCAGGGCTCTACAGCGCGCCCATCTCCCTCGCATATGCGAGCAAAAATACCAGCGTGCAGTGATACGGAGATAAAAAGTTTTCTCAAACTAAAGAGCGTGAAAACAGCTGGCAACATGCAGAGCATATATATATATATATATTTTTTTTTTTAATCAAACACGCCGGAACGGGAGAATAAAAATATAAATGAGGAAGAAGATCAGAACTGCTGGTGAAATGAAGATTTAACCCTGACTGGCTGCAGGATTTTGAGTGGCTTGAATGAGAGAAGGCTAGTGAGTAGTCTGTTATTGCGTAAAGGATGCCCCTATATCCCTTTTGTGTCGGGAACCCCGCATATGAAGCGTGACGCTGTAGTAAAACAACGCGGCGCTTCGGCATTTACGCTGTCGGGATGCATTCATTACCAAATCAGACTTAATTACAGTATTAATTGTAATGTGATCTATGAAAAAAACATCGAAAGATATCTAAAATACGAACATAAGAATAGTTGGATAACCGTTTTTTCTGACATTCTTAACCTTTGCATTGCACTCGCATGTATGTGACATTGTATTATGATGACGCATTAAGTTGAAGTGCTTAGGTATCAAAACTGACGGTGCTCCCAAATTTTTGTCTGTGCTAATAAATTTATCTTATGGGCACAAGTGCCCCTTGAAAAAAAGAGTGAGCATAGAGCCCTGTACAGCACGTTGCAGGCTGCCTGGATCAGGTTCCTCGGCACACATTTATACAGAGGTGAGGTACAAACAGTCACAGATCTGGGCAAACTGAATGCTGAGCTGTAGCCTCCAGTCACATTAGGCCACTGTTTGCCAAACCAGTCCTCCAGGACCCACAGACAGTTCATGTTTTTGTACCGGGAGCTGGGAGGGAGCGAAAAAAGGGACAGAGTGGGGGTCCCAGAGGACCGGGTTGGGAAACACTGCATTAGGCAATGTAGTGGCTCCTTTTTTAAGCTGGACACTCTGCATGGCACCATCACGCAAGCAGTACACTCAAAAACACACAAAAAAACTCATAAAATCGGTCCACAACAATTGAAATTGTTGGTGGAGCACATTATGTGTTTATACGTTCACACATGCATTACTGAATTGTGGGATTCCGTCCTGCATAAAACACAAATGTAATCACTAAGGGGACCTCTGCGGGATTTAACATGCTTTTGCGAAGACTGTCACCAAAGCAGCACATCTGCTTGTGTTTTGGGGAAATCTTTTCATAAACAATGTTTTAAAAATCAATACAAGAGCACCTCAAATAAATCATAAGAATAAACTATGTGATATGGATTCTGTCCTTATATCGGAGGCCAGCCACCTCCTTATTAGGTAGGTGACATTATAAGAATGGCAGGGACAGGCATATATCATCTTCAATTCAGCCTCTTGTCAAATCAAATTAAAGAACAATTAAAGCATAGCATTTCATCAAAATTTCATCATAAAAAAAACTGACTAAAAATTCATACAGATTTTTGCAGTAGCCCTTTGTCTGTGGGTAAAAACTACCGACGGCAGAAAGGTGTTAATGATTTGCTGTTTCTCAAAAGCTGGAATGAATCCCTGTTGTGCAGAAAACAAGAGAAGTTGCAGGGAGCAGCCACAGCTAGTTCTCTCAACACGTCTTCAAGCAGCTCGAGGAGCGGCGTCTAACGGCATCAGTGATGCCAAGGATAACGGTGCTGATTAACGCTTCACCAGCACACCGAAAGGAAACTGCATGACGCAGTGGAAGAGATGAAAAGATTCTGCTGCTTGTGCTGAAAAATTCATTGTACATTGTGCACTGAAAGAGGTACCCTCGTAATGTGGGGTACTAAGTGAGCCAGGTCTACAAAAAAATTATTTTCATAATCATGTGATCAGGCGATCAACTAAACAGGACAGCAGGCCCAGAACAGTAAATGCTTTATTTAAAAAAACAATAAAGAGGTATTTTTACGTGACAGTTGTAGTTCTCACAGTGCAGAGAATCTCTACGTAAAGTGACAAAGTGGCATAAAAACAAAGACCAAAGATGAATCAAGCTTGAACACATCATTTCTTGAGAGAAACACACAAAATAACTTACATCACCATTTCCCATCAGGAAAACGTGGATAACACGTCCATTCTTAGACATGGAAACTAATACAAAAGCATCTCTTCAGCCTGAACAGCAAACAGCACACCTACGTTACTGTTGCTAGGTGATGTCATTATATGCAATTTACACAGCAAGCCACAAAAAAGCAAACAAAATTAGTTCTCAATTACCGATTATCATCAATGTTATCGAGTAGTTGTTGCAACCCGGGGGCACATCATGTTTGCAGCACACTGCACACTCTGTGCCAAATGCAGCTTACAACTGGAAATACAAGCCTGCCATACCCACAGGCTAAATGAGTACATACCCTACGGAAACAGTGACCTCTGACACTGAGTGCACTATTTAGGACTACAAACCAGCACAAAGACTCCAGGTATCCCACACAGACAGTTTTTCCAACCATCCTCTCTGAGACAGTTATACATTTTATTCCGGGTTTAATGTGCTTTTTGCATGTGCATCTGGTGGAGTTGACCACCTTGCATTTCACTGCAGGTTGCAGCTGGACTGTATACCTTGCGTGTGATACAAAAAAAACCCTTGAACCCTTGAATCCATATACTGAGTCCTTCTACACAGTGGCGTAATAAATTGTTATGTACTGTCTGCAGTTTCACATAATGAGCATAATACTGTTAATACATAATACTATGTACACAACATTAACATTTTAAATTTCATTTTATGGAAAATTATGCGCTACAATGACACTTCAGTTTCCTGAAAAATACTCAGATTTAGAGGGTTTTATTTCTATTTTTTAGTTTTATTCAAAATTATTTACATATGACAGTTCTGTGAAACATATTACTAGACAGTCACTTACCTGTCAAATTTAAAAATAAGCATAAGCAGACATTTAACTGGAATCAAAATATACTTAAAAAGAGGATTTAATTGACACTGGGTGGGAACAAAAAAGCTGAAACATATTATGTGCAGAATTTGTATCACAATTACTGTTTTCACAGAAAGGCTGAAGATGGATTCAATCATTCTGGCAAATTAAATATAATTTTGCTTGTATTTCTGGAGCAGTTATGCTAAGTAGAATAGTCAATGAGTTGCAGCTGAATGCTTATCATTATGATTAAATATAAGCCTATTGACATCATTAACATTCACTGCAACCTTCATAAGATGCTTCAGAGTTTGCATGGACAGTGGGCCGATTGACTGGTGGTTCAGTACAAGGGATGCGGAATGCCTCACATGAGAAGTGACAGATTCTGCAAGTGGGAAACCTTAAAGACGGAGAAAAAGCGAGTAGTAACATGGTCACGGCTTTCTTTTTTTTTTTGCAAGTGAATGAATATATTTCTTTCTGGATATTTCTTTCTGGAAGGCTTCTGGCCAGAAGCTGAGGGACACTTTCGGTCGGGGCAGTTGTGACAGAAAGCTGCAAAATCTACGCCAAGTTCCATTACATGGGTCTAAGCTCAGGGATTGTCTAGTGACCATATGGCCAACAAACCACTGACAGGTGTTCGCATTGCTCAGGTGGCCCACACTGACGTCAAATACCTTGACCCCAATTCAAGGCTAATGCGAGGGCAGCTATGGAATGCTCTGGACCAAAGTCAACAAAATGGCTGTGGTCCATTATACTTTGGACAGGATGGTAATGTTCACAATTAGAGGTATAATTTCTATATCCTCCTAACATTCCTCCAAATACCATGGCTGCGTTTTACTGGCTCTGAGTTGTGACATGTACCCCATAAATAGAGTTCTACATTCTTATATAAAACTATTCAACCTACTCAAAAAAAACTCTGAAAAACTGAAGACTACAAAACCTGCAATAGGTTACTTATTTCTGCAACATCAAATATAAACCAGACATTTGAAAAGTTTTTTCTTTCTTTTCCAAATTTCCAAATAACTACAGTACTTGATGCGCATTTAATCTGTTCTGCTGAGACACATTTTTCAAGTCCCTGGAAAAAAAGTAAATAGGAACTTAAACAGACTACCTGTCAACAGCCAAACACAACATTCCCAGAACTGAAAAGTGAAAATTTTGGTTTTTAAACAAAAAAAAAATGAGTACTTTAAATCCAATAGGCACCTATTTACAAAAAGGTCAGATAAGAAATAGACCTGCAAACACACTCAAGCAATAAGGACTTTAATGTCTAACAACGACTAGAAAAAACTAATTCCTGGAGTACGGTCCTGATACCTTACCGATCTGGGCCATTCTCCATTTTGGGGTTGCCACTATGCTGCCGCTGATCCAGAAAAAAACCTCCGCTAACCGGCACACTGAGGCCTTCCGCCACAACTTTGGAGAGGTGAGCAGCACCGGGGAACAGGGTCGAGACCCAGTGAGACGCTGCTGGCCTGGGGAAGACGGCGTGGCAGCCGGCTTTACGAGCAGAGGCCGCGGCACAGCACCTTGGGGCGCACTCATCAGCGCCGAGTTCATTTCGCAAGTGGTCTCCTCTTTTCTTTGCATAAAAATCAACAGACAAAACAGAATTTTAAATTCATTGCTATCCAATTGATTACTGATTAGATTAATCAAGGGAACAAATAAATTTCAGAGGGAAGAAAAACCCACAAGCGAACAGAATCAGCTTCACTGTTCCAGCTTTGGCAGACGCAGGCAGAGGATCTGCAGCCTGTGAGGCTGATGGCTTTCCTCAGCACGGCCACGCCTGGCAGAAACAAGTGGAGATCCCCCAATCCTGCCTCCTTAACAGCTCAAGGTTCACTTCCTCTTCAGTAACTCTAGGTTAAGAAAGCTTCAAGTTTTGGTGCAGTTCTTATCCATCTTTGTTTCATCGCCCACCCAATGCTAAAGTTTCAATGCGTTCAGTCAGAGCTTCCATACAGAATGAAGCAGCAGGGAAAAGTGATGCAGACAAACTGTGTGACAAATGTCAGTCGGAAATCCTAAATCCCTCTGAATCTATAATCCATGACTGAACGTATAGGCTACAGGATTTACGCGCGTGTGTGTGTGTGTGTGTGTGCGCATGTGTGTGTGTGTGTGGGAAGCATAAGGATGAGGAGAGATAACACCACACCAAATCACAAATTTCTTAGCCAGCAAAAAACTGCTTCACATTTCTGAGACTGGCTTAAATGTGATCAGCTTTATTCATACTGCTTAGAACTACAAATGAGAGACTTAAAATGTACTTTCTTCCATGTCCCCTCTCCCAGTTCTGTCTCTGAGCAGAGCTGGACACTGTCTCGTTGTAATTACTTCTCAGGAACAGACCCTTGCGACTTCTGTGTCCTAGCTCACCAATCGGAGCAGCCAAGCGCGCGCCTGAGCTTCCCGTCATGTCTGTGGAGCTGCCAACAAGCAACTTTCACTTCAGGTGACAAGGAAACAGCAACCAATTCCTTCCCAGAGAATCTTACTTTAAAACAATACAACTAATGAACTTTTAATACTCAGGTCCACTAAGGGCAAAAATTACAGGTCAGGTCAGGCTGGGGACCATGGGCTGGTGCAGTGCGTCGCCGCGCCCACCACACGACCAAACATCATGTTTTTATTTATTTTTTATTCATTGATTTTTTCTCAAATACAGCCCAATTCTTGGGATCAGAAAAAAAATGTGATTTTCAGAGCATGTTAATTTTCTCCATACTATCAGTACCAAACAATTCTCCTGGTGACACTAGGAGTTGAATTTAAAGAAAACAGAAGGAGAAAAGTTCTATATACTATAAACTGGGAGCAGAAAAGAGTGACTGATGATGAACACCTTCATATCACTCACGGTGGAAAATAGCATCAACAAAATATTTCTCCCCTGTAAATCAAGCCCCACATATAACTTCATTATCCAAGAATCACAGAGGGCCCTGCAGGCTTCCCAAGAATGAGGTGACACAAGCCATCAGTGGCAATGCCCAGAAAGGAACTTGTCTGACTTTTCGCGTCACGTGAGAGACCGCTGTCCGGGTAAGGGATCCCAGGTCATATCAAGCTGAGCTCTAATGAGGGCTCTAATTATTTGCCTTGGCTGCAAAAAATGTCATTACTAAAATGTAAAGAGGGCAGGGAACCACGCAGAATATGAATCACAGAATTTAAATATATGCTGAGTCCCCTAATTCCGACGAACAGAAAACTCCCTGCCAAATTCTCTCTCCTTTTTCTGCACTAGTCAGATCAGTAAAATCCCATTTAATGAACAACCAACAAATAATTCCAAGCACATTTAAAGTTGAAGACCAACAGCAGACCAGAGGAATATTCAAAGCAATATATCAATGTTACAGCCAGTACATACACTGTTTTTTTCCTCATACATTATAATCTCTGATCCAAGTAAGCAAAGAACTGTTTCATAGTAGGCTCCACCACACAGTATCTGTAGCTCAACTGTGTAACTATAAGGGGAAATGGTCTAGAAAATTTCAGAATGACATATAGTCTTTTAAAATCCATTTAATTCAGCCATTATTGAGTATCATTTTTAATTCCAAACAGTGGGTTCAACCCCTACTGTATGAGTTACCACAGCAGCTATACCAAAAACCCCCACCCCCTTTCTATTTTTATTACTTAAGATCAAAGAAGGTTTTTTGTTAGCTCCTGATCCATGCCTGGAGCACCAGTTGACATTATAGTAGATCCTACCTTAATAAAATCTCCATTAAAAGCAATTAAGAGATGTTTGGCATGAAAACCAACACGGCCCATCATAGTCCTCCACAGACCAAGGCAATTTCAGCTGATTCATGTTTTGTTTAAAAGAGACCTTTTAAGGATAATTAATTTTGTACAAGCAAATTGAGATATAATTTTCAGGCAACAAACAGAAATTATTCAAACTTCAACAACAGCGAAAAACCAAACTATCAGAGACCACATTTTTATTGACACCAATAATCTAATATGCTGCTCCTCCTAAATTAGTTTATTTTTCCAATACTTCTAGCTATACTCTCTGATATAATGACTTCCCCTTCAAGCAAACCATTAACTGCACATTACTTGGGATTTGTCTTCTTATTCCACATAATGAACTACTGGTCTGGATATAAGAATTATCCAATGGGACTGATGACGGATTATATATGGGTGATTTTACTAAAATGAAAATAGTTTTTATGCTTCAGAAATAACATCAGATATTTTCTGGATGGGTTGTCTATTTGAGGATTGGTGATTAGAGGGAAATTTACATTCTAGAGCTTCCTCAGTTTATATTGTAAGATAGGTATACAAATACTTAAAACCAAGGCAAGAACCCTGCATGAATAACAGTACATAAACACAAAAATGTTGTTTTAGTAGGTAACTATATGGATTTACAAACTCAAGTTCTAACTCAAGTTTGAACACCCCAATTCATCGATTGCACTGTGCTCAGTTCTGAATTGGATAAGAGATCAGATATATCAGGCAAGATGTGTAACACATTACATGCCCAAACTAAAATGCAGAAGGCACTCTCGGACTCTTAAGGCGGCATTGCGATATACAGCCAAATTACTTTATTAAAAAAAAAAAAAGACACTCAACTATATCACTTCAGTGCATCTTTTCCTCCCACGCACTGACTAATTGTCTTTAAACGACACTGCGGCATTATGTGAGGCAGCTCGATACTTTACTTATTCCAAAAGAACGCATTAACCAGACTGTGACCACTGAGGATTCTGTGCTGCTGGAAGCTGAGTGGCGCCGACTCACCGTGTCTGACCGGCTGCCTCGGGTACGGGCGACGGAGGGAGACGTGGCGTCTCCGCAAACCGACGCCACTAGGGCAAACTCGCCGCCCTTTCCACAGAAAGAAAAAGCTCTTTTAACTTGTATTAAAGAATGAGAAACCACAGACTTGTTTTTTTATAGCGTCAGTTCACACACAACCTACAACGTGATATTCTTAACACGAGAAAGTTGCCGGAGTGTTGTCACGAAATATACACTCACCTAAAGGATTATTAGGAACACCTGTTCAATTTCTCATTAATGCAATTATCTAATCAACCAATC
>JAODKM010000013.1:194035-217982 GCA_026780845.1 Petrocephalus sullivani | reverse complement strand
TGTGCCGCTGCCGGGGGCTGCGCGGGGGGCCCGCCGGCGGCGCGCGCGCCCGGCGGGGGGGGGGGGGGGGGGGGGGGGGCGCGGGGGGGGGGGGGGGGGGGGGGGGGGGGGGGGGGGTGACAGCAGCCTCAGCCAGCGGGGCCAAGGAGAAAAGCATAGCGCTAGTCCCCATAGCGGCGAAAGCGCAGCAGGAAGAGGGGTCCGTGTGCGCGTACTGCCAGCCGCGCAGCGCCCCAAGTGCCGGCATCAGTCCTGTAATTGGCCCGCGGGGCTCTCTGACAGACGCGGCTCGCGACGGTGGGCGGGGCCAGCCGCATGCCAGCCGCCACTGGACCGCGAAGCCGCGCCATTGGCCAAAAATAACGGGGAAGAGCCTATATTATATATCATGAATATGGATTTTACTGCAAAAAAAAAACAAATTCAACAAGACGAAAACGTTCAAACAATATGAATCCTGTTCACGTTGTTCTCCAAACGTATGGCCAGAATCAGGGAAGCCGTTTTAAGCTAGTATAAGAATAGGTCTTATAAATTATTAATAGCATGCAGATTTATCTAAAGAGCATAATTACTGCTGAGATATGCCCGGGCTGGTCTTTAGTTGGACAGTATGTTTACCAGTCATAGTCCTTAGTATACTTAGTTCTTAGTTATACTTAGTTAGTATACACCTTACTTTTATCTTACTGCATGCTCAGACAATATGTACGACAACACGATTAATCGCTTGGAATTAACGAGTGCAGGTTACTCCAGATGTGACTGTCAGTGATGCACAATGTAAAGAGGACAGACAGGCCTTGGAAAGACCCAGGACTCCCCATTCCCCTCACTTTAACAAGGACTAATAAGGAAATCCATTCTTCTAACGACTGCGGAATGATGTCTGGCCACATGGCCAGCTAGTCCATTTACCAGGCATGCAGGAGACGCGTAAGAGCTTAACAAATACAATCATAGGTAAACAGTATATTCCTGATCCACTGTGTCTTAAAGCAGCTCACTGTCTATGATCACAAGCCTGATTTTCTGATGGCTGCCTTAGATATCGCTGCAGTCTTTTTGTCGCTTTTTCTGTGACACAGAGCAAAAACAAAAAAAAAAAACGTATTACAGAACACTTCTTTTACAAGTACTGTACACAACAAAACAAATCAGGCCTACTTATACCGTGAATGCATTTTCATAGCTCTGCATTTTGACACTCTACCCCATGACCACTCAAACCATCTGCTCCTTTTAAAGCCACGCCATTCATAACAAACAAGACTATCCATGAATGAATGAATTGCAAGGGTTTGTTCGCTATGCAAGTACAGATAAAGGAATTTGATTAAAAAGTCATCCGCTCTTCCTGAGCATCCCATGGAGGAAAATACACTCCTATGCATAGAATTAAATTCTAAAACTCATCTCCAGGCAGGTAATTTAGCCTTAATTTAAATCTTCAGTAATTTAAGGGTACACATTTAGTCAGCAAGTACATTATACCTCGTAGATGACTAACGCTTTCAAATGCCTTGTGGGGCATAATCAAATTTGTGAAACATCCATAATTACAAGTACAACCTAAAAGTAATTTGGCGAAGACAATTCGTTTTTAGTTCAATTTCACACATAACAACGTGAAAAAAATGGTAATAACTGACATTAGCTCCAGGACACTGGTAATCAGACACCATGTCAGGTGTGAATAGTATGAGACTGCGATTTCGGTACAATCGGATCAACAAAAGGCTCACGGTACCCCCAATGGGTCTCTACACTCACCCCACACACGTTCTTTTCCAGAAACTCAACATTCAGGATTGTATAGCCGGCACAAGTAAAACAAGTCAAGTAATTGGGATGAAATCCTCGAACGAAAGCATGACCCTGTACTACTACATCATATGGACGGAAACATGCAAAGCATAAACATAAATTTTACAGGCCCTCTGCAGTTCAGCTACGGAGGGTCAAGGAAGTTTATTAAAACTACAGCCCACTTGCAAGGTAGAAAACATGCCCATCCGTCCATTCTCCAATCACGGTCCAGTGATCCAGGAGAAATGAGGGCACCCATCAGAGGGCACTCATTAGCTCACACACTCATTCACTCACACATTCAGGGCATGTTAGACTCCATATACCAGGGCTGGCCAACCCTGCTCCTGGAGAGCCACAACCCTGCAGAGCTTATGTGCAGCCCTAATTTAACATACCTGATAGTGATAACCTGGCCCTTCAGAAGCATCTCAATTAGAGTCAGCTATGTTGAAGCAAAGATGACTCTAATACTGAGATGCTTCTGAAGGACCCGATTATCAGTATCAGGTGTGTTAAACTAGGGCTGCACCTAAGCTCTGCAGGGTTGTGGCTCTCCAGGAGCAGGGTTGGCCAGCCCTGCCATATTCACAGAGCTGGGCTGGATTCCACAAGCAGCCAAACAAATGTGATGTGCTAGTGTCACTTGTTTACCTAGACCATAGGTAGCGAACTGGATCCAGGAAGAGCCGTGGGTGCAGGTTTTTGGTATGACCGCTCCATCAACCAATAACTGTGGGTCCCCAGGACAGGAGCTGAGAGCCATTGGTTGATGGAGAGGTCCACCCAAAAAAGCCACACCCATAGCGGCTCTCTGTGGATCCAGTTCACCACCCCTGATTTTTGAAAATATGTTTTTGGGAAATGATCTATGCCTCATTTCAACTTTTTGTTTGAGTGTGATATTCTTAAAAACTATGCAAACACCACTGCAGGGTCCTCAAAAAAAACAACCAGAATCACACACCGTAACAGTTTTACTTAATTTCCAGCAAGTGCAAATTCCGCACCCTGTGAAATATTTTTCCACTTTGCAGCTTACTGTGATTCTCCAGGCTAATTAAGGATCGACCAAAGTGGAAATGTGACACTGTACAGCCGTTACCAACATCCTGATTCTGAGGCAAGCTCCTCCAACTCGCACCCCAGTCTCCACGGTACAAGAAGGGCTTGAAAAACAGGAAACCCGAATTCCCTAAAAGCCTACATAATGCAAGTTCACTATTAAATATTCCAACTAAAGTGCCTGTGCAATTTCTCCTCAAGTTGTTTTTTTAACGGCATTAATGAATTCTTTACTTTATAGGTATTAAAGTGCTTCTTGCAAAAGTCGGCCTCAATTTTGGCTTAGACGGTTGGTTAGATCATAGAGCCATAGCAGACAGCACTTTTTCCTCATTCCCAGACTTTACAGCTGGTCTGTCAGAGCTCTTTCCTTGCACCCACTTCCCGTCTCTCTCCGAGGGGGCCGCTAGAGCGGGAGATAAACAGAATGGCGACTGGCGTGTCATTAACATTGACAGTGAAAAAGGGCTCTCATGCAAATGCACGTCAGGCATGCATGGCTTGTGCTACAGCCACGAGGGCAGGCAGGGGCTGAGACACGGCGGATGCAGAGGGACGACAGACGGGGAAAGCTTTCAGCGCACGCCAAAGCCACGGCTCTTCCCATGAAAACGTTCCCTCGTGAAGACGCCATAATGAGAATGTCTTTTGGAAATTACTGGGCTGTGCCAAATCAAGTCCATAACTCAAGACGACAATCTCCATGAATGAGACCATACAGGCGGCAATGATGCTATAAAACAGCAGCAGCTCGAAATCTCTCCCAGTCTCTATGAGCTCCTATTAACTGAAGAATTATTTGTCTTTTTAAGATGGTTATTTTACAAGCAGTCAGATGGCAGTGGTCAATATGCCCAGTCTTGACATATCCGTCACTCAAGTTAAGGATTTTTATTTTTATTCATTTTTATTTTCTATAATTTCTGGATGGATCTATGTTACCTTCAGTGAGATAAAATGAGGTTGTGCATTTCCCACCTGTACCCTCTGGGAGGGAAATCATGAGATCAAACTCTCCCAAAGGATTCATGCCTTGAATTAAACCCAGAAAGCAAAGGCTGTTACAGTTCTGCCGTTACGGACATGCTGGACCGTCCCTGAACTGCTGTACACTTGAAGAACACACGCACCTTTCAAACAGATTCCCCGAGGCACCTTCAGTCAATAAACGCACAGTCTGAACTAAAATATACTGTCTGAAAGTACACTCTGTATCTGTGCTTCTATGATTTTCCAAATACATCCTTAACCAGACACCTGCAATTCATCACCACGTCTCCTCGCTGCAAGGTTAGAGCAAAGACAATTTCCCAACAGGGGTGAGAGAAAAAGAGTGATATCCATTACACTTTCTACCTATAGTGAATCTGTGTGCAGACTCAAACATTAATTTGCACTGATCCCTAGTAAGATATCAGTAGTGACCTATGCTGCACAGAAGTGCCTAAACCTTCCCTTTCATTAGTGTAACTTTTCCCTAGTGCTTAATTGGTAGCATGGTTGTTATGGTTAATTACTCAACTGATGCATACTAGTCTGTACAGTGCCCAAGATTGGCCTAAGGTACTAACGTATACTAGTGATGGAAGTAAAGAGACTTTAATCCCCAGGCTGGTCACCACTGGTCATGCAAATAGATCTGACTGGCTTAAGTTAGGCAGTGACTGACAGCGAGCATTAATGCAGCCCCCTGTAGGACTCAAGCCCAAGTCTTCACAAATGCAATGGGGGGGGCACAGGGATCTAGATATTCATCACGTGAAATCACATTTACCACCATGCATAATCCATATTTCACATTATTCCAACAATGGCACTACCCAATCTCATGCTGTAGGCCTATTATTGCATCATATGTATGTGTGTGTGTGTGGTTTGGTAATTATTACAGTGTGGGGACCCTATGTCCCCACAGTGTGATAAAAACCTGTTACTTTTTACCTTGTGGGTCCCCACAAGGATAACCTCAATTTTATAAAAATCTGTGCCTGCAACCAAAAAACTAAAAATGCCGTAAAAAAGGTGGTTACGTATTGTTAAGGTTAGGGCTGGGTAGGGGTTAAGGTTGTCATAGCTGGGATCCAGATTATGCCCATAGGAATGAATGGAGTGTCCCCATAATGATAGGATTACATGGACTCTGTGTGTGTGTATGTGTTGGTATATATTGCATATGCAGGGCCAATGGATGCTAGGCAACATAGCTACCTCCCCCACCCCCCAGTCTCCTCCCCTGCCCCCACCTTCGGGTCAGAATGACGCGTGATTACAGCCCGGTGCTCAACCCTTGAGTCCCAATTACGCTGTGCCTTGGTAAGACGCCTGGGCTGGAGACCAGGAGAACCATTAGAACCCCCTTAAGGACGCGAGCTCCACGGCTGCTGGAGGCTTCCTGTAATGAGTCCGGACCAGGGGAAAATAAGGCACCTAGGTATCAGGCACTCTCACCAGCACTCAGGCGGCTCTGAGCTAATATGTTAATGAGATCCTTGGTTATATTATAACAAAGGTCTTATTAGAGGGTACTTTGCCATATTATACATATTATCCATCAGGAGGGGAAGAGAAAGGAGACTTCACAGCAATGCAGCACGCCGCCTGGCAAGGCTTCAAAATGCTTCATGCAGCTTTAATGTGATTTCTCGCTTTAAACAAATGCACTTTACGCAACACAATTTGAGGTAATTCAAGGACTATGGCTTATATGTGGGGTGACTACATTTACAGTAAACTGTTAAAAACAGCAGTGGGGTTAGAAACTGTCACGTGAGAGGTGAATAAACAAGCCCTGTCCACAGTCACAGCTTCCACTGCCAGAGGACCCATCTATGTATAGCCCCTGCTGGATGGGATGTCACCGGGCACAGGTCATGTGACATGGGATTGGCTGAGGCCCGGACAGAGCCCATTATGACCTGCGCTCGTACTCGCCTTGCTGGACCTGGGCTGACAGATATGCTGAGGATCGAGGGATGGTGGACTTTATTACACCCCCTTACATCATATTTAGAGGATTGTTATATCAAAAGTGATTTACATGGCTTTATGGTAAAATTACACACCGGCCTTTGTAGTCATATATATAAAACTTGAAAGTCCTGCATTTAGCAAGTATGATTCTGATTTAAAATTGAGGACAAAGAAATCCAGGAAGATCCCTTACCAGAATTTTTCCAGTTATGCGCAAACATGTACACAATGAGCTTTATTAATCATTTTGCATTAAAAAATATATATATATTCTTTTTTTTTAACTGTTCATTTTAACAGCAGTGTTATCTTACATGGGCCCTTCTGGAGTTTGACTTGACATTGTTCAATAAAATACTAAATTCCTTAATTACAGTGCCACCTACTGCTCAGGATATGATCGCACTTCTAGGACAGACTGTGTGCAAAGCATTGTATGTCAGCAGGCCAGACAAACAACCGAGAATTATCTGCATTCCTACCACAGGGCACAGAGAAAAAAATGTGCTCTAGTCATCCGATGTTCCAGAGAAAGTTATATAAGGACTGCACTGAGGAATGCACTGATCAGCCATAACATTAAACCAGCTGAAGTGAAAAACATCTTGTTACAATGGCACTTGTCAAGGATGCCAATATATATTAGGTAAGTGGACAATCAGGTCTTAAAGTTGATGTGTTGGAAGCAGGAAAACCTGGCACGCGTAAGGATCTGAGCAACTTTGACAGTGTCAAAATTGTGATGATTAGAGAAGTGGGTCAGAGCACCTCCAAAGCAGCAGGTCTTGTGGGGTGTTCCTGGTATGCAGTAGTCAATGCTTACCAAAAGTCCCATAGAAAGGCAACCAATGAACCAGTGATGGAGTCATGGGTCCCCAAAGGTCATAGATACACTAGCTCATCTGGTGCTACCCCACTGGAGAGCTACTACAGCACAAATTGCTAAAAAAGGTAATGCTATGGTAGATGTCAGAACACACAGTGCATCTCAGCTTGTTATGCATGGGGCTGCATAGCTGCAGACAGGTCAGAGTGCCCGCGCAGACTCCAGTCCATGCTAAAAATGCCTACAATGGGCACGTGATCATCAGAACTAGACCATGGAGCAATGGAAGAAGGTAGACGACTGGTCTGTTACATCATGTGGATGGCTGGGTGTGTGTGTGTCATATTAATGGGGATGAGATGGCACCAGGATACACTATGGGAAGAAGGCAAGGCCGCAGAGGCAGTGTGATTCTCTGGGCAATGTTCTGCTGGGAAACCTTGGGTCTTGCCATTCCTGTGAATGTGACTTTGACACATACCACCTACCTAAACAGACCACGTACACTGCTTCTTAGTAGCAGTATTCCCCAATGACAGTGGCCTCTTTCAGTAGGATAATGCACCCTGCCACACAGCAAAAGTTGTTCAGGAGTGGTTTGAGGAGCATGAAAAAGAGTTCAAGGTGTTGACTTGGTCTTCAGATTCCCCAGATCTCAATCCATTTGAGCATCTGTGAGATGTGCTGGACAAACAAGTCTGATCCATGGAGGTCCCAACTCGTAACTTACCAGACTTAAAGGATCTGCTAATAAAGTCTTTGTGCCAGATACCATGGGACACCCTCTGAGGTCTTGTGTAGTCCATGCCTCGACGGGTCAGAGCTACAAAAGAGAGGCCTACACAATACTGGGCAGGTGCTTTTAATATTACGGCTGATCGGTGTACACTGTATTGGTATTAAACAAAAAGTCAGGTGTTGTTTAGCTATATGTGCATGTTAACGATCTGCAAAGTCATAAGGCCCAAAGTAGATGACAAGGGGAGTAACTCTCACCACAGAAACCACTCTTCTGTAACCTTCCTGAAATGCCTTGTTGGAATTCCAGCCCTTAGTTCCGTGACATGGTGAGGCCACCTCGTAACACAATCCTTATTGGCTGACTACCTGCAAAGATCTGTCTGCAGACTGCAAGACAGGGGCAGAACATTAAGGGCAAGTTGACCCATCAAATCACACAGGGTTCATCAGGGGTGAGGTTTAAAGCTGTAACAGTATTTAAAGCAGTTACTGTATAGACAGACTGAATATAGATGTACAGTTCTAGAAAAACCATGTGTTTTTGGAACATTTGAGTATGTAAATCAATTCTAGTACACCCCAAAAATAAAATAATGAACAGCGAAAATGAGCATAATAGGCCCCCTTTAAAACAACATCATAATTTCCACTTATGGATGTTTCAAGGCGAATATTTCATTGTACAACTTTAGCCAAAGCCATGCGAGCTGCTTACACTCTTCCCACATAGGCTGTTGGAGACAATAATGTCTTTCCTTGAGCTACAACTGAGGTTCCCGACCTCTGAGTGGTTTAGCGAACATTACCCTGATTGCAGTGGGTAACTGTCAAGTATTTACAGCATACTTAATAAATTATACTGTTTACGTGAATGTGAACCAATGATGGAAAAAATGAACGGACCCAGAGACTCAGCTATTCTCAGCCACATAACACATTTGACGACACAAGTCAGCTTAATACAACTGGCTTTAAGCAATGGTGTCTGCTCCTTGTCTGCACACTCCCAAAGACAGCGTGCACCCTGCGAGGGTCATTTATCTACATTACCAGCTTCCCCCCATTGACTCTGTATTAATAAATAAATAACAAGGGTTGTTTAAGGAATCAAAGTCACCCAGTTAGACTGTGTCTCAAGAGTGCATGACTTTGAGGAGCATTAACATTTCAGGACCTTCATTACAACCTATTCCCACATCCACAGCGAGATGTCCATTAGAGATACTTATTATAAGGGCTTACTAATACCACCACCATACATAACTCAAAAGTAATCTACTGCTACTGATGGTAAAGGCTTACTAATACAATCTCCATATATAACTCAAAGGTTATCTACTGCTACTGATGGTAAGGTCTTACTAATATCACCTCCATACATAACGCAAAGGTTATCTACTGCTACTGATGGTAAGGGCTTACTAATACAATCTCCTTATATAACTCAAAAGGTTAACTACAGCTACTGATGGTAAGGGTTTACTAATACAATCTCCATATATAACTCAAAGGTTATCTACTGCTACTGATGGTAAGGTCTTACTAATATCACCTCCATACATAACGCAAAGGTTATCTACTGCTACTGATGGTAAGGGCTTACTAATACAATCTCCTTATATAACTCAAAAGGTTAACTACAGCTACTGATGGTAAGGGCTTACCAATAAAATCTCCATATATAACTCAATGCTTATCTACTGCTACTGATGGTAAGGACTTACTAATACAATACCCATATACAACTCAAAGGTTATCTACTGCTACTGATGGTAAAGGTTTACTAATACAATCTCCATATATAACTCAAAGGTTATCTACTGCTATTGATGGTAAGGTCTTACTAATACCACCTCCATACATAATGCAAAGGTTATCTACTGCTACTGATGGTAAGGGCTTACTAACACAATCTCCTTATATAACTCAAAAGGTTAACTACAGCTACTGATGGTAAGGGCTTACCAATAAAATATCCATATATAACTCAAAGCTTATCTACTGCTACTGATGGTAAGGGCTATCTAATATCATCTCCATACATAATTCAAAGGTAATCTATTGCCACTGATGGTAAGGGTTTACCAATACCACCCCACAATGCATATATAAAGTCATCTATGGCAGCATTTACACAGGACTGTGCCAAGGCGTTCTCAATTACGTGGCAGCTAGGTAGCACGCCGCCGTAATTCGCCATCGAGGTGGCCGCGGTTGCCAATGAGCTGCCACGTAATTGAAAGTGCTATGGCCCTGGGAGATAGTGGCAGTCGGCTCTCTGGCCAGATTGATGCCTCTCATTTGAATTATCCAACACGACGATTAGGCACCTAATTTGCGCTTTCTATCGCAGTCAGTGGCCACATTCCAGCATTTATCGAGTTACGGGAAGCAAATTACACTCCTATCCATCATTAGTATAAATGTGTATTAAAACAGCAACTTCAGGCTCCTGAGATCGTCGTCACTTACATAACTGCATTAAACTCGCACATTTTCATGGATAGCTCTCATGTACCTTATCAAACCATTTAATCTTGTCTTGCAACTTCACAAATTGTTTCATGTAGCTAATTGCTCTGTTTGGACAGGTATCTTCATTATCTATCCAAATTCCACTTTCAGATGATGCACCGAAAATTAGGAAGAGGCTTCACTGTAATATTTTAATATTATTCACCAGTAGCTCTATGAATATTCACATGTGTGGATCAGTTAAATATTTGCATATTAAAAAGATATATCTGTTCAAGCCTATTATTTTTAATTCATGGAGTGCCTTAAATAACATATCCTAATATTCACACTTGGATCTAAATGCATCTAGCTTACACATATAGATAAAACCAAATAAATGAAAATCCCAGAGTGTATTCAGTGTACTTTATGGATAGCCTCTGTATGAGCAAATGTAAGAACAACAAATGTTCAAACCTTAATAGATTCATCCAAGGATAAAAGTCTGTTCAGTTACCTATCTGACAAATTGTATTCATCAAGGGTTTTCTTCCTTTATTGTCTTGCCTTTGCTAAATTGATTCTTCTTTGTTATCTAAAGAAGCAAAACAGGACTCCATGAAAGGACTTAGGCAAATTAAGGTCTTCTGTTTTGTCACTATATGTTAAGAACGAACAACTGAAGTAATGTAAATCAAGGTAGAGAACACAATAGATGATGCAAACCCTTGGTTTTTCACTTCTGATTTCTCTGTAATGTTAACAGGAACCGGACCTGTGTCTCACTCTCTGAATCAACTCCAGCCAATGCTTATGTTACAGATCGCTGTAGGTGTCGCACAGACAAGCTACTCAGATCTTCCCTTGGAAGGACGCTTTAACCTACAAAACTGAATCATACCTTTTACTCTGCCCCTGCTTTAGAGCGCACCAACTTTTAGTGGGTCTAAAATGCAAATAATGCCTACCATTTATTCTTGGATGTGACATTGACCAAATGTATGTATAGGTCTGTTTTTTAGGTATTTAACTGCCTTGCAATTACACTGGACTCAATACACAGAAAAGACCAATTGGTCATAGATCAGTTCGGTCTGAGAAGATGGTCCGGAGCCTTGCTGAACCGTGTGACAGTCATATAAGTATCTAATATATGAACTTTGACCACATTTTCCAGTGAGCTACACAGAATGTTCTTTAACAAGAGTGTACCATTATATTACGAGCTGTCAGTGCATATCTTCCAGCGACCTTTGACTGCAGTCAGGTGTTTTAAAAGTGATAATGAATTAGTTTTTAATAACGCGGGGTAGCGGTGTGACCTTGGAGGTAGCTGCAAGAGCAGCTTTTCGCCTTCATTGTGACATGGTGTTTGTGGCCTTCAGTGACCATAAAAGAACTGTGGTGGTAATTCAACAAACACGTCCCCCCAGGGCGGTTTGCATTCCATGGCAGAACAAGTAATTTCTCGAGGGTTTCCAATGCAAGAAGCTGATCGTACACTCTGTGAGCTTGGGGAGATGTCTACACTCTGCTTCTGGGACTTCAAATGGCTAAGAGCTGGGCTAATGAAGCTGGGGTTCAGCAGAGAAAGCAGATTCTCAGCCACTCGTGGTGCTATCGTAACGGCACGGTGAGCTCAGAAGAATAGCATGGACATTAATCTCCCATATTTCCTGCCGGAGTGAAACAAAAGCCGTTATGACCTCCAACGATTCTGACATAAAGAACCTGATTCACAAAAGCTTTCCACAGAATTACACTTTAAAAAAACACATGCTGATAAATGATTGATGTGTCCCGTCTGTAGTAATGTAAAAGAAAGGCAGCGTGTACGTTTTTTATGCATGAGGTGTTCTCCAACAAGTGGGATATGAAGAAGAAGTGTATATTTTTAGCCTTTGGCATTTTGTTATACAGCATCAGATATTCTAGCGTAGAATCATCATACAGTGCTTCAGAACTCTTGAGGACTCCTTCATCCAACCTCTATAGCCTTGGTGACCGAGCTTTCTCCAGGATAGCTCCCCGTTTGAGGAATTCATTTCCCCCAGATGCGCGTAACTCAACTTCACTCCTAGTTTCCAAACCCTGCCTAGAAACCCTCTCTTCTTCTTCTCCCAAGCATTCTGCCGCTGCATTCGGCTCTCTGATTGGCTCCCTCGCTGCCCGGCTGGCATCTTCTGCTCATTATGCTACATTTTCTCCTTCACTTGTACAGCGACCACGTAATACTTTTATTATAGTATCTATTTATTGCTGTATTGCTTACCGCAGCCTGCATACTTCACTTTATCAGATTATATGTTTTATTGTGTTTATTACTACTATTATTCTCTGGGTTCTATCGCCTATTTTAAACAGGATTTTTGTTATTTTTTTTATAATAAAAATATCACCATCATCATCATCATCATTATTGTCAATTTCTTTAACCTTGCTGTGGTACCATGGGGTCTCTGTGACCCCACTCCTCATTGACCCACAATTGTAACTGTTTTCATGGTACCAGAGCAGGGTTACATTGTAATCTTGTAAAACTGAAATCCATGTTGAAATTTGTTTTTAAGTAGCGACTGTACAAGTATATTCCAAAACCGAGAAAGAGATACTATTATACAAAACCTCATTGGCCACAGACTGAGTTGAGACTTGAAAAAAATGTGATCAAATCAGTAAAAAATATTTATACACAAATGAGAAGACCCTATATGAACTAGACACTCCATTAAGTTGAACTTACATATTGCATATACAGTACTGTGCGGATGACCAAATTGGACAGCATTATATGTTCTCAGTATGTTCCTCCAGACACGAACGGAACAAACCAAACAAAATATTATTCAGTAAAGTCATGTATTCAGTTCCTGGAAATGGAAAGTCAATGACACAATGTCCGTTTTAGATGTGTTTCAGATATTCATCTTATCTGTGGTATTGTTTGGTGTCAACCTGCCAAAACATTAACATTTAAATATATAACAGACGCTCTTACCCAAAGCAAAGTACGTATTTCTCAAAAAGCAGGGTCAGCCAGGGCTTAAAGCAAATGGGACTTAAAGACCTTGCTCAAGGACTCAGTGGCGGAATCACTCTGTTGGCAACTCCCGGATCACAGGTTAGGTGTGCTGACCCACTGAGACACACACCCCCCTCAAACACTCAGGCTGCATGCAGATGCTGGAGACTGACCCATTCACTTTATCCTGAATTACATCCCACTGATTTCCATTCCAAAATATTTGTCCTTGTTCTGATCCCTAGTTCTAGTACTGTAACCCAGCCACAGAGAGAAACAGAACCTTTAATATTTTTGAGGGAAACAAACTGATATTTCCATCCTAATTGAAATGTTTTCACACCAACTCCAGTCACTGCTGGATCATGCAACTCTGCTTAGACCTTTACTGGTTTTGACTGAAAAAGCCATTACCCATGACTCAGGAGTGCTAAACTACCAACAGTACCAAATAACTTGTGTATAACAAATATTATAGACAAAAATAGTATTTGTTTGTACTAATTTGTACTAATAGCAATTTACATGTAGAAAGACTTCGATCTAAGCCTTTAGTAGTCTGGTTCAAAACTCCGCAAGAGCTGAATGCAGAAAGGAAGTCTTCCACAGTGAAACCTCTGCGTGTTCCAGTTCCTATGAAAATGTTACCTGTCAGAACTTATTACCTGTAGAGCCTCTTTGAGAAAGCATCAGTGATTACATTAGTATTTTGCAACATGGTGTATTTCTGGTGCAACAACTTGTCTCCATCTTAAACCCACACAAGCACCTTCAAGGGATTTGGTTGGCAGGGCCCTAGTGTCTGTACAGAAGCCGACATTTTATCAACGGAACGAAGACGTAGTAGACTTCCCTTAGCAACAGGTCAGCAGCAAGGTGTGGGGTGGAAAGCAATGAGCATACGTAGCACATCTCAGCTGCGCATGCTGGCTGCCTGCCTGCAGTGATTTTTTATTATAGAAGCCCAACATCAGCCAGCCCTCTGCTGAAACTGATAGCCAAGTGATAGCTAGACTGAGCCCACCCACATGCCAATAAGAACGCTAACGAGCTTGGCCTCCTTTCTTCCTGCCGCTCGCTTCTGGCACTATGCAGAATGAATCCCTGATGTACCTGTTGTGTAACTGCAGGAGGTGCTCTTAAGTTCATTATCAATGTGGTTGTTTTGAAGTCAACGTAGCGGCCGAGAAATGTTGAGTGTCGACGGGGTGTAACGAGGAACCAATATCTGACAGCAGACTCAGAAGCGGATTAGCCGTAAATACTGTGCGTGTCTGCAAGTGGTACTGCCTTAGGTTTGAATCTTCCATGTTGCTGAAGCCACGTTGTTCCTGTTCACACGCTTGGAGCTGAACACACAATATCGTTATAGAGAGAGATCAGAACAACTCAAAGAAAATGAAAAGAGGCAAGGTCAACATTGCAGGAGGCGGAGGGCCAAACAGAGGCAGACACGAGGACTGCGTTTTCGAAAAGATTGAGGCAAACATGACTCGATAAAGACTCAGCCAAGGCTGACACCTCGGTCAGACAAAGGGTGTCAAGCAGTATGAGTCGAAGATGCAATCACACATTAGCAAAAACGTAATGTACATATATTACAGCTCTACCGCTGAATGGGAATCTACCTCTGCTACCTCTATGGCCGGTACGAATGAAAAATATTTTAGGATGAATATAACTCTCCGACCAGACATATCAATCATTAGACCGCAATTTCATTTTAAATCAAATTCTCATTATTAGCCATTTCTCAAATTAGCATTTGAAAATTACAAAAGCACATCAGTTGTAATCTTCCAGCATGGCTTATCACTGAAGTTTCTTTAATAACGGAGAAAAATATCCCAAAGCCATACTGTTACAGTTGGTCTTCATGACAGGGGGCTGTCTTGACAAGCCGATGATATCTACACTGAATAAGATCAGTTGCGGGGAACAGACGCCACACTGTGTCCTTGTACACAAATCATACATCTGATCCTTTAGCTAATGAATCTAAATGGCATCTGTTCCTGAACATTGCATTGGGTTTATCAAACGCACGTGTCCGTCTGAGTGCTTGTGCACATTGATCATACTATGTGAGTTAAAGCTTCTGTGCTCCCATGTATTCATAGCTGAAAGTGATTAATCTCAGACGCATACACTATGGGAGAGGAATGATCCCCATTTATACGACTGTCCATGCCTTATCGATTCCGCCACAGTCATACTTGACCCACTTCTTGTCATAATCAGAATCTCATTTCTCCATTTACTAATGGCTCCAAATAGAATTTTTCTGGTCCGATTTAACTCACTACAGACTGTCTAGAATCCATGGAGAAGCATTTGAAGAGGTTCAGATGTATTTCAAATGTATTGTACATGTTATTAATGTCATGCTGCTCAAAAACAGTTCTTGAGAAGATACGTCAGCTTTCTGAGCTTCTAGACAAGCTGTGGCCATAACAAAAAGGCAGAGTAAACACTAATTATTGATCTATTACAGAATACACAACTCGCATAATTATCGAGGTTTAGTTGGGTCCATTGCCAATTATCTTTTCTTTCTTTCCCTGCATAACGACAAGTTCCCTGCAGGGAAAGTGAAGAAAGAGGGTAAAAGTGTCAATAGATGCACAAAGAAGCCCAATTTAAAAGGAAAAATAGTACAAATTAAAAAATGTTAAATGTTAAAAAAGTCAGCCTAGCAAATATGGAAGCCGAATACTGATCTGAGAACAGTGTACCTGCTCTTACAGTGGGACAGCTGGAATAAGACTGTCCAGCAAACATGCCTCCATTCAACCCAGTAAGAATCCTTGGGATTGTAATGCATATTTCTGCTGCTTTAATGTTATTACAATGTGTTATCTTACATTGACGGTATAATGTGATGGGTAAAATATGCGGGTTAACTTATTGCCCTAGTTTAATTTCTAATATCGTTTTGTTTTGCAAAAATTGCTGATAACACTGTAAAATAAAAAGCAACTTATTGATATTCTAAAATTATAACAATTGCAGACTTGTATAATAGCTACCAGCTCACTGATCAGCATACATAAATTTACATTTATGTTTTACATATTTAGCAGGCACTTTAATCCAAAGTGATATTTAAGTGAGGCGAATGACACATTGCAAACATATGTGCTGTCAAGGAGTCAACTAGGCGTGAGTGCAGCTAGGCTGGGGTTCCAGTGAATGCCCAAGTATAAGTGTAAGCTGTACTGGAGCAAGACCTACACAACAACACAACAACTTCTAACCAAGCAAGAACTTAATTTCAAAGACCAGGAGTGCAACAGAAGAACATTCAGGGAATGTAAGGAGGCATCAGGTTAAATATTAATGAGATTTAACTGTAACAAGACACAGACATGTTTGACAGATATGAATCCAATTAGCATTCTAGGTGCTGCTTTTTCCATAATTGTCTTACTGCTTTTTTTGTGGCATGAGTTGTATGGTGAAATTTAAATCCTTGAGGCAGTCATTTAATCATTTAATAAGCCCTCTTCTCACACCTCTTTAGAAAAGGAAAAATGCTGATCTCTTGTGCCATACTGGCCTTGAGTTTCATTATCAGGTTTACTAACCCCATGAAAGACCAACGGTCTGTTAGCAGGGACACACAGCTTTGACTCTCTTAACAGGGACACACAGCTTTGACTCTCTTAACAGAGACACACAGCTCTGACTCTCTTAACAGGGACACACATATTTGACTCCATTAACAGGGACACAGCTTTGACTCTCTTAACAGGGACATGCAGCTTTGACGCTGTTAACAGGGACACACAGCTTTGACTCATTAGCCCTTTTCCAGTAAGATTTCTCTGTGCCCCCCTGTACTTCACCATTACAAATGTCACGACTGCTTTGAAGCAGCACAGAACAGAAAGCTTCTATGTACCAGGGATCATCATCCACATTATTAGTGGTTACTTAATTCTTTACACTTGACAAGCTATCCACTTGGCTCATTTTTGATTCAATGTGACAATAGCTGTGTGCAAGGAAATTAGCTACCTTAAACATGCCCAGTTTTGTTTGCCTAGATTAAGCTGCCACTGATTCAAAGTGCTGCCACAGGACAACACCACGGCTACGAGCCCCATTTGGGGCATTTACAGCACAAACAGCCGGACACTCCTGTGCACTGGGATGTCCCGTAGCATGCAGCTCTGATTATAATTCTAATTTCCTCTGCCAAGTGACTACGGGAGAAGCTTCCACTGTGAATCGTTTGCTGTGCCTTAAAGAGACAGCGCTCACCTTCGCCGTTTTAATTAAGGCCCCTGCTATCTGTACCCCGCAGGTCTGGCAAATGGATGCCCATGTAATGATGCCGCTTGTAAACTGGGGCCATTTCAGAGACAGTTTTGGCCTCATTAGCATCCCATAATAGCTTAGCGAGCCGAGCTAGATCAGCTAGTGTGGGCCATATCCTCTCCAAATTATAAAACACCCTCCTCCCCTCACAGTGCGTAAAACCTCATACTAGTTACCGAAAAATATATTAATAAAACCTACCAGTTTCATTTGGGCAAAATTCCTGCTGGGAATAAATGGGGACGGTCACATTCCTACAGCGTAGAGGGGGAACCCCGTCAGCCAATCCCTGGCTTTCGGTTTGAGGAATTACAAGCCTAATAAATTCCGAAGTCCTGTCATGTGGATAACGCCGCTCACCGTGGCAGGAGATACATCTAAGAGCCAGGTTCCTTCTCAGGGTCTTGGCAGGGAAAGAGAAGTAAATTTGTAAATTGAGTCCAGAAGCAGGAATATTTCCTCTCTTACAGAGAACCCCCCCCACCCCCCCAACCAGGCCTATGTTCTCCTGCAATGGAAATAATTCACAGAATGTCCAGAATAAATTGCAGCCATATTACCGGCACCTGGAGGCATGCCTTATGGTTCTTAGCAGTAGAGGTGGGAGAAATGAGGTTTGGAACCTCGCCGCGGGTGGTATTATCACGCGCTGTCAATCACGTCTATATTTAACCAAATAGGAATTAAATAAGAACCACAACTCCGAAGCACTCAGTCCATTATGGACGCCGAACTATAATATCCGCCGCAATGGAAGTCTGCCCTATGACTGGGCACAGGTAGGGTGCAAAATCTGACAAAAATGCAAAAGGTCCTACCCTAAGCCGAGGCTGTACTGACCGTGACGTACTCCAAAGTTCAAGTAGGATGCAAAAAGGATAATCGTGTCGCTTCCGACTGAGCCCATGATACGAAACAATGATTCCCCGAATATGGCTGACCGGGCCGTCAGGACATTCCTGCGATACTGAATATTGTGAAATGAGATAATACAGTGAAATGTCAGTTCCCAGAACAGCCCACCCGCAGAGGGAGAAGTGTCAAATGTTACAGATATCATTAGAGTGCCCTGCATATCACAGGTCGTCTGATCCTACTCGGTGTGATTAAAATAAAATAAATATGCAGAAATGAACCACCGCCTGAATGAGAATGAAACAACATTCTTCTTACTAGTCCAGGATTATGTATTTTAAGACTTCAAATAATGTCAGGCATGAGGAGGATTCCATTTTGATGAGGTTTATGAAAACTGTGGCCTGCTTCTGAGCAAGACGGATCAGAAGAGCCAGTCTAATCCACAGAACTCTCTCAGGCTTTCAGGGTCTCGACGGGATTACTTCTGCAGTGCAGTACTCCACCTGGACCAGGGAGCGGGGCAAATGTCCGTTTGCTGAAGTAACGATTAAAGATTTTACTGCATAACCCCCGAATTTCACCATAGAGTGGTAAACTTTGCTAACAGTGACATCACTATTTTGGCAGCGAGAAAGGGTTACATAGGAGATGATCATGTGACCTAGTGGCGGCAAATTCACAAGCTGCAAATGCTATTTATGTGCCTTTACAAACTGAGGGTTGACCTCAACTTCCAACCTGTACCACCATGTAAGACTGTACCCCATTGGTAGAAATTGGGACAAAAAATCTGCCTGAATTAATCAACTCCCCACTTAATCAACATCAGTCTTGTCTCAAACCACAGGCCTTCTGCTATCAACACAGCAGCAAAGAAGCTAAGTGAGGTTTTAATAGACAAGTGAGCACTAACATACACATGCTTGTCATTCCAGGGCCCACTTTAAACAAACAGGAACAGCTGGATCCTGCCCAAAGAAACTACAGGCTTTTCTGAAACATCTGGCTTTGCCTCAAAGCCTTCTCCAAACGATACGCTCCATCTCTATCCCACCTATTGGGCTTCCTGTCTATTTTACCGACCATATCACTGTAAAGTATGGATGCCATAAGCAAACATTAATCACAGGGGGAAATTTCTATTTATGCATTAGTGCCACTTATATGACAGCAGTTCTACAAATGATGCAACTGCCATCCAACATTCTATTGGAGGGGGGGGGGATCTCAGCGTTTGCACACACACACACACACACACACACACACACACAATAACAGCAGCTCCTTCATCAGTACATGCTGGAGATGCTCAGCACAAGATACTGCTCAGCACAAGATACTGGGCCATTTAATTTGGATGGTTGCGCTGAGAGCCGTAAACGCTGGCCTGGCCACATGGAGCTGTCTTCCTCTTTACAGCCCCTCTCTGCAACTCCATCCACTGACGTCTTTGTAATTAAGGCCTTTCTCTTCGGTCGACACCAAATTCTCGCAGCATTCACCATCTATATCATTTCTTTCGACTTAAACACTGGATACATTCAGTAGCAAACCACCATTTGCGTTATCGCGACTAGTACAGAACGAGCAATTAGGATTTATCATAACATTAACATGGATACCTCAAAACATTTGTTATTTGGTGTAATTGTGTTCCTGTGCTTTTACTGCCGTCAGCTGCGATGAATCTTTTGCGCTTGTTAAATTATTTAGTGTGCTAATTGGCTGACAGGGAAGCTCAGCGGCTATAGCACCGCTGCCTTGCAGCCCCGAGCGTCACGCTTTCTCTGTGCTCCTGTCAGTTTGCTCCCTCAGATCAAAAGATGTGCAGTTCGGGTGAACCAGCCGCGCCGACATTTGAGATACGACACACCCCCACAGAAAGCTCAGTACTGTTCCATTATATTTACATACCAACAAACGAATAGCTGAAAGCTCCAGAGGCATTTTCAATTATGGGTTTAGAACCTATAACCCTCCGGCCTCATTTGCTATCTGACCATGGTCGGCTATTCCAGCCACTGAGGGACACAGGGCGGGCTGCGTGTCATTCATACCAGCTTTTCTGAATTTATTATGCGGACCATAAATCACCTTACCTGGTGTGTTAGGTATGAGATCTGAACTAAGCTAGTGGCCTCCTGAGACTGGACATGGACCCCCAGAGTCAGCTCTGAGGACCTTCAAGGTTTCCTCAGTTCAACCCCTGCTGAATGAGAGTGGTGGGCGACTGCACCCCAGCGACGGTGCCTCCATGGGGAACCCCAGGCGAGGTCCTCCGTGGGAAACCCCAGCGGCAGAAACCCCAGGGTGTCACTGAGACTCACTGATAAACTCAAAAACAAGCCACTTCACTGCCAAGTACTGGACAGATGGCGATCACCCTCCTGTGCACTACATACACTACATTTAATTAAAAGTGCCTCAAAATCAACGTTTGTGAGACTTAATTCCACATGCATAAAAGGAGTATATTTTGATGATTCTGCACCGTGTCAGTAATCAAGTCATAAAAGTCAGTTGCACTGGACTTTTTAATCCTAAGAAAAATGTTTTGTTATTTAATGAAGTGCTTTGGTTAACTGGGGTTAAGAATTATGCTCCAAGTACTACAACAGGGCATCCTGTGATCTCTACCAGCAACCTTTGCCTTTCCAAAGTCCAGAGCCTTCAGCATGTTCACGTTAAGCACGTTCACAAAATAAAATAAAACCATTCTTTACTGCCTTTCAGACCTTTAACAAGAAGAAGTGTATTTTTAGAGAATACGTCTCATTCAGTCACGAGTGCCGAAGGATACTGAGCGGAGTGTAATTAATGACAGCGGCACTCCTATTCTGCCGGTGTTATCTGCCAACCCACAGATGTGGCGGGAATGAAAGTGGAAGGCACTGATGGTTTTGTTATCGGAGAGCAGAGCGGAAGGAGAAGAGGGAGATGGACTGAGAGCTTCGCAGCAGCCGGGCGGCCAGAAGGAGCCTGCTAACAGGAGAAGCCTGCTTTAATGCACAGGCCCGCTCTGGAAAAGGGCGATTCTGGAGAGGCAGGCGGCTTCCTGAGCAAGCGTCCGCTAAGAATATCAGCGATTCACCCCTATCTGCACGAAGAGGGCCTCTTTTCATCTGGTCAGACATGCAGGGCTAACTATCGCTAGGGCTGTGTATCGCCAGGCCCGGGGCAAGATAAACAGGACAATACAGCAGTGCTTCCCAGTCCGGTCCCCAGGGACCCCCCAGACAGTCCATTTTTTTTTAATTGCCAACTGTTCAAATTTCTAATAACCATATGGATAATGTCATTAGTCTTTATTTGATATATTTAAGATTTGGCTATTAAAGTTCAAATAATTATGTGTTCCATATCATTACATTTGTGTGACAGTAGAAATGCCTTTTGAAGAGTTACCATTTTCGAACAACTGATAGTGATATTCGGAATACATAAAACTATTTAGCTGTGCAACAAATTAGCTCTGCAACAAGAGAGTTTGCTGCAGTAAAAGCTGCTGAAAAATAACACATGTAGTATCTGTACGTGTAAATGTCAGGCATCCAAATTATATGTCCTTAAGTCTTATTACTGAACACAGGAATAGCATTCATAAAACTCAAATTTTTATTCAAATAAAACTCACAAAAATATGAGTAATCACTTTAAGAAATGATACATTTATAAATAGATTTAATGATTACTTACTTACTTCTATAGTAATTTTGTAAAAAAAAAAAAAAAAAACAAAAACAGATCCCCCATCTGATATGGTATGTAACCTTCATTGCCAATTTTTGGCTAAACACCTGACAGCGAGTGTTTGATACACATGAAACCCACTGCGAGACCAAGAAGCGGGTCGCCGGATCTCCAGCGACCCCCCAGACCCCCCCAGCCCCCCCCAGCCCAGAGGCTCTCTCTCAAACAGCTGAGCCTTCATGTCTCCCGGGGCGGTACCATCTCACTCTCCAGAGACGGGCTCTCACTGCATCTCTATTGGCGTCCCCAGAAGAAACCCACATACGCCCAAAAGCCCAGAAGTGACACTGAGTACTGGTCACTGCCAGGCCCGCAGGAAGCCACCCCCCCGTGTCAGGTCTGTGACCACCATCGCGGCATCACCAGGATCCAGTCAGCCCCAGCCTTTTGTGGTTAGTGATAACGCTTGTTTACCCAAGTACTCCGCAGAAAGGAGAGGGGTGTGATTGGGTGGGGGGGGGGGTCATTGCAGGACGTGGTGGGCTTGTGGTCGAGAGGCCAAAGCATGAATGGCGCAGGACAGTTATAATGCAAGCGAGCAGTCAGACACTGGGTGCGACTTGCTGCAGCCCGACCCGCACTGTGGATAATAGCTACGCAGGCCCCAGATTTAGTCTGACGAGCCAAAAAATTGCCGATGAAGGTTACATATCATATAGAAATCATTTTCATGTTCAGGAAAATCACAGAGGAGGGAGACCATATACTGTAGCCTGTTCCCGGTTTCCTGAAGTTGGGACCTCACCACAGAATGTTGAGGCTTGCATATTACCGTAAGATCACCAGCGGGAGCACTGGAATGGTCTCAGGCCAGGGCTGGGGGGCGTCTTAAACGCTTCGAGGCAGATTGTGGTACGGCTCAGACGGACAAGGGAAATCAGAGTGAGTCTGTGCTGAGCACAGCTGGATGCGTCTGTGTCCCCCAGCAGAGAACACTAGTTTGTTTAACTTCATCTTTGAACTGTTCATTAATTGAACAAGGATAATTAGACCACACGCTAATTATAACACAAATGCTATGGTTGTTTCACCAGGAAATTCATACGGCTGTGACATATTTAACATGGTACTTTATGGAAGCATGACATTTCTTGCGGTGTTGAATTCTTGGGGGGCGGTGCTAATCTGGAAGTCTGTTCTTAGGAAACCCGACCCAACCAGGGCCATCTTCTATAACTCCTGATCCAGCAATGGGTCATAGGGAACCAGAAGACTATGCCGAGCCCAGGACACAAGGCAGGGGAACACCGTGGGAGTGATGCCAGTCCGCTGCAAGGCACACACACACTAGGGCTGGGTGGTCAAACTTCGTGAGTGGAATAGAATTTGTGTGTTAAGTATTCAACACCAGAAATCCATATTTAAATTTCTGAACATTTACATAGGCAAACATAAAGTCATCTAATACGTGTTTTCTCGTTTTTTTTTTTTCTTTTTACATAATTGCCCTTGTCACTTAACATAGAATATGGGACGTGACACTAGGGGCAAACTGCAGGAAATTAACTGAGCTAGTTAAAAATGCAAGGAAACCAGTAAAATAATGAAATAATGTGTGAATGAGACGAATGATGCGGACGATACAGTATTTCCCAATAACCTGAGAGGTACGGTCTGGAAACTGTTTTGGATTTCGCCGGCAGTTTTTCAGGTGCGGACCCCCCCATGGTAAATGAACAAATAAATAACAAATAGTGTTGCTTCAGAATACATCATCAAAATACCATAATAATATAATACATTACAATACATGGGCATTATGATGACATGACGAATTAAATACAGCCCAAGAAGAGTTAGACACAGCTGGCGTAGGCTACTGAGTGTTAATGATGGCCAGTGTCTTTAGTATAATAATAACACAGGTCTACAAGAAAATTCAGCTGCATGGGATATTTTTGGTAAATTCTTTTTAAGGTGCTGAATCCAAAAATGATCTCCAGTTCCCTCCATCATGTACAGTTAACAGTTAGTTATGAGGAGTTTAAATAAAAAAAACACAACAGCAATGAAAAAAATCTATATTTTATTACAACAATATTAACAATTACAGTTTATTACAAAAAGAAACAAAAAACTATTTCTTCATGATATATTTAACACTACACTCACTGTTTTTGTGTGTG
>JAODKM010000013.1:182314-193524 GCA_026780845.1 Petrocephalus sullivani | reverse complement strand
CTTGAGTCTCGCTCTTAGAAATATTAAATTAATGTAAGAAATCATTATTGGATATGGTTTTTTGACTCAAGAATAGGGTTAGGGTTAGGGTCAGATTTCAGTTTAAAAAGGGAAATTGTACGCTTAGTTACACTAAAAACATCAGTTTTGCAAGAAAACCTGACGAAATGGAATTTTTTACATATTTTTCCCGGATTCAGTGAGTAAAAATATATAAGAAACGGTCAAAAAATCCTATGCAGTTTTTTGGTTGCAGACCTGCAGACCTGTGTAATTAATATTCAAATTTCTTCTAATTAGAAATCTGTTACACTGTATAAATACGTGATGTGCTTTAAGGATGCCTTTTCTAAGGCACCGTGCCACCCCAGCCTGATCCAATAAATGATTAATGACCAAGACCATTTAAACCAGCATGTTAAATGGCTGCGGGCTAAATGCTTTCACTTTCACACCCCAGAGCCACAGGGAGGCGCCGCGCTCAGATGCTCAGAAGCCGAAAATATCAAAGTTGCTTTGCTAATTAAATGATCTGAGCAAACAGCTGGACGGGTGTTCGCTTAGGTGACCCTCCTGCTCAGTACATTAAGGTGTTTGGCCTGGATTTCTGAGTGGGAAGAAAATACAACACACACACACTGATCTATTGTTAGACTCTACAGATCAATACCATGTTGACATTCAATTCATTTTTAGTAGCTTGGCTACTCCAAGGCAGTTATAAATATCCGGTATCTCATGCTTCACTTATGCATTAGAGGTTTTTCCTTTATGCCACAGAGTTTCCGTCAGGAGCAGCAACGTTCACATGAGTGATCTATAGGGGGCGCCACCGAGCACTGGTAAGTGGACATTTTTCCCGTAGTGAAATGGACTCCTGCCTCCCTCACTTTTTAATTTTTAACATTATTATGGTGGCAACAGCGCTCTTAGGAGGGACTGAGGTGGCGTACAACTCAGGAGAGGTTGTAATCAAGGATTTCTGAAGCCAGCTAATGGCTGGAATGGACACCAAATGCATTCCTGAGGTGCTTATACGTTATCTCACTTGTCGACCTAGAGGAGGGGCAACAGGGAAGGGGGAGAGAAGCACAAAGGTCAATTTTGGTTTAAATTGACCATAAGCTTAACACACACTTCAATTGCCAGGAAAGCACTAATGAAAAGGCAGCCAGAGACACACACATGCGTGCTCCTCTCATAGTCCGCAGCCCCACAAGTGGTTCATATTAGTTAGCCAGACTTTAGTATGCAGGAGAGGTGCTGAAATGGAGAGGGAGAAGGGGCAGGGAATGCACACAAGCAGTTAAAAACTGAAGGTGTGGAGGCTCCCACACCTACGGCCTCTACGCACATCTAAAAACCTCTACACACCCATGAATGGCTTCCAGGCTGCCATGGCTAATGGCTGGGAGGCCATCAGGGTCATGCCCATTAAGGCCAACAACATAAGGAATGTTAATGCAGCTATTTTGGGTATCAGTGCTGAACGGAAACCATTATCAGTGCCTGCTCCTCCCTGAACCGCACACTGGGAGGCGCTGTCCCACAGACTCAGAATTTTGAGTCTCACCATCATGGCCCTGGCTTATAAGTCAGGTTTCCAGGAACAAACCGTCAGGATACGAAACCGTCAGAAATGTGTCTGGGTCGCTGAAACATCCACGAGGGACCAGTGTTGCTCTTAATGGCTCCAGCCATTTCTAGGAAGCAATCATTTCCAGGACATACAGGCATCTTTGTAATAAACAACTTTGGTGTGGGAGAGAGAGAAACAACAGCGATTACAGTCAGAGGGGGAATTCTAATTTTAGTGATGTTTACAGGCTGCCTGGAACATACCCAGTTAGCAAAGACTGCCAGATCCCACTTCATTTACAAAACATTACGCTGAGGAATTTACACTCGTGGTTGACAAAAAACGTGGCCTGGGATCACTGAAACCGGGCCGCTGTGTACACAGTGATAATATGGGCCCGGCCTTTTTAGCATGACAGGATAGCAGCAGAAAACAGCTTTTGGATACTGAGCCTTCAATTCACCCAAACAGCTCCACTGAATCTGGTCACCCAAGCAGCTAATTTGTTTCAGGTATCGGCTGAGAAGCTACATGTGAGATGTCCTCACAGGTATGCTACCTGCAGGCACTTTGACAACAGTAACGTTTCAGCGAGCCCTAAGATCTTTACACCACCCTGCGCAGCCTGGAAACCAGCACAGCTGTATGAAAAAATCGGCTCGGAGGATGGAACCGGAGGCAGCCGGAAGGTACCTGGAAGAGACTTCAAAGGCCGCTGACGCCGCTCAAGACCCCCGACGATAAGCTTTAATTACGCTCAGCTTCGTTTCAGAGAATCTCCTTGAAAAGGGGGAAAATGACTGATAGGAGGGGTCATTACAGAGGATCGAAATCTCCGATAGTGTTGGCTAAAGTCGGAATGAAATGGGGGGGGGCAAGTTATCCAAGATTGTCATTTGTAGATGGGTATTACAGCCACGCATTTTATGTGCTCGGCTGTCGGTAAATTACTTTTCCATTTATTTTTGAAACGGCATCATCCGTGACGTGGACCTCGAGTGAAGACCCAGCCGCCGCAGTAGCACAAAGAGAGAGGAGAACAGACGGGTCCGGCTCCTTATGTAGGAGCGAAGGAGGCTTACATAAGGTTATATAATGAGCTCGCAATTAAACACCATTACTTAGAATAGTAACCCGCTGGTTTAATGCTCAGCGTCTTTAATTTTTAACATTTCTCCAGGTCTGTTTTGCTAACTCTCATGCAGCAAATTGACACACCGCAGCCTTTCATTAGACCCGGCACGCGGGTACGTGTCCAGCCAGCAGAGGTCAGGCCGGAGTCACAGAGCCCTTCGCATCCTTTGGCTAATTAACCGTGTAGGAATTAACACAGATTATCTTGTATGAACTGCTTGGGGGGGAATAGCGGTAGGCCTCGTCCTGACTGGACGCCCCTATGTCACATGGCCCACATGTCGACAAGTGCCCCGTTTCCTTGGTTGCCGCTGGCCCAGTCGGGACTGGGAGCTGCACGCCCAGCTGCCCCTTCTTGACCTTCCCTTCTTTTGCTTGCAGCACACCCTTCACAGCGAATAAGGCAAAAACAATCAGGCTATAAGCAAAGTCTCTCCATCTACTTAAACAGAATGGCTTCAGTCCAGCTCTTGGATTCAAAATAAAAGTCCATTGACAATAAATGTGCAACATATCTGCACGTCTACTGCACAAACATTGCCTTTTCATTACATGTCATCATTTTGAGTGACTCATTCAGGTCTGTTCTTGTAATTTTGCTATGAATTGCAAATTCCGTCATTGACTCCCAAAGGGATATTAAATGAAAATGTTTGTTGTTTTTTTTTTTTTTGCTTTTGCAAAGGTCAAAGGTGTTGCTAGTTAAAAAGCACCCAATGAACTCAATGAACATTTTAACTCAGAAAAGCACTTTTAAAACTATATTTTGGGTTTCAATTTATTACTACTTAAAATGAATGTTTTACTTAAAAGTACTGGTCGATTCTAATGTGATAGATATATATTTCTTGTAAACAAATGAATAAAGTCATGATTTTTGTTACAAAAATGATACATTTGCAATATTTTTACTGAATGAAGCAAGCGTCCCAGGACTTGGTGAGCCTGGTATGAGGCCAGCGCAGTCTGCCTTTCTGTGCGGTGCAGTGCGGCCCCGTCTGAGGTGGACTTCAGCGGTCAGCCTTGTTCCGCGCCACCATCAAAGGCCATTCTGACATTTGCGTCCCGACCTACGGCTGACCTTTCATTACACAGGAGCAGGTTAAACCCACTACAAAGCCGCTGGGAGGGGGGGGCAATCAGAAAAGGTCAAGAACAGATGGATTTGGGGGTGCTGCCCGAGGTTTGAGATGCTGTTCCGGCCAGGAACACCTGCCTGACCAGAGCCGCTGCCAGAAGGGGGCCGGATGTTTCCCCGAGCTGAGGTTAGTAGCCGTCACACTCCGGGGATAAGGGACATGATGCAGAGGAGCAGCAAGCCCAGTAAGAGATCCAACCAGGGAAGACGCCCAACAGTTGCACAGTGTGCCGACTCACAAAAACAGACCTGACTGAATGAATGAATGAATGAGCACACAGTAAAAGCCGGCCTTTTACACTCGGACCTCACATATTTACCGACCAAATAAATCACACTACTGGTCGCGGTAATGACATCACGCACCATGGTTAGTCAAATGAATGTACTGCCATGTGGTTTCCTATCCACAGGTCACATGGGGTCCTGCCATTTTTCAAGGCCTCACAGCTTATTGTACTGACAGCGGACCCACAGAAAGGCAAATATCTCTGAGTTTTTGCCATGATGACAAAGGCAAAGGTTTACAAGTAGGATGTTTGAGGGTACGATACACCGAGACAGCTCCTAGTCAAGACCGCTGTCATTTAACAACTGTTCCTCAGACCTTTCCACTGGCAGCCAAGTCTCTGAACCACGTGGAGGATATGAAAGCAGGAGGCATGATATACAGTAACCCTTCACATTTGCAAGGGGAAGAGGCAGAAGATCCCCACAGATGTAAAAATTTGTGAATAATACTTGGGCCCATTATAAAAGTGCAAACTCAACAGCACTGAAAAGTTTAAAAGTTTCTGCCAGAAATATGGAACTCCATCGTGACAGAGACAGCTAACACGTGACGCCAACAAATACTCAATAACACTAATACTTATGTATTAGGCTATATTAGCTTATGGGGTCCAAAACATTTTCAACATCATTCACATAGTAATTTCTGGCTTACAAATCATTTGTTAGTTGTTGCGATCTTTTGGGAAAATGCAAAAATATTCCCATTTAATTGTCGACAGCCAGCTCGCTAATAGCGAATCTGGAGAGGCCACTGCATACCGGGAACTGATAGGACCGGAGAAGTTTAGGAGGCAATTATGAGCTTACTAACCAGGAGAGGTTTGATGAGCCATTTACTGGATCTCTGACTATGTGATAAGCACGTGGCTCTGAGGCCTCAGTGCATGTGTCCAGAAAGAAGGTTGTTGGTTTGAACCCCATGCTCAGAAGAATTGTCATGTTGCCATTGGGTCCTTCAGCAACACCCTTAATTCTTCAAGGGAGCTAATGCCCTGAAATGCTTCAAGCATTGTTCTAACTCATCTCAAAAAGAGAAGCAAGATAGGCTAACGAAAAAAAGCATTCCAGGGTTGCTGCACTTATAGATGGCAAATAAAGAGTCATTTCAGGAGATAAACTCACTGACCAGGAAAATGCGGTCAGCACTGACACGCTCACTGGGCATCGATGGGCTCAGGGAAGGTATTGTTCTCATAGGACTGAGCAGAAGTGCACAGAACTGGCAGAGGTGACATGGGGGGTGCACCGTGCTTCTGCCATAGTCCGTTCAAATCGAAGCCACGGCAGCAAAAAGACAGAGACAACAAGGAATCTGCCACTTTAGAAACGTGATCCCATGAATTCAGTTTATTAGGCTGGGAATGTGTCGGCTTATTAGCAAACGCCGGCAGCACCGCGCCGCATTATGATGTTCAAACCTTCCGGCAGGAGGACAGCGTGGCGCTTTGCAGCCAGATAACATCACCGGAGCCACCTAACGCGGGCGCCAGCCTCACAAACACGCTCCCCATAACTCAATAACAGGCTGCATAATTTATATTCGTCTCGTCACATCGGACATACAAATTACAGAGTTCAGTATTTTGCGACACATGGAGAAACAGCACAATACCCGCCTACGATGGCCAGCTGCGATACTCCTGCAGTCCTGGCGAACTTGACGCGGACGAGTCGATATTCCAGCGAAAGACACGGGACCCGTCAGCAGAGCGGAACACTGCGAATGACAGAGCCATTTAAGTCGTGGATGAATAAGTAATAATTCCAGAGGTTACGCATGTTTTTGTGGTTATCATCACTGTAGATCATTAACAAAACTTCTGCTTCTGCAGGTGGCCACGGCAGATGGGCAATGAGAAGGCGCACAGATCCGTCAGGCGATGGTGACAGGAACGCTGGGGAAGATCTTCTCGTCGGCTTTATTATACGACGGCGGGTAACGTTATGGGGGAGTCCAGGCTCCAGATGGTTGTCAAGTGTGACAGGGCTTGTCAGCAGTATGAAATCTAACAAAGATAGAATAGTTTACACTAAAAGAAGGGTACGCAAGCAGGCATTTCAGACCAGGTGGCATGAAGAATCACAGGCAATCTTAAAAAACATCCATCTAATTCTGGCCATAATTGGTGGGGGCGGGCAGGTGTATGCCCAGGATAGGATGCCAGTCCATTGCAGGGCACAAAAATCACAGAGCCGAACTGCATGTTTTCACACTAAGTTAGGAAACCCACACAGATGGAAAACCCTTCCAAGTGAAGGTGAGGCCCAAGTCCACAACCCCAGAGATGTTAAGCAACATTGCTGTCCACAGTGCCACCACGGTACCCCCACCCCAGGCTAATGATTCCAAAAAAAGGCTATACTATCCCAAATGATGTGGCTACTGACCCTATGCATCTAGCAAAAGGGCTACTAGTAGGTTTAGTAACATTCATCGCATTACTAACCCTAAGTGGTACTATAGGCCATCTTAATGGCACTGATAGCACTAAGCTATAACCCGCCTCACAAGAAGGGTTGGCGTCAAAGACTGGTTTCCGGAAAAATGGCTTATCTGTGTGTTCAAAACAAAACAAGCAAACAGGCCAGCAACTCAAAAAGATCAGCGAAGGGGTTTTTTATGTGGATTAAGCTCCTTCTGTACCTATTGCACCGAGATATTGAGGATTGTAATTCCAGAACTCTCGATTCTTCAGGCCTAGTATTCATGTGCGATATCAGCACTGCTGTGGAAAGCCGTATACATGGATAGCGGAGTGTGGCTCTGACCCAAAGAGCACAAATAACATACTATATACAATAAGCAAACTATTTAGTTTCAGAAAGGAGATTAATTTTCACTGTTTCAAGTGAGTATTAGCATTGTATAACTGCCCGTTTTTAATCTGCCATCAAACTCTCGGTAACTGGATTAGCTGCTGCCATAATTCATGGTGACAAATGTGCGCGGTTAGGAACACAGTTGTTTCGCTACGTGAGGAGCAGGCTGTCTTCCTATGGAGGGCCTCGCGACGATGGATGACAAACAGCCAAACAACAACGCTGATGGATGGCCCGTCACAGGCAAGAGGCCTCCGGGGTGTCTCAATGCGCAGTGACAGTGAATCATTCAAGAAGTTTAGTAAGCAGTCGACGGAGAATGTTTCTCTTCAATTATATCTCATGCCTCGAGCAGAAAATATTGAGAGCACAGTTTTTTGTTTATTAAATTGCCTTTCCCCCACTGGTGAGGCCAATCCCACTCATGTTTTTGAGATTTCTTTCTGTCTGTGTGCCGTGGGATTGACCTGTACCTATTGCACCGAGATATTGAGGATTGTAATTCCAGAACTCTCGATTCTTCAGGCCTAGTATTCATGTGCGATATCAGCACTGCTGTGTAACCTGCTGTGGCACCCCTGCGTACCTGCCCGGTAGACCCCGTGTCAGCCTTCTCCGGGCCCCCTCACCACAGACAGACGAAGTTCCACAGTCCATTCCATGGTACCAGAAGCTCACATAAGACACTGGTAATGCAATAACATTAACCACAGCAAGTTAGACCTGCAGCAAAGACATCTTACGAAGTGTTGCTCCCCCCGTTAGTGCTCCTGAGAGCCTTCCCAAACGACAGGCCCCCGCGGTCAAACCTGAGTGGGACAAAATCAATGTGCAGTATTTTTAGCAGCTCCCTGGCGCTCACTCAGCGCTGGGGGAAATAGGCGCAGGAGAGACCAGGCTGGGCTTACCTGGGTGGAACTGATGTGTAGGGCCCCTCCGCCAGGCCTGCTGCCTCTGTGGCAGCCTGCCAGTCGCCCAGGCACAGGGTTTGAGCCAGAAGAGGGATATGCACACACACACACACACACACACACACGTACGCCCAAATGCACACTGACAGGCAAATGACCTGCCCCTACCCATACATCCCAGCATGAATTTCGGGAGCAAAATGCCGCAAGGGAAATCAAAACCATAAATGTCATCGTTAGAACAATAAAACAGGTGCAAATGTAAGTTTTTGAAAGGCAAAAGGGGAACAGGCAAAGAGAGAAAAATCCCCTACAGGCAGGGGGGGCGCCGTTCCCAAGAATGATGTCTGGGTTTCTCCTCCAGACCCCAGCCCCGTAATGGCTCCCTCGCCCTAAATGCCATCTGGTGCAGCGCTGCTTTGCTTTGGCGCCACATCGTCCGGTGCCGCCTGGCTCCGCCCCCACAGGCTCCGCCCCACTGCCAGGCTCCACCCCCAAACGCAAACAAAGCGGCAGCCAGCGACGTTCCGCAGAAGTGGGCCCCGGGTCCCCACAGCCTGCATCAGGCACAAGGCTGTGGCACATCTTGCACGTCTGACACCCGGCCACCCGCAGAGGATGCGTTCACGCAAAACACTTCACGATTCCACCTAGTCTGTTCTGGAACGTTCTGTTGTGACCGGAGGTGGACAGAAACAGACGGCAAAGTCCAGGAGGTTCTTTGAAGCAGGGTGCCGTGGTAGATTCCGAGTGGCACGGCCACGACAACCCTGAGGCCTGATACTTTGGGATGCGCTGCCCTCATCAGTTTGTGCACATAATCCAACCCATTCATATACCCGGACATTTCACCCGGCTTTCTAGAACAGCAGACCCCTTCAGGCTCTCTAGGGGCTGTATTCCTAGGTGCCACACTAGCTGGGTCTCGGCGGTACACCGTGTGCCGTTACCCCCACTTCCTGAGACTAAGTGGGGCAGACAGAGAGGAGTGAGCGGAGCTGGGGAGCCCCTCCAGCACAGAGGCTTCCCGCACTGCGGGTGTCTTGGCAGGAGACGAGCCACACATGACCTCATAGCTGCATGCTGTACACGCTGGCGTGTGGCATTCGTATGGAATGCACAGGGGCCCCTCCGGGGCGGGCACCTTCCCCCTGTCCTCCTCTTCTTCTGCTTCTCTCACTCACTCTCTCTCTCTATTTCTTTCCCCCCCCCCCCCAAAAAAAATAATTATAAATTTGATCAAACACTCTCACAGTTCTTATTGCCGTGAGGATAAACTCCAAGATCAACAGACTGCCTGGCATAACTGAATCAAGCATCTGAATGCAGTTAGGCTTCCAGGGAGGAGCTGTCCAGTCAAGGGAGGTGCTGAAATCACAGAATCACAGAGTCCCTCGCCAGACCAGGTTTAGCGTTATTTAGACCGATGGCCATGAGCTGCTCTGAAAATAAGGACCAACAGCTCACATGACCATGCAAGGTGGTGCCCGTGGTTTCTGGTTGAAAACAATTAGAACAACACAAAACGAGGTATCCTTGGAGACTAACATGACCATTATGCCGTTTTCAAGAGCATAAATCGAATGTCAAACTGATACTGGCTTTGTCTATAGCAACGAGGCACAAAGAGGCCACTACAGGGGCTACGAGGAGAGCGCCACCACGTTACGCTGAGCGCGGATGCTCGGCCCTCGAGGGAATGAACTGTGACTCCCCAAATCGGCAGGGACGTGGAAGGGAAACACCCTCCCCACAAACACACGCACATACACACACACACAGGACAGCCATGCCGCGGAGACGCTGGCATCTCAGCAGTTCCATTGAAGCCACCACCGCGCCAAATCCTCGCCTGGGAAAAGCATCGACACCAGAGACCGAGCCTGCGTGTGGCGTTTACACTGCCAGCTTTATTGGCTCCGGCGAGCATGTGTGTGTGTGAAACACACCATGCCGGGGGACGTTTCAGGAGGCTGTACACACCTTTTCAAGCTTAACACTGAAATCCATTGTTTCTGAGAGATTATAGAGAGGTGAAAATACATTCAGACCTATGATCACTTTCTAGGCAGTTTAGTAAACAAGTATAGAAGTATAGTAGTAATAGAGTTATTTTAAAATGCAGCACTGTGGTAGCTAAGTTCAGGTACTTTCTGCTGTACTCCTGGGATGGCCACTTAACCTGCACTGCTCCAGTGATTCGCTCTCTGAAGCTTGTCATTAATTGTTCCCCGAGTGCCACCTGCATCCGAAGCGGCCGGCTCCGGCAGTCTGCCCATGCCCCCGGTCGGCTTTCCAGCCACTTGCAAAGAGTTACTGCACGCCGGCGTCGCTCGGGTGGACGGCAGACATGTCCGGCAATGCCGACGGTGCCCAACTGCTTTCGAAAGCCACGCCAATACTGCGATCTTCGAGAACAGGTGCGCCGGCAGCGAGGGGCCCTCGAAGCATGCGGCCATGAGCGAACCATGCGCCCGCTATTCACGGCACGGGTGCGGACGGAAGTGAAAGTGAAAGCATGCGAGGAGGCGGGCGGCCGGCTTGGTCCCGGGACGCGGCAGAGTCGCTCCCTAAAAGGCACTTACTCACTTAAAGCCCCGGCGGACCGCGAGCCCCCACTCGGCCCCTAAGGTGAGTAAGTATCGCATGCACAGGAGCAAGCCAGCGTGAACGGCGCATACTCAGCCCACACAAAGGAGAAAGAGCGCGGCGCGTGCGGCGGCCGGGGACGTACTGTGCTTCTGAGGCAAGCCTCCCAGTTCCATGCCTGCGCGGCTGGCAGCTCGAGCGCTGGGGGGCTGGGGGGGTGCGCCGGGGTGGAGCGGCTCCCGTGTGCAGGCGAGAAAAGCGCGGACTCCTGGCGCACTCCTCCTAACCGTCTCAGCCTCGGCACCGCGCATATATGGGAGTGCGCGCGCGTGTGTGTGTGTGCGTGTACGTGTGTGTGTGTTCGCGAGCGAGAGAGAGAGAGAGAGAGAATGAGTACAAGTACGAGAGGGAGGGAGAGGAGGAGAGAGACAGTCTTTGGGGGGGGATATGTTTACGTTTCAGACCATTTTTTAACTCGGCCACTGAGGATTCGCACGTTCCTGAGCCGAAACAGGTTCTTTTTCCTTTGTTCTCCAGCACATTCGCAGGTTCAGCCGGTAACTCCCTAACGATCTGTGAAAGCAGGAAATGGATAATAGCTTAATAGCTTTCTCTCCATCAAGGTAAGCCCTGGTGGCATCTGAAAAACGACCGCAGCACCACCAACCCCCCCCCCCCCCCCCCCCCCTCCCCCACACACCCGCCCCCCAGCGCGCGACAGGGGGCGGGCCCCGAACCGCAGCAC
>JAODKM010000013.1:150815-167499 GCA_026780845.1 Petrocephalus sullivani | reverse complement strand
CCCTCCACCCCCCCCCCCCCCCCTTTTCAAGCTAGGCTACAAAATTTCTATGAAATGTATATATATATTTATATATATATATATATGTGTGTGTGCCTGAAGAATCAGCTAGGTGATATCTATTTCTAGAATCATCTAGGCTACTATCAGTTTCTAACTTAAGCTGCACTTCCTACTTCGAAATATCTATGAAATACAGTACATCTTTCCCTTGGGCCTAAAAACAAAACATTTGCTCGCACATATATAATAAAATGTAAAACTTCTTTCGTTATCTAATCAGGAAGCCAGCGCGGCAGTCTCTGAGAGCCCCCATAGCCAGGACAGGACTTATTATGTTTTCATAATTTGCATAATATGCAAATAATTTGCAATCAGATGAGGCCGCTGACACACATCTCTTGACGTTTCAGCGGAAAGTTTTTTTTGAATGGAAATGAAAGTAGACTTTCAAGACCCCTTCAGCCCGTGAACAGAGAAACATTCAAAGGTGAGCTGCAGTACACTTCTGTAAGCCACTTCCTTCATATATGTAAATTAATAATAATAATTCCTTTATATAATTCCCCATGACCAGGGGTGGTGCTAGAGATTTTGAGCCCCATGACAGTATATCATATTGGGCTCCCAACATCCTAACATCAAGCCCACCCCCACCACCGCAGCACCCCTGCCCATGGAATCTAAAATGATTTACATGCCAAACATCCCCATGGACCTTTTTCCAAATGACACTGACAGCCACCCCAAGCCCCCCCAGAGGTGTATTTATGCCCCACTCACCCACAGCGATGATGTTAGCGGACAGGAAGGAGGCATGGCATAGGCTGGTGGCAGCGACAGAGCGGGACTCCCGGCTCTCCATGAAGCCCTTGGGAGCCAAAGAGGGCTCTGGCTTCTTGGCAGACATAGCTTGGTCCCCACAGATCCAACAGTCCCAGGTCGGTACTCAAAAAGGTCCAGAAACGTCCTTTTCCCGAATGCTGTATGGTCACCAAGCAGAGAAGTGCAGCGGAAACTCCTTAGAAGGGCTCCAGGTTCACGATAACAGCCCCCCAACATAAATCTGGCTTCACAAATTCCGGGAATGCAGCCGTGGGATAAATTCAGCTGCGTTTGTATAAGCGGGTCCTCTGCGGGAGCTCCCTTTATCACATCACCCTCAAGTGCGCATCGTGAGAACTAGAGAGACGGATCCCCGCAGGTTCTCAGACGGGGCTGGTTAGGCAAGGGCCATCGCTGTCAGTCGGAGCCTGAGGTGGGGTCCCGGAAGTGCAGAGTGGCCGGCAGACAGCAGACATCCCAAGCTGAAGGAGAGGAAATTAGAAGGCACAGTGTGGCGTACGTGCCCCCATCATCCAGAGCCCGAGAAAGACCCTGTAATAAGCCGGGCTTGGCCAAAGGAGCGCCTTAGCCCCGGGCCAGCTCCGTGGGAAGTCCGGAGCCAGGGGGGCTGGGGGGAGGGTCAAACCGCGAGCAGCACCTGAAGGGGAAGGAAGAGGACCAGACGTTAGTGTGGCTGTTTAGTGCATACATGAGTGAACATGCTGTCCTACGCAGCATTCCTCGGCTACGCCACCATGCTGAGCATTAAACAGACATCAGCGCTTTGCAAGCAAACGATCCTTTTCCTTCCAAGTCCAAGTTTTATTTGTCACATACGCAATGAAACACTGTACTGCTGTGCAGTGAAACGCTTTTCCACCTGCTTCCGAAATTGGGCCTGAAGGAAGTACACAATACAGTGAAAAACAAAGGACAGCGTAAAAAGAACTGAATAAATGGGGAGAAAAATAACAATAAAATAGCCAATTAAAATAGACAGCAGTATATCAACAGTTTTTTTAACTTTTCTTTTTTACCTTTACTTCTTTCAGTGTACTAAACGGCCATCACCGCGGAGGTACACGTCCATCACGACTAATAATAACTACCCAGCATCTTGCCCCAGGTGCAATCCATTCAAACAGGGACAATTCACCTCTTCCTGTATCTGTTTGCACTATTGGTAAATTTCATCTGTATTGAATGATTGTTTTTTTTTACCGCACTGCTTCAGGCTATTGGTCAGCATCTGCGAAACCTGCACACTGCTGACAGCATCCCGTTTCACTGCACAGTGCAGTAATTCATGCAAACTTGTCCATTTTAAGACATCTCGGCACTGTATTTCCTGTAAATCTGCGATTGCTATTGTGTGCCTTAGTTCTGCGTTTTGTGTGCAGTGAAGTGTTTCGGCTAAGTGTCCTGTAAGACGGCGCCGCGCTTCATGTTTGGCACCAAAACATAATGCCAGTAGAGTCTTCCGAGTCCGGACAGGATAAACGAAAATGCATTGTGCACGACAATAGGTACTTTGAAAGTGAATCAAAACAAATATAAAGAACATCTTTCTTATTCTTTCAGTTCATCTTTTATGAGCACAGGATGTCATCAATAAGGCCTTTTTCAGAATTTATTTTTATATTGCTTCATATGTGTTGGGGGAAATCTTTTTAACACAACGGGATATTCACTTAGAGGAAAATGCTTGAGAAACAAGAAAAAAAAAAATCATTATATATTTCTACAGTCATGAAAAGCACATTTAAGAATGAATGCGAATGATTAAAGCCTGTGTTACGCCCAGTGCTCCTGGCCGTGACCACACTGGAAGTTCACGCCCTCAGAAGTACAATTTGCCCACCATCCTCCTCCTGTTTCAACTCGCCATCAAGACTAACAGCCCCCCCCACCCCTCATTCCTGTAAAGCCCCCACCCAGACCTGCCCTTTCCATACAAGGCCAACATCACTTTCAGTATCTGCTGTTCTGTCAGAGGCACAGAATCTGGTCAGATGACCCCATTCGCATGAACCACCCTCTGCTATGCCAACTTTCCCAAATTTAAGCAAACTGATGCTCTTTCCTTCCTTTATTTACTAATGGAGTCTTAAAGCACTTATGTAAGTTGCTCTGGCTAAGAGCGTCTGCCAAATGCAGTAAATATAAATAAAGTCGCCCTCTCCTTCCAGCCACCTGCCACGTCTGACCTTCAGTCTGCGCTGATAAGAGGTGCAGCGATATGTTAAGAGTCTCGTTATTTGATTTCTGCGTGTAAATAGAGACATATCATATGCCAAGCCTTTTCTCCACTGCACCAGCTCACAATAAACAGAAAGTTTGGGCAGTTGTTACTGTTATGGAAAACTGGGTTAAATACACTGTACATTTCAGCCAAAGTTACCAGGTCAGGTCTCCGGTAAGGCCGCCCAGTAGTACTCCAAAGACAAAAATATCTGCTTAAAATAGACAAAACTACAAGCTTTTTTCCATAATGATTTCATTGTGGTTATTAGAGTCAATGTGTTTATCGAGCATATGATCAATTACAGACATTCCACCACAGAAAAACCGATTTCACAGAGGCAACATCCCACTCAAAGAAAAATAATGAGTCTATAATTGAATAATCGGACAGTTCTGGGGCTGACAACAGCTGAGCACTGGAGCGGCAGACGCCGGGCCGTCCACAGAAGGGCACCTTGCATATACTGGGAGTGCTGCACCGGGGACCCACTCGGGGAAACCGGCCCACTTTTCATGTCGGAAACTGGGGCATTGGAGGACGCGTCGCGGAGCAGATCACGCTGCGAAGTCCGACCCAGTGCAGGCGGGAACAGAGTTGGATGGTGGCCATCGATCCTTCCCGGCGCTGACCCACCCAGGAGTTAGCATGTCGCCGCGAGAGGGCCTGGCACAGCTTTCTCGCAGCTTGGGCGAGACGGAGCAGGATCGTGGAGGATTATACATTTCCTGTTACTCTTGTCATGACTCAGACACATGCAAAAAAACCTAATCATCTTCATTCATAGCACTTGCTAATAGTTGCGATTATCTCTGTCTTCACAACTTAATTACTATTAACTAAAATCACTTCCACTGCATTAATGTGTTTTTTTCTAAAATTCAGATGCAATTTTTTTTTTTAATGGAGGTTGTAAGTATGTTTCTAGAGTCCTTTTCGCCTTTCAATCACATGAGGCAAAGCATCTAAACATTTGAACTAGGAATACCAAGCACATCTGCAACTTTGAATGAATTCTAGATGTGATATGTAAGTGTCAGAGTAACACCCCCCCTTTCCGGTAGCTAACATGGGGAGAAGGCATTTTATTCTGTACTCTGCTCTGTGCTCTGACACAAATACAAGCCCCCACAGTCCACAGGGTCTCCCCCCACAGTCCACAGGCTAAGCCGGCCATGCACGGGATGAATTACGCCGGGAAGGAAAACTTTACCTGTGTGTGCATTTAAAAACAAACAAGTTACTCATACAGACGTTAACAGCACGTGGAGCCTGAGGGAAACATGCGGGAAGCAGAGGTGAGGGATCGCTGCATGACAAGGAGAGGAAAGGCGAGCGTCTGGGAGGGCACACGGGGCCGAGATGCGTGTGAGCGCAGGCCCGGACGTGTCCGCCGCCGCACCGCGATTGTGCAACCGCGGGAAGCGGAAGAAGTGCGGCGTCCCACCAACGGCGAGGTTTGTCTAGGAGCCTGCCGGAGGGCCCGTGCTGACGGATGGATTTTATATAACAGGCCACAGGCCAGCTCAGTCTCTCAGCCTGCTGAAACATCCGATTGTTCGGAAAAGGTGGAACAGGTGTTCTGACTGCGTTAGCGGCCATCTGTATCGACCAGCATGCCGACTCGGAACCAGGACTAGGCCCGGGGGTTAAAACCTGACAGCCCCTCACAGCGTCTAAGCCCAGAGACTGTCATCAGCCACCAGCCTGCCCCCAGATTGCCTCGCTCTCTAGCCCAGAGCACTTTGCCCAGGCCTTGCCACTATGACACCTCTCCGCCATGTACACTGGTTTGATGCCTGTTGTTTTAATTAAGCACAACAAGCTGGCACAAATGGAGATTGGTATGATTACATCTATTAGCTGTTTCAGCTCATGCTCCCTGAGAAAATGGTTACTCGTTCTCTTTAGATAATTAAAAAAATATATATCATAAGTTCATTTGTGATCCTAAGCGGAACGGAGCATATTGGCTCAGTCAGTCATCAGGTGCAATTGTCTGGGGACTAGCAACGTAATTAATTAATCAAAGCCACAACTTTACTAGCTTTGTTACAGCACAGATATTAATGAAAAATTTGACCAGCTTTTCCCTAGTGCAAAACCCCCTATTTTCACAAATATTGAGCAAATGTCAGGCCATTCAAAATCCATTTCTGACAATCCAGTCATATTAATATTAAGATCTTATCGTAAATGACAACCGGCATTTATATTGCGTAACAGAACTAGTTAAGAAAGATCACCTTACAAGGCACATAGAACAGGGAGAATCTACTGAAAGAAAAGACTCCTTTAGTGTTACATGAACCAAAACCATCAGTCCTCTAATTCACAATTCAAGACTGTGAGACTGAGGAGAAGGTGATACAGCAACGGCCGGAAACGTGGGCTGTCTGCTTCATGCAGAAAGCCTCGCAAACGCAACGGCATTCCTCAGGTGTGACAGCATATAATGAAATGAGCGATGTGAGATTTACTTATAAATGACAAGAAGACAGCAAATCAGCGGCTCATTCTGGTCCGATTCTTCTCCGTCCCCACACCATGAAAGGAAAACGCTGACTATATTCAAGCCACAACAGAGGGAAACATGGCTTTAAAAAACACCCAGTGCCAGGCTTCAAGTTTACTCGGCACCACCTCCCAACCCCCGCAAACATCACAGCTGCTTTCTGTGCGGCAGGAACAGGGAGCTCCTGTGTAGATAAGGCCGCTCTCCATTACAGGATCACCCATCACGTCCTTTGCAAAGGACTATCTGTGTTTTCGTGCCATCAAGGAGACGGATTTGTAAATCCCGCCGATGACAGATATAATCTGCAGAAGAGGCCGCCAGATACCGTCTTCGATAGACCAGATTTGATCTCAAATTGTCCAAATCATTGTGTGCCTGTGATCTCATTCGGATATTTGGTTCCAGTCCTGCGTCTTTTCAGACAAAGAGGATTCTTGCAAAGTTTCTGCCCATTGAAGTTTAAATGTTTCATATAATTTCATTCATATTTCAAAACATTACCAATAAAGGGACAAAATATTATTCCAGTTGCCAATACTGATGTACCCATTGGGGAGCTGCCGTAGATGTTACAGAAAGCAGTCTGCGGCAGTCGGTCTCTCGGAGGAGGCCTAGCAGTGCATCCAGCCCAGGGTACCTAGCTAAATTGGTCTGGAACTACCCAGGAACGCCAACACCACAGCCTCGCGTCCGCAGAGGCACTTAACCGAGGGAGAATTTGTTCGGGTTAATCAGAGTGAAACGGCAGCTTAGCGGATTGGTTCCACAGAATGAGTGTAGACTGCCTTCTGTCTCTTAACACCTAAGGGCCTTGCGTAGTCTGTATTCTGCCCCAGTTAACGTGTGCAATCTGACACTTTACGTTTTCACTGGCAGTGCGGCTAGCGTGTCACTTGTGCCGTGCCTGACAGCGCCGTGTCTCGTAACACAAAGATGGCTGTTTCCTGCTTGCGTGGTCTTTCCAGTGATTTACTGCCGTCTGCTGCGGCCCTCTTTGCCAACTCTGCAGCAGCAATAAGGCCTGGAGGCTTGGGGGTGTGTCCTACACCAGACTAGGGGGACATCTGAGCTTGGCGGCCAGCAGCAGCCCTGCCTTCACAGTGCAGTAAAGTATGCTTTATGTGCAATTCAGCCCGGTAAGGGTCCGTAAACAGACACCCCAATCCCCAGCACGGCCGAGACACACTCAGAGACATCGGGCTACGGGAGCCTGCCTCGCAGCCAACATGGCACAGAGTAACACACTTTTAACCAGTGTTTTCAGACTTTCATTATCTTATATGGATTTCGTTGAAGTTTTTTGCACCTTTCAGATACTTTCTCCATGGCCCAACTCAGAGGAGAAATCTTACACGGTTTAATTAAAATGTTCATTAAAGCTTTAAGTTCCCTCCTTGCGTAATTTGCACCGGACACTTAAAGCTAGAGTTGCCTTCGCCTTGCCTGTCACCTGACAGAAGGCATGACTAACACCACCCCTGCCCGTCTTCCACATTCTCCCCTGTAGTTGCACAACACACCTATTACAAGTTGCGCCCATTTAAAGTTCAAGGGCACCACTACTTTCCTCCAAGCTCTGCCCTCTACCGCAGTCCCCCGTGGAACGCGCCGCAGCGGCGATGCTCACCTTCCAGGCTCCCTCACTCACCTTCTCAAGACAAGCGGTGACCCGTGACAGCCCAGTCGGGGTGGCGCGTGATGGACCATACCTTCCACACACACACACACACACACACAGGCACGCACGTGTGTACACACACACGGAGCGGGGCTCCCGGGCTGAGCACCAGGAAGTTCCCGCTCTGCCTCGCACCTCCCAGCAGCTGCTAATTATGCCACAGCGACCCGGTGGCAAGTCACGGCGATTGTGTGCAAAGGGAAGCGAGTTACCGGTGCAGCAGGCAAGCCTACACCATCTGCCACACGCTACTGTCAAAGCAAAGCCATCAAAGACTCCTCATTTACACCTCATGCTCTCTGGTAGCAGAAAAAAAAGGATTCTCTAAACTTTCTTTACTCCCAAGTACCCTTCATAGTACTGCAGAAGTAAAGGTTACATTATTTAACTGTTCCGAGGTTAAAACCACGCAGAGTTTACTCCATGTCATTCACTAGTAGGCAGATCACTGCATCTCAACCATATTTCCATGTAAATCGTTTTTGGCTACTTTTACTGATGTGACACTCTTTCTTACAAAAACACGAAAAGGGTTAATGTCAACTGAAACCGGCACAATACATATTACAGATCAATAAATAAATTCTGCTAGCATAGGAAACATCTATGTGTGGATTTTTACTCTTTTGACCTGAATTACCCACCTCTGGAAATACCCAGCGATGGACGACGTGATCGACAGTAAGGAGAAACGTTAATTTCAGCTCTGAATTAAACAGTCTTCAATTTTCACCCACGGTTAACAACTTATTCCCCAATCCCTTTAGTGTAAGAGACTTACTCAGCAACTGCACAAGTATAAATAACTGAATAATGTCCGGATTCCGAACAATAAACTGTGACTTATTGTGTTTTTCCTTTACATTCAGTCATGCGGCGCGGTACTGAAGCGCTTCTGTTCGCCGCCGCTGCAGACCGAGGCCGGCAGAACAAGGCCCGATTGTGTGCAGCCGCATCCCGCAGCCCGCCTGCTTTGCACCGTGAATAATGGCATCATTTAAGCATCTGTTTGCTCTGCGCACGCTGTCTTTATCCAGGGGCAGACCCGACAGCGCACGGCAATGCTGGAGAAGCCCGGCCTCACAGCCGTGCCACGGGGGCCAAAGTCCCGGCCAGACGTCACCCGCCCCGCCCGCCTGCCCTGTCGTTTACAGCGGAAGCAAACGGGTTACTTAGAGGGCCACGGTAAAACAAAGGCAATTCGTAGTTTGACCAGTTAGCAGACACGATTAATCAAATTTATTGCGCCAGTTAATTATTGCCCAGTTAGGCAATAAAAGAAACCACGGCATAAACCCCTAAATGAGCGCAGTATCTGGTTATTACTGCCGCTATGGTCATAACTTGCAGCTATGGCAGTAACATTTAATGTGTGCTTATTTATCATGTGGGGCAGGGCACCCCCCCGGCACTGACTAATATCACAGCTACATCCTCTATCCCTTGAATAAACATTGCCAAGCTTTTTGTAACAAATCTGTCACCACAGCTGGACACTAGGGTCGCCCACGATAAATTTTGCGGACCGGGAGACTGACTGCCTCACAATAAATTTGGCCACCCCACAATCCCATCAGCCTACCAGGAAAATGCCCGGCATGCCGGATGGGCATTCCAGTCCTGTCTGCCACAAAAACTAAAGCACAATCCACAGGGACAATGCGCAGGAGCAATACCATTATACAGGTCTCAAAATGAAAATGCACATTACACATGGTTACTACAGCTTATGCAAACACAAAGGCCTACTATGAGCAAAGTAACTACAATAAGCACTTTACGATGGTGATGAGGTCGTTCTTCTCCAGGTCTAACCAGTGGGTTATGGACAGTTTGGCCATACCTGCATGAAGGTGGCCCGCTAATCAGCTTTTGTTCTAGGGATGCTAACTGAACATTACAATTAAGGTACAGAAACAAGTGCCCAATTTCCTGGAGTTCCCAGAATGTTATCCTACTACTACGACTAAGACTAATAACATAAACATATTATTCTCAACAATAATTGTATTAAAAGAATGTTCAGGTAATGATGTTATTGTGCTGACTTTGACAGAACCTTTGTTCAAATGTAAAACATGGAAATAACGTTCCATGAGCGTTGCAATACTACGAACTGCATTCTTTGCCAACATTGAGAAGACCTTCACGTAACATTGGCTTAAGTTCTGGGAACCTTCCCTGAAAGCTGAGTGTATGTGCTTAACTTTGTGTTTGGATATATGGGGTTATGGCCTGCCACCCATGCATTTTATTATCTTATTACGTTTATCTCTGTATGTTCTTTCTAGGCCTACATTGTTAGTGTTGATTAATATTTCAATATAGTAGCCTATTTCAAAATGCGCTAATGTTTCTGCGTTTATTTTCTTTTTTGTATGTTTCATAGTGGTTTTATCCAGAGCTGTCACGATTACTCGATTAAACTCGATTATTTTTAAAAATCGATTCAAATTCTCATTCTCAATTTCTAGGCAATATGGCGTAAGGGAGACGGTGCATAGCTGATGAAATTAAAAATAAAGAGCGAAAGCATCGTTTGTGTGGAAGTAGCTCACTTTAAAAGTTAATGAAAATGCAATCGTCTGTAAGAATGGCAAAATATCGCCATAGCACGACTGCAATGCAAATATACATCTTAAAGAAGACTTTCGGGTTTAGAATGCGAGCTTAGCCATAAATAAGTTCCATTTATTAGCCTATCCAGTCTGCCATAACTTTAAAATCATTTTGTTTAATTTACGATCTATTTCATATATCCTATATGACAAAAACGAAAGGTTAAACGTGCTTAAACGAAGGTTAGCACCGTCACTCAGCCGTATCATCTTACACAAAACGGTACGTAATAGCATATGACAGGCTCGATCGGCTCCAGCTCTCGGTAACAGGGTGGGCCAGGAAGATTTTGGGGGGTGCCAATTACATATAGAAAAATACACTTGGCCCCCTCTTGGCTGGGTGGACCGGCCTTGTGATTGGGGAGCCAGGCTCCCCTGCCCCCCAGTGGAGCCAGGCCCGGCATATGATATTATTTTATGTGAAAGTTATGTGAAGAACCATTACAATTGCAAAGCTTACAAATTGTTGGTTCATACGACTGAATGAACCTGTTTAGTGGAGCTTTGACTTGAACCCAGCAGACTATTGCGGTCATTGCGATATGTGACAACGGCATGTGCATGAAATTCCATCTCGATATTAACACTTGAAATTACTAAAAAATACCTGTAATGTATGCATTCCCTAAAAGTTTAAAAATGCGAATTATTTGAGTTTGGTACGTACTACTGTTCCGTTCACCACACAACTTAAACAATTTCATTGAATAAATTTGCTTATCTTAAATTCATCTATAGGCTATACCTAACACTCCAGTAGTCATAACCAACATAAAGAACAAAACTCTTTTTATTTAAATATGTCGGGTGATTTTTGTACAGGTTTGACCAATTCGTTCTGAACAGCCTACCATGCCCGTAGCCTGTGACTTAACTCCAATACACCTGGATGTGAGTATTATATCTGTAATGCGAACAGCTTCATTCAGCTTCATTCCTTTATTTCTGCACAACTGCAAGCTAACACTATTTTAGGATTGCGATTATGTATATACCTGTCAATTTCACTGCGCTACACAGAAGTTTCCTAACTTTTGCTGCCCTGCGGAATCACAAATTCTTAGTCATCAAAGAAACACCCAGGCAACCGAAGTCATGACTTTCCAAAATTACACACCTGCCGTGTTCAAGCGCAATGTTCTACTTAATATAGGCATACAGTCCACTTTTTGGTTTTCTTTTTTATCTGACAATACAACTACCATGCACTGCAAGTAGGGACAGTATAAAGGCTTACCTTTGTACGTTTCCTTCAGTACTACTTAATTCCATGCCCTCCGACTTCCAAGAAAAAGTCTCTGCGAGCCGCCCAGTCTGACTTTGCGTTGTAAGAAGTAACAAGTAACTAAAAACTGACCGCCCGCCACTTATCAACAAACACAAAAGGATTTCTCCCCAGTCTGTAGTAACTAACAAAAGTTAATGTGTGTGTCTGTTTTCTAATCAAGCAGCCCGAGAGTAACTTTCCTGGCCGCCTGGTTTGCTTGCTGCCGGCGGTATTCTCTTCACATCGGAAGAAAGCCAGTGTTCACCTGGTGGATTAAAAAAAAAAACTGGAGTTTTATTTTTCTTTATTGAAATAACAAAGAAACTGGTTCTGCAAGTTCCCCGGACAATGTCAATCGTCACAGACTCGGTAACTCAAGAACAATACTTAACGATGAAACACAGTATCAAATAAAAAAAAGGATAAATATAGGAAGATGACCCAATCTGATAATTTAGTTATTTTTGCATTACGTTTCAATCACTGCAAGTTCAGTAATTCCCATACAATTTTAAAATATTAGCATTACAGTGACGATATTGAACCCGTTAATAAAGCAAATAAATCAAATTAAAATCTCACATTAAATAATTTCTGCGTATTATCCTAAGGAATCCGAACGTCACTGGTTAACACAGGTTTTAGATAAGCCACAAAAACATCGATTTTTTTTAATTGATTATGAAGTGAAAATTGGGTACATACATATTTCGAAAACAGATAAAGGAATATAACTAAAATAAGTTGCCCGTGCGTGCTCTGTGTTCTACAGTACTGTAAGAGTAAGTGCCAGGAGGACTACGCGCATACTTCCGGTTGGGGGCGCTGTTAGTAATAGCAGGACATTTATCCGTAGTGGGGACGCTCTTCTTTCAAATGGGAGAACTGCGACAAGTGAGGAAGATAGCATGTTTTAATATCGGTGCCTCAATACTGGCGCTTTCTGAAGCAGGTAACTGGCGGTGTGCTTTTTAACGGGCAAACAGGCGGGCTGTTTGATGTCCGAGATGCGTAGGCGAAAGGTTTAAGCGCCAGCCAGCCCCTTGTGCTCTGGGCCGAGCAGAATGCCTCTCATTCCCGCAAATCAGCCTCAGCTCCTCCGCGCCAGTCAGAAGGACGAGTACTACCGGAACTGCCTCCGAAACAACGCGAACGAGGCCTTCCAGACCTTTGCAGGCAAGTCCGACAGGGAAACCCGCGCCGCCACGCTTCATTCTGTCATATAAGTATCATTTCGGGTGCTCTTATACACGCTCTTGCACTGACGGGGTAGGACGTGTCTACACGGTGATGCTGATTCGTTTTATGTCACATGCAGGTTCCAAAAGATGGCTCGAATGGAGAAAAGAGATTGAGTTGCTTGCAGATCTTGCATACTATAGCTTAACAACATTTGCGGGTAAGGAAGGCGAAGACAGTTTCTCGTTAGTGTGCATTTACGTTTAAATGCATTGTTTGGGTCGAAACTTTTTGTAGAAGCCGTTCATGTTTTCGTCAGAAATTGACAACTTCACACGCCTTTAATGTTGCACGGTTCAGGTTATGAATATTGCCGAAGGTTACGTACAACAGTAATGTCCCCCGGCGACCTGAATCGAAAAGCTGAAACGCTGTACTTTGTTCTGTACGTATAATTATTATTCCTGATTTCAAATGATCTTATAACTACTCTTGCATTCTCCTTTTAGGATACCAAACTCTGGGCGAGGAGTATGTTAACATTGTCCAAGTGGACCCCACCAAACTTAGAGTCCCGTCTCGTAGTCGTCGAGCCGCTCTGATCTTCCTCCACACCTTTGTGCCGTACTGCCTGGACAAGATTTTGGTGTACCTGGAAAATGATCTCCAGGATGAAGATCTGAACTCCCAGGCAGGCCCGGCTGAGACTGGTCACTTGTGGAGCCCGGCCTCATGTGTGCGGACCCAGATCCGGCGGCTGGTGAGGCTGCTAACTGAGCCCCAGAGGAAGGCCCTGCTGCCGGTGCTCCTCGTGCTCCAGCAGGGTGTCTCCCTGCTGCACAGGTTCCATGTTGCCCTCTTCTACCTCAGCGGGACCTTCTACCACCTCAGCAAGAGGGCAGCAGGCATCACGTATGTAAGTGGCCCTGAGTCTCGGTCCTGCCCTTGTTTTTATTAATTTGAATAAGGCCAGTTATTTTAAAAACGTCTGTTTAGAGATTGGTTGATTTAGAAGCCTGAGTACTTCAATGATCAACAAAGATCAGGCAGTATGTCATTTGCTTAAAGATGTAACCCAGAGGCTGCCTGTTTAAGTACTGTGACAGGACATCTGTATAAAGGGTATCTTTTGGTTGAAAAACAAGCACAAATGCTGACTTTAATTTGGTAGATATTCACACAGAATGCATAAAAAGCTAGAAATCTGTTGATTATAAAGATGAGGGGAGAAAAAGGACGAAACCCTGACTCTTGTGTAAGTTATAGGAATACAGGGTTAATGTGCAGATGTGTTTGGATCACATGGCTCGCCACGCCTTTGTTCCGTTAAGCTACGTGTCCTGGGCATGTCTGCCGATGAGCGCCTGATCCTCAGCAGCTACAGAGCGCTGGCCGTGGCCTCCCTGCTGCAGCTTGGCCTCACTCTAGTGCTGCAATTCAACAACTTCAGGCAGCGACAGAGAGCCAGACAGGAGTGGAAACTCTACCGAAATCTACCTTCCAGGTACAGGAAATAATTTATTAAATGATACTTATAATAGTTGTCTGAGGATTAATTTTATAAATGGATTAAAAAATGTTACCTGGGCTAATTGTCTTTATGCAAGGTTTATTAATCCATTTATTAATACTTTTGACCCTGATGGGCAGCAAGGCAGCTCAGTGGGTAACAGTGTTGCTTCACACCTCCAGGGTTGGGGATTTCTATCCTGCATTTATCCTGTAACCCGGAGTGTGTGTGACTCCCTTTTCTTACCTGGGTTTTCTCCCGCAGCCCAAAGACATGCAGTTAGGTCCTCACTGGCATGTCTGAATTGAGCAGAGAGAGTGTGTGAGTGTGTGTGAGAGAGAGATGTCATCACATCCAGGGTGTGCCCCAGCCCTGTGACCTATGCTGCCTATGTAACCCTGATCAGGATCGCTTGTTGCCTGGTGGGTGGATGGTGAGTTGTTAAGCACTCTTGTGCCGCTGCTTTGCCGCTTCTGTGCATAGTGCCCAGCCTGTGGAGGCTGCCGGCTCCCGGGCCTCCCGCTGTATCCTGTGTCTGGAGGAACGACGACACTCTACCAGCACTCCCTGCGGGCACCTCTTCTGCTGGGAGTGCATCACCGAGTGGTGCAACACCAAGGTGAGGCTGGTCTGCTGCACACACACACACACTGCTGTTTGCCGGCATGGTAAATTTAATGAGATGATTACAACGTAGCAGAATCAAATCCACTCTGATCCACTCGTATTCTGTATGCGTAAATTGCAGCCATCTGCAATTTAAGTGTGAAACCGGCTTTTCACATGCACCACAATTCTCCCAATTTCCACCCCCATGTCTGAGTTCTTGAGGCCCTGATTGGAAGATTGAGATCCTAACCCCGAGATGATGTGATCCCTCCAGCAGCCTCTAAAATTAATTACAGTAATGCAGCCTTGTTTCTACCAAGCAGCCCTTTCGTAGAAGTATCCAGACATGCTGATGCAATGTCTGAAGAATGCAATTGCTGAATAAATACTCAATACCATACAATATTCATATCGCCCATCTGTGAACTGTACGTGAAAAGTGAATCTTTGTTTTGTTCCTTTTGCAGGCGGAATGTCCATTATGTCGCGAGAAATTCCTGCCTCACAGACTGGTATATCTACGGAACTACAGATAGTGGGGCCGAACGACATTTTTTTTTCCTTTCTTGTTTTCATAGGGGGGAATATAAAATTACCAAAATTAGATAAAGCCCCAGGTTTTGATCACTTGATAATTATCTTCATTTGACCCTGTGAACATTTGTTTAATAATGAATCAAATGTGATTTTTGCCTTTTGTTCAATGATTTCTGATTATTACTTAAAAAAAATGGAACATATTTCTGAATACTGGATTGTATCAGTCCGCATAAATATATAATTATGTATAATAATTTTATGTATAATATTATGTCAACAGCCTTAATATAATGGAAATAACCCAAATGAATAAAACTCCCCCCATGAGAACTATGCTGCCCCATCTGCCTGCTGTTAGGCCTTCTTGGTTTTAAAATGTCTTGGGCAATCAGATCACAAGTGGACAGTTGAGACATATCGTGGTTTACATGTGTTTCTATCATGCATCTCTAAGGTGTCCAGCTGACCACATCAGGCTTAAAGCACTTTGAGACAATGTAATGTTGTGAAAATGCGTTGTACAAATAAAAATTAATTGAATTAAATCTGTCCATATTTCATTACTGCCCCACATAAGGTTATTGCAATGCGTCGGGACATTAGCGCTTACGAAAGCTGGTCAGATGTCTCCCCGACAACCTCAGCGAGTGGTCTGAGTGATCAAATAATGAGTTCTGGTGGTCGCTTACACTAGTATTAAGCGCTGTCTGCTCACGGTCCAGTCGCCCAAGGTGCATTTTATAACCAAGTGTAAGCAGAGCTTTAGACATTCTGCACAGTTTGCTCTATAGGCATAGTGGCAGTCAGTGGCAGCTTTGTTTTAATAAACACCTGTTGATCTGGTGGTATTTGGTTTATTTGGTTACCCATCATGCCCTTTGTTTCTCAGTCTTTCCAGAGCTTCTAAAATCTGCATTAAATGATCTTTAATATATTATTTTTCTGGCATCTGATACGTGGGATATACTATAGTTTGCATGCTGTCTGGGCTCCTTTGGTATTGGAATAAGTCCGTCTATAGGTCATTGAGTTGTTTTTCAAATTTGGTCAATGCTTTAATTCTTCGTCTGTTAGTCATTCTTACTTTAATTTGCCATCTCCCCCCAGCCTTCCATAGCAGCAGTTCAAGAGTTTTGTCAAATGCACAATTGTGAAATGTCCTTGTGGCAAAACAGCTCTGTGACTGTGCATAGACACACATGAACTATAAGTGGAAAAGTAAGATAAAACTTAGGGAACTACTAGAAAGGCAATCAAATTGTATGAGTGCAAATGAAGTGTGCAATGTTAGATGGAAAATCCTTCCACAGTATTGATGTCAAGTGCAAATGTAAGTGGCATAATTATCAGAATTTAAGCCCAGAAAGATGACAATGCTTATGCAGATTTTAAAGTTCCTGTCACCTGAGGGAAAAAGCTTCTCCTCAGCATCTCAGTCCTGGCCTTCCGGCTATGGAGTTGTTTGCCTGAATGTAGCCACTGGGAAAGTCCATGGCTTGGCTGAGATGTGTTTGCAGTTTTGTTTTGCCCTGGTCCTGCACTTATGGGTGTAGACGTCCTGCAGGCTCGTCAGTGTTGTCCCGGTGACCTGTTCAGCACATTGGGTGTAGACGTCCTGCAGGCTCGGCAGTGTTGTCCCGGTGATCTGTTCAGCACATTGGGTGCAGACGTCCTGCAGGCTCGGCAGTGTTGTCC
>JAODKM010000013.1:132121-150715 GCA_026780845.1 Petrocephalus sullivani | reverse complement strand
GCAGGCTCGGCAGTGTTGTCCCGGTGATCTGTTCAGCACATTGGGTGCAGACGTCCTGCAGGCTCGGCAGTGTTGTCTCGGTGATCTGTTCAGCACATTGGGTGCAGACGTCCTGCAGGCTCGGCAGTGTTGTCCCGGTGACCTGTTCAGCACACCACATTGTTCTCTGCAGTCTGTGTTCTCCTGGAAGTTGCAGCCACCAAACCAGGTGTTAATGCACCCAGTAAGCGTAAACCCTACAGTAGCACTGAAGAATGTCTTTAGCATAATGAGGGTGACAGTTGCCTGAGGTGATACAGGCGCTGCCTTGCTTTCTGCACCAGTGTGGAATTGTCATACCTGAAGCTGTGGACATAATACCTGTAACCTGGAGTAACACCACTGAGACAGTGCCTCCACCTTGTCCAGACTCATCCTCACTGGAGATCAGTCTTACCGTCACCGTGCCGTCAGCAAATGTCACGATGGTATTGGAGCTGTGTAAGGAGGTACATTCGTGGGTGTAGAGGGAATATAGCAGGGTACCTTGTGGAGCAATGTGATCACATCTCCCATTAGTGGAAGGTTCTTCCACGTGTCTGACCGCATTAATCATATCCTGCTTCTCTTTGTTGTATTCCTTCTGTCTCTGATTGATCTTCGTTATTATTTGCCCATTATTCTCTGTCCGAATCCCCATTTAAGGTTGGAACTTGTCTTTATTTCAATGGATCTTCTTCGAAAATAGCACAGTTTGACTTTCTGGAGCTTTCTGGAATTCAGTACTATTTAGAAACCGATCGCTCTTTATTTTTCCTCTTTCCCTTTGGATGCTTTTCATTGCATCAGGTACTGTACTTCTTGTATGTCAGAAATGTTCCAAAAGTAGGGTACTTCAAAGTGTTGGTTTTCCACTGGCGTAAAAACTAGTTTTTTCACTGAATGACATCACGATGCAAGCCAGGGTATTTTGTACTGAATTTGGAAAATGGCTGTAGTATATTATAGGGTTCGGCAATGTGCATGTTATGCACGTGATTCTCACATCGCCAGGACCGCGATACTCGGCTGGGTTGAGGTCAGGCTTCATCATACCTTCATACTGTCTGGATATATTCTGCTGGAGGTTTAAGTTTCACTAAAACATCTTTACTTTGTCAAAGGAAACAAAACTTAGCAAGCACTGCAATTTCAATGATTGTTCCTTTTTGGGATTATCTAGTATATGTTTAAAAATCAGTTTAAAGTTGACCTCCGCTGCTTTTGCATGAGCACTGCATGCGTTCTCCGAGACGATCATAATCATTCTCACCCTTGCTGTTTAAATCACTCCTAGACTGGTTTGTGAAAAAATTATTTTGAATGTCTTTTTTGCTTTATAAATATCCCAGTATCTATTATAACAAAATCGCGTTGCAATATTTAAATTTTCCAATATCAGCCTTAGTATATTAAAACAGAGTTGCCCCAAGGCACTTTATAGTGGTGTGTTGTGATTCATTACCACATCATTAAGACAGAATAATACAAAAACAGGGGAAAGGAAAGACAAAGAAATGAAAGAAAGAAAGCCAGATTACAATGGAAGAGAGGAACCAGAAACTCCCAAGCAGGGAGAAGTGAGGGTCCAAGGTCAGCTCAACCCCCCGCTAACATCATTGAAAACAGAAAGAGAGGGCATGTGTGTCACGTTCAGAGCCGGGGGCGGAGCAGGGAAGCAGGGACGGGAGGCCGATTGGTCGGGGAAACGCGGAGTTTATTGATAGGCATACAAGTAGGGAGCAGCAGCATATGAAGTTAATGACAGGAATGGGGAAACGTACTCGAATGCAGATTGAAATACACAGGACTAAGGAGAAGTAACGAGAGACAGCTGGTGAACACAGGGATTTCACACGAGGTAAACGAGGGGGCGTGACACTCAGGAGGATCGGACGGGATGGACATGACAATGCGTACTAAAGCAAGGTGAGAAAGCGTGCATGACTATTCACCCCCTCCCAGAGTCAATACTTTGTACAGCCACATTTTGCAGCAGTTACAGCAACAAGTCTCTTTGGGTACATCTCAAATCTCTGGAAGACTCAAACAGGTTTCAAGAATTTCTCTATATATTGCGCCATGCATCTTTCCTTCAGTTCTAACCAGTTTCCATGTCCCTGTCTATGAAAAACATTCCCACAGCATGATGCTGCCCCCACCATGCTTCACTGTGGGGATGGTGTTCTCTGCATAATGAGAGGTGTTAGGATTGCACTAGACATAGCGTTGTCCTTGATGGCCAAAAAGTCCTATTTTAGTCTCATCTGACCACAGCACCTTCTTCTACATGTTTAGGGAGTCTCCAATAGGCCTTTTGGCAAATTTCAAATGGTCTGCCTGGCAGGCAGGCTTTTTCTTGGCCCCTTTTCCGTGAAGCCCAGCTCTGTGAAGTGTGGCTTATAGTGGTCCTAAGGACAGTTACTCCCATCTGTGCAGTATAGGTGCCTAGCTCCTTCAGGGTTATCTTTGGCCCCTTGGTTGCTGCTCTGATTGAATGCCCTTCTTTCCCGGTCTGTGAGTTTTGGTGGACGAGCATCTCTTGGTAGGTTTGCTGTGGTGCCATAATCTTTCCATTTTCTAATAATGGATTTAATGGTGCTCTTTGGGATGTTCTGGGTTTGGGATATTTTTATAACCCAAGCCTGATCTGTACTTCTCTATAACTTTGTCCCTGACCTGTGTGGAGAGCTCCTTGGTCTTCATGCTGTCACTTGCTCGGTGGTAGCCCTTACTTAGGGGTATTGCACTGATGTTGACTCTGGGGGCTATCAGAACAGGTGTATATACACTGAGATCTTTTGACACTTAGACTGCTCACAGGTGGATCTTATTTAACGAATTAAGTGGCTTTTGAAGGTAGTGGTTGGGACTTCAAAGCAAAAGGGGTGAAAAGATATGCGCACACCACTTTTCAGTGTAATATTTTTTTAGAATAATTTAAAACTTTAATCTTTTAAGACATTAATCTGTAGTTATTTTTTGTAGGTCCGTCACTTAAAATCTATTTAAATTGCATGTTGTAAGGCAGGGGTAGGGAACCTGATCCATGGAGAGCCGGTGTGGGTGCAGGCTTTTGGGATGACTTTGGAATCAGCCAATAAGACTGGGTCCCCAGGACAGGAACTGACAACCACCGCTTTATTATTGGCTGATTGAGAGGTCATCCCAAAAACCCACACCCACACCGGCTCTCCATGGATCAGGTTCCCTACCCCTGATTGTAAGGGAACAATAGAGAGAATTCTAAGGGGGGTGAATACTTCTGCAAGGCACCGTATGTTTTGTTGCCTGGTTCGTTCTCTGATTATCTCACTGTTTGTTCCTGGGAATGGATTTGACTAGGGCTGGGCGATACACCCTAAAAAATTATATCACAGTATTTTCAAAATATCAATATCACAATGTTCTAAAATTTTACTAATAGTAAAATGTAGCAGTTTAGCAGGTACAGTCATGGTGAAAAGCTTTGAGAATAACACAAATATTGGTTTTCACAAAGTATGCTGCATCAGTGTTTTTAGATCTTTTTGTCAGATGTTTCTCTGGTGTACTGAAGTATAATTTTCAAGCGTTTCAAAGGCATTTATTGACAATTACATCAAGTTTATGCAAAGAGTCAATATTTGCAATGTTGGCCCTTCATTTTCGAGACCTCTGCAATTCGCCCTGGCATGGTGTCAATCAACTTCTGGGCCAAATACTAACCGATGGCAACTCATTCTTCCATAATCAATCCACTTAGTTTGTCAGAATTTGTGAGTTTTTGTTTGCCCACCTGCCTCTTGAGGGTTGACCACAAGTTCTCAATGGGATTAATGTCTGGGGAGTTTCCTAGCCATGGACCCAAAATTTCAGTCATACTCCCTCATACTGGAAAGGCATTGTTCTTCACCAAACTGTTCCTGGATGGTTGGGAGAAGTTGCTCTCGGAGAATGGTTCGATACCATTCTTTATTTATGGCTGTGTTCTCATGCAAAATTGTGCTTGAGCCCACTGCCTTGGGTGAGAAGCAACCCCACACCTGGCTCACACCTGGCCTCATGCTGTTGGCATGACACAGGACTGATGGTAGCGCTCACCTTTACTCCTCCAGACAATAATTTTTCCAGATGCCCCAAACAATTGGAAAGTGGTTTCATCAGAGAAAATTACTTTACCCCTGTCCTCAACAAGGGACTAATTGCAACTGATCTGATCACTCTTCATAACATTCTGGAGTATATGCAAATTGGCATCATGTAAATTGAAGCAACAAACTCTGAGAAAACCAATATTTGTGTCATTCTCAAAACTTCTGGCCATACTTCTGGGTATAATGATGAAATACGCCAGCAACACTGATCCCTTTATAAAATTTATGTTAAAATGGTTGATTATAACTGTCAATTATGCAAGAAAACAAGTTTAGGCTATGTCACCATACTCAGGATATTCATGTTGAAGACAATATAAATGTTCATAATCACAATAGGATATTTTACCTATGTCGTATAGCCCCAGTAAGGCTTGGCGGCAAATCTCAAAGGAAGGGTTTGGTGATCTGATGGGTCACAGACTTGAGGCAGTTGTATCATGTATTAGGTATGCATCAACACAAAAGCAAAATAATAATTTACTCATGCTTTGCTGAAATTGGAGGGATTAAATGCAAGAAATGACGTTCCAACAATGTAGAATGAATGAGAAACGCTGAGATCACATGTCACTGCCACAGTCCCATACTGCCGCTGTCCCGGTGGCCAGTTTTGTTTGGCAGCTTTGATCTGTTTAGCATGTGTGACCCTGCCTGCACCCTGGGCAACATAGGCTGTGTTGGGCAAGTTACTTCAAAACTGTAATGCATTATTTATTACTTCATTTCAAAGTAATTTGTTACATTACAATATTACTGTATTTAAAATGTAAGACATTACACTACTATTGCATTACGTTTAAGTTACTCTCACCAAAATAACTGGAAATATGGATTTGGAAATCTAAATGTAGCTCATGACGCTCAATTAGCTCATCACACAGCCAGTGGAAGGTGATGTGGTATCTAAGTGAGCTACTGTAGTCCTATGGTTATAAACAGTAGGATATAATAGCCGCAGTGATGGCTCATGTCGCAATACAAAGAACAATCATCGCAAGAACAGACAAAAGGTCAAAGTCTGTATGAAGAAAAAAATCAAAAAATTACTTGTGGGGGGGGGGGGCAGTTCTGCTTGGCTGAGACTCACAAGGTTGCTGGTTTAGATCCCGTGTTCAGTAGAGTGATCTCACCATTGTGCCCCTGTGAGCAAGACCCTTAACCCCAGTTGCTCCAGGGACTGGCTGATCGTACTCCTCCTCTCCTCTATGTCCAGTTCCATGAGGTGACCTCCTGGGGTGCTTTTACAGCTGTCCTGCAGGAGGTCCCACATACATGCTGAGCATTCATTGGATGCTTTTCCTTCACTCCTCCAGAACCATCTCCACTATGTTTAGGTCTGGTGGCCAGGTCATGTGATGTAACACTGTCACTCTCCTTTGTAGGAGGTTTTGCGTGCTCAAACGTTTAACTGGTACTGTATATACAATTGAAGCATACATCGTTACATATTGCACACGTAAATAATTCTTATTACTAGTAGTAGTAGAAGATGTTGTTGCTGTTTGTGCCATCAAGTCAATAGTATTTCTCCAGGTTGTCCTGTCTTCGTACTGGGATTTCAAGATTCCCAAAAGCATATTCATCGCCATAATGCACATGTGGTGTAAATGCTGGATAATGTTGTAGGATTTAACTATACAAAGGAACTAGTATTTAGTCTAATTCCATAGTATTTGAAGTGAAAAATTCCTTTTTCAGCATGGCTATATCTGGCTGGAATGGTAATCACTGTATTTTTGTTTTTAAAGTACATTCTGCTTTAAGTATTAAGCCATAACCAGAAGCTGCTCCAAGGCAGGTTGATACAGGCCAATGTAATTATTATATAATTTACCAGAAATGTGTTGCACTTAGTTCTTTCATGAATTACTGGGTTTGCACTTTGTTGGGTTTCCCCCTTTGTGTTTTTTGATGCTGCCTTACTGGTTTCCAAGGACCGACTATTTCCTTATATAGTAACATACTGTACTGTACCGACTATTTCCTTATATAGTAACGTACTGTACTGTACCTTACTGTGCTGGCTGACACTTCACACAGGTGAGATTCAGTGGTTTGTCACATCATTTTAAAAGGTGTGGCTTCTTCCCTTCAAAATACCAAGTCCAAGTTCATTAATATTTGGCTTGTATTTCATTTATGTGATACTGTGTGTCTGCTCCCTGGGATTTGAACCAACAACCTTTGCATTGTTACACAATGCTCTACTAATTATCCTGGCCAAAGCTGAAATGCCTCCTTTTCGTTACAGCTGGCACACTTTATCACACTGTCACGCATGTACAAAATTGTTACGTTGGTGAAATTCTTGTTAAACGACAGAAACATCTCCTTTTCTTATGTATTTCATGTCAATACAATGTAGCAAATAAACCCCCAGTGGAGGGGACTGTCAGTTATACAGGACTAATCCCCTTATGCTTGGGCTGTGTGTGTCCCCGCACATAGCTGTGTGTAAATAAGAGGACTAGATATAGCAGGGAGAGGGCTTATAGGGAACTCTTGCACATTCGTAAGTATTGATTTACACTTGGCAGGTCTTCTGGCTGTTAAATAATGATGCGAATGACTGCTGATCTGCTATATAGCTCATGGGACCAGTGTAAAAAAAGGTAAAAAGGCAGCTTACATTGATTGCCCCTGTTGCCAGTAATATAGTGAAGTTCTGTTCTAAATTATTACACTGTTCCAAGTTAGCTAGCTAGCAGCTGCTTTTAAACGTATCATGTGAGTTTAGGATATAGCTGAATTGCTGCTTTAATGTCACACATCTTTTGTCACTGAGGGTTGCAAAAACATGCACAGCCTGTCCCCTGAATGACCTTAATGTTGCGCTTTGACTGAATATTCCCCGGTTCTTGTTCTGTTTGAAATGCATTGTGTAGGTCTTGCTGCAATACTGGTTACACTTGTAAGTGTGACTTACAATAAGCTCAATCCAGCTGCACCTAGCTGACTCTGTCACAGCTGTATATTAGTAAAAACTATTAGCATTACTCATCACTTGGGACAAAAGCACCTGCTAAATAAATAAATGCGTGAGGTTACGTTTTTAATATTATATATTAGACACTTTTCTGCACTAGCGTAAATGCTTGCAAATGTTAGTTTTAATAGTGTTTTGTTGTATTGAAGTACCATGTTAGAAGAATATTGATAAGAAAGCCATGAAGTGGCACTTACAGTAACAAAGAAGCTGTGATGTTTAATATTGAACTGGCATTTGCGAAGTATGTCTGAGCAATGTGTCCCACTGAAGGGGTAACCTGCTGAGTGACCTTTCCTGCTATGCCATGAGCATAGATGGGGCTCTGGGGGGATTCTGGCCCTGGACTAAACCCATGTTCCTGTCTTAGTCATATTGATGTCAGCTGAGCAGCAGGTTTGTGTTTGTCCTGAGGAAGAGCAGCCTGAACGAGAGAGAGAGCTGGTGTGGAAGGTGACTGCTCTGTGCCCAGCAAGTAAATCCAGTGAATCCAGGGACACTGCAAGAACACTGCATAACACTGCAAGACCACTGTCTGTCTTAGATAGATAGATAAATAGATAGATAGATTGTCATTACATATTAATTTACAGTGGAATTCAGTTTGCAACAAACCAAATTAAACTTAGCAGCGTAAAATGGCATAAATATAAAAAAATAAGCCTATGTAAGTAAAAACAGAGCATTTAAAACAACTTTTAAAGTGCGTATCAGAGAGTATTAGTCCGTATCATTCACATCACACTGCAACCCGGGGGGGCGGGGGGGCCATTGTCACCCTGATGCTCCTGCAGCAATGTATGAAATAAGGTAGTATGCTCAGGACGTGTAGGCCTGAGAGTGGCCTTTGTCCTCTTTGTGCCGACCAGCACTTGGCCTCGAAACCTGAGCCCACAGATGCTTCAGAGAATTTATCTGCCAGCACAACATTTGGCTTCTTTTTCTCTGGCAAGTAAGAAGTAGACATGCTTTGATGGGGGGGTACAGAGAAACACCTTAGTATGGCCGGTCATATATGAAATCTTACATGTCAGCTTGCTTGGGAATCAGAGTGCAGCCGCCAACCCTGGCCCCTGACTTTTGTCAGCACCTTCCTTGGTACTGGGCTCTGGAACATGACGCCTTTAGGTCTTTCTGAAGAGCTTGGCTGACAGAAGCACGCGCCTGACTCCCTCCAGCCATGCCTTTTGTGTTTTTACCCTTGACACCATTAAAAAAAAAACAACAACTACTCAAGCTGCCAAGCAGGTTCAGTGTTCAGACTGCCTTTGACTATTGGGGAAGTCCGGGTTAACGGTGCCCTGCATCAGTGTGACACTGTGAACAATTAAGTATTTTTTGTTTCTCTCAGCATCTATGTAATGCTTATTTAGATCAAGGCTAGCAGTGGTATTTTTCTTCTAAGTCAGAAAGAGGCTCAGCAACACAGATCACAGAGTGTGAATAGCGGGGTTTCAGTGCCCGCGACTGACACAGAACCATCGGCATGCTTGGAGCAGGTTTTGGAGCAGAAGGATGAGTGCGTTTTGTGTGAGTTCTGCCAGCACAGTAGAACTGGAACCACTGGAATCGGGGAAATATGGAATAACAGCGAATAGCCGAGGTTCCTAGTACAGTTTGGGAAGAGAAAGACTGTGTATGAAAGAGAATATGAGTCAAATCCGCGGCACAGGGGAAAGGCTGTAAGTCATAGTGTTGGACTAATGCATCAGAAGAACCCTGCAAACTACTGTGCAAATGAGTCAGACAATGGGACTCTGTGAGCCTGTTACCACCACTGGATTGTGAGCGTGGCACACCCCGGCCTCAATCCACCATTAATCACTGGGAAAAACCCAATGTCTACTGTGGTTGTGCTGGAAAGGCACAAGGGTAATAGTGCGGGGCTTCTCTCCACAGCATTGATGCTGGAGGCTACGCTAACAGCATCTTCACAGTGCATTCAGGAGGTCATTACAACAGGTCATACATGCCTTCCTGTAAACTACTACAGGCGCACATGTCTCGTCACGGTAGAGGACAGGTGAACGCGTTTGAAAACAAGTCTGTGGAACAGACTTTGTTGATGATTTTTTTGTTTTTCACTTGAAAGTAAAAAATAAGGACATTCCTTCTTTTTAAAGACTCTGAACTGCTGAAAGACAAGTGCATCATGGGACTTTGCAGACAGTGGGTATGCAGTGTGGTTCTGGTGAGCACGGCTTCCACTTCATGCTGGCTCTGAGTCCTGCCCGGCTCTCGGTGCAGTCTGCATGGTCTCCTTGTGTTTTGTGGACTTGCTCCATCCTCTCTGCTTTTCTCCCACAGTTCAAGGACATGCAGTTTCTCACCCTTCCCGAGGGAACGCCACCACGCCGCAATCTTCATGCGCGCCTGGTTAGGCTATCTGCATCTTATTCGCTATGAGGACAAAACGACTTATTAAGCAGTGTCATTTGGACATCCTGCAAAATGTCCCATATCCAGAATATAATCAGACGAAGGCTGGTCCTTGTGAGAAATCTGTGGGGGAATACAGCGCTCATTAATAAAGTGTGTCTCATTCACTGCCTGAGGCCCTTGTGGACAGATACCTCCTATTCATCATGAGTACAGTGCTTGGGAACCGGTCCTGTGAAAGGGCCCCTCCTCCATTGTGCAGCAAATCACATCAGTGTGAAAATGCTTCCACAATTGTGAAACACTTTCGCCCTTTCTTTGTATGCGGACTTCGAGACCCGCGGATCATTGTGTCAGAGGCGGGAGGCAGGGGAGGCCGCAGTGCCACCTGTCACCGCGGCACTCACCGGGATCCGGCTCACTTCTCAGCTACCCGGAGTGTAAGTTATGTGTCCCTCGTGAACCTGTGACTCACCACCCCATCGGTTCTTGGTGCACCCAGGCCTAAGAATGAATGGAGAGGGCATTCCGGGAGTTAGCAACACAGAGGGACGAGCACCTCATCCCGAGTGCGAGCGGCTGTCCTCCTCTAATGTTTACAGTGGTGAGCCTTTCTGGAGCCAAGGCAGAAGCAGGCTGTGACAGTGATATAATCCTGCAGGCGTGGAACAGGTGGGTGATGGTGCACTGTACCACCAGCAGCACCAGTGGCTCCCTGGTCTGGAAGTTGGCCAGCTTCCAGGCTCTGCGGCATCCCATGCAGAAATGCACCATGAATAAGGGGCAGATCGGCCTGCAGCAGCAAAGGCTTTCATTTCCATTCCAGTTGGCCTTTGAGGAAACCGGCACGCTTTTCAGCATTGCGTTTGCTGGCCACATGCAGACACAGGATGCTCCTTTGATATTTTACCTTGCACACCTTCATCCATGGTCCATTCTGCATCCTTCCAATATAAATGACCATATTTGGTTAATTAAACATTACCAGCATTTCTGCCGTATTGACAGCATTCACTATCACTGAGATACCTGTGCAAAGTAACTAGGTTTCTTTTTATGTCAGAAATAAATCGTTACGAAATGGAGGTTTCCAGTCAGTCCCTTACAGCGGTGCGGGTTAGGGTGATGCTACGTGGCACACACCCCAGCACGGCTCCTGATTGGTCAGTTTAGCTGCTGATGCAATCGCTCACTAACTGTCCACTGCTGGGCCACTATATAGTCTTATTAGCATTTTTTTAGCATTGCAATGATAAACAGTGGCTAATACATTTTCTGCTGGGTGTCTGGGGGAGAAATGGCTAGACTAAGAGGAAAATAATATAGTCAAATGGTGCTTTTATTGAGGGATAATGAAAACAGGCAGGCGACAAATCAGTCCTTTTCAGCAGCAGGTCGAAACAGCCTTCATGTGGGATTATTATTCCCAGGTCGAAATGATCCGCTCAGGAACCATGCTTCCTTGTGCAAATGGATTTAAATTCACAAGGCTTGTTCTTTCTACAAATCCTTCTTTCCCAGCACGGCATACATACAGTAAAGGAAAATAACACCGAAATGCATCTGCAACGCAGCAGCAGATTTATTAACATTAACAGTACAAAGTAGCAACAGAAAAAAAATATATATTTTTTAATATGCGAGGAGGCAGTTCAGCGTGTGTGTGTGTGACTTTACAGCCGACGAGCTGCTGTGTAAGCACTGCAAACAGCTGAAACTCCATCCAATTCCATTTTTTGAAAAATGTCCTTCCCAACATAGTTGCCTCGGCACAATTTCCCCGCAGGTATATAAATACTTTCGGGACACTGGGCAAACAGTCAGAGCCAGGAAACTGCCGAAGAGTGCAGGAAAAAAGCATTCATTTGGATTGGTAGGTGGAAAAAACCTGGAGGGTCAAAGGTCAACTGGCTGCTCACACCTTTAGGGCATGTCAGCAGTGCAATATCAAACTGCGGACAGGGAGCAGAAGGCAAAGGCTGCGAGCGGGGGGCAGCGAGCTCCTGCCATGCTGGCACTTAGGCTCTCTTTCTGCAACTTTTAGTCTTCATAGGAAATTGTAATTAAAATTAAATCAATGCACAGAAGATATTTCTGAACACATGGCACAAGGCTGACAGATACAAACCGGGAGGGGGGGTTATTGTACCACACACAGATCTAAAAAATAAGATGGATCGGAAACAGACGGCAAAGGCATGCGAGATGGAGAGCAGTGTGTCAGGGACCAGAACAGGTCCTCGATTCACTTTCGGACCTCTGTGTGGGATGGTAGCTGAGCACTTACTTGTATAAGGTGTAAAATGTGAATCTGAACATCAGCCCACAATTGGCAATAAGCCCGCTGGCAGTCTATTGTCATCCATCTTCTAATCATTTATCCGACACAGGATTACGGAAAACCTGCAGCTCCCATCAGGAAGCAGAGGACACAGATCTCGCGGTGTGAGGTGACAGTGCCACCCACTCAGTCACCCTAATGTTCTGTCTTCATATTCATGTAAATTCCAAGTGAGGTAAATGGCAATATCTATCAACTTATCCTGGTGAGGGTCAGGTGGGGGACAGCATAGGGTACAAGGCTGGCTACACCCTGGATGGATGCCAGTCCATTACATTCGTACTCACTGGCCAATTTAGAGGCACATGTTTGGATAACAGGAGGAAGGCCACACAACAGGGAGAGAGCATGCAAGTCCACACACACAGAACTGTGGTGGGGAGAGAGGGATTTTAAAATGAAGCTTACAGTCGCTTTTTAAACACAGCACATCTAAATATAAAAAGTCTAAGGAAGTCTCTACACAGCTGTGATTTTTTATTTTCCAGTTGCGCATCTGTTTTTCCTGGTTGTATATTTCATGGGTGGAGATATTTTCATGCTGGTCAGAAGCTCCTTCACTAGAGGAGGCTGTGGGCTCACAGCAGTGGCCGGCATGGGGTCCTGACACTGGGCCGCTGTTCCTCTCACTGGAGGTGGACACCCCTCATTGTGTTTCGTTGACCCTGCGACAGACAGCTCACCAAACATCCTCTTGAGTATCCTCGTGCCACTACTCCAGAAAGCGAATGAGCAGGAAACACAAGAGAGTGCTAAACACAGCCTGTGTGATAACAATGCTTCCTAATCCAGTGCTCAGGAACCTTCAGACTGTCCATGTTTTTTTCCCCCCCCCGACCCCCCCCCCCCACAAAAATTTAGGGCTCACATCTGAAGGAATGAATTGAATCTGAATGATTGAATGAAGTAAATAGCTTGAAGTGCCCCCAACTCCCAGTGTTTGTGTAGCTTTCATGTTGTGTGGGTTCCCTCCCACAGTCCTAATGCAGGCATTTGAATTGATGGAATTCCTTTCCTATAAACACACAGTTATAACTTGAGCACCACAGAGCGTCGGAGTTGGGAAGCTTCACCTCAATCAATTGAACTCAGTGAGCAACTGACTCTGTTCTGGACAGAGCAACAGCTCCCCCCGGTGGCGTCTTTGGCACTAAGCAGCAACACCCACAGGGAAATCATGGCCATTAAAAGCCAGCACACAGGGCTGGATGGAACTGAACCCCCAACCCTGGTGGTGAGAAGCTACAATGCCTTAAACTAAGACACTGCGCCGTTAAATGTGTTAATAAGCCTGTTGAGAAAAAACACATGCAACAAGATTACACCAAACTGAAATCACTTAAATATGTTATAAGGTTTTACATCATGCTGGCTTTTCGGGGTGTTTATGACACTCTGACTAAATCACTGTTTTAAGGGTACTACAGTGTTGTCCTTTCAGGGACCTGAACCTATGGCTTTAACACCTGGTCCTTTAACTATTACATCATAGGCAGTCTTGTTGTTTCCATGGGGACAGTGAGAGGCAGCTGTCCAGGGGAATGTCACGCTTTCACATGTGCTGCTTTGTTACTGGCAGCTCGATCCAAGGCCCTTTAGCTGCGCCCTTAGTGCGCTGGCGGGCGGCTACACCAGCCCCGAGGGCGAGAGGAGGGAGGAGGAGCCCCATAGCGGCGATCAAAGCCGTCACCATAACAAAAGAGGCCAGAGATTAAAGGTATTTCTGCTTTTAATCTCCAGTGAGTCTGCCGGCTTGTGCGTCATTAATTATTAACCGCCCGCCGTGTTGCCAGCAGAGTTTGAGGCTTTTGTTGGTACCACAGTCCCTTAATGTACAACAACATTCAAAGACATAGCTGCTATGCAGTTATACTGCCCAACAAGTGCCACTTAAATGAAAGCGATCTCGAGTGTGCCTGCTGTCTAACTGCATGGAAGCAGCTCCCATGGGGGAGTTCTCCACGGGGGGCTGGCACTGTTGCCCATTGTAGGGTCCTTGTTATACTGTTCCCCTTGCTACAGGGAAAGACCTCGTAACTGTCTGCTTTCTCAGAAGATCAGGATCTAGCACAACAAGCTAATGAATCCAAATACGACTCTTCAGAGGAGCAGAATCCCGTCGGAACCGAAATCACATTCCCGTCGACGAAAGCTTTCACAAAGCCGAAGATGGAGACGAGTTTCTATTCTTCAGCTCTGCTTACTTGTTTGTTTAATTTTATCTTCTTTATATTCTAGGGAATACGTGAAATTGAAGAATAATATGTCTTAAATGAATATCATTTGCCTGTCATATACGTGTAAATGGTCAGCATATCAGTGTTCCAATATATCAGTAGCCTTGGGCACTGCTAGTGGGTTAGTGCCGAGGGTGTCAAAGGGGCCATTTGAAATGTGGTCAGGGGTCTGCTTTAGGATGTAGTAACCATGGTAACTGCTCTTTTCAGAGCATCACTCTGCCTCATTGTCTGTCTAAACCTTCAACTTATTTATGCCGAAACTGTAACATACGCAATGTGGAAAAGGATTTACGGTTTGGCTATTGAAGAATTATGTCCTCTAATGTTGCCGGGAGATGCTTCTGATCCATCTTACTTTCTAAATCTGTGGATAGTCAAATAAATCTCTGTGATCAGTATTCTTCTGGTCTCATTGTCAGCCATGTGCCATGTGTTCAGAAACATCTTCTGTGCACTGATTTTGTTTTAATAATAACATTCAATGAATACTAAAATTTATAGCAACACAGTCTAAATTACCGCAATTACTATAAAACTGGCAAAATGTATACACCTCATGATGGATAGAATATGCTAAATATTTGCTAAATTTATTAATCATGTAAGAGATAGAATGAGCCCTTTAATATGGATCCAAAGTGCAGTCATCATGAGAACATTTACTCATTTACATATTAGAACAAATTTTCCATCATTTTCAACTAATGTCTTCCAGATACGTTTTTATTCTTTGCTTTCTTTTAATGATTGTCTGGTCATGATTTCCCTCTTTCATAGTTTTGAAATACTTTCTTTAATTCATACACATACAGTATATGAAAAAGCTACATAATAGTCCCATATTCAATACACGGTATAGCAGGGCAATTCAGCACCACACCATCAGCTAAGAAAATGTTGATATGCATGTTTGATCAGCACCCTCTACAGCTAAAATACCTAATAAACTTATACAACGAAAGACCACATTTATTAATATGTTTAATAATATGATGCAGTGCCACATGATATAAGAAAAACTAAGATATCTCATAATGTGCCATACTGGTTGGCTGTATCGTCAGCTGTGCACCATCAGCTGTGCGCCCACATTCACAACTATGCACTATATGCACTGCTGTGATTCCTGGTGTCCGGCTCATCGCTCTAGTTTCTGTTGCTTGGTGCCTGTGGCCAAGTTCGATGGGCTATATTTCGAAAAAAACCCTTTCTGCCCCCTCCCCATCCTTGTGACACTGAAAAGGGGAAACCGAGTCTCAGACGGTTCCACTTGCTGTTTTGGAAATTCTGTATGAGAACCTTGTGAGACTGGGAGGGGAAAACTCACCTTTGTAAATGGATACGTCAGTAAAAAATCTAAATTGACGATCTTTCAGCTGGTGAGAAAGACAGTGAGAAGCTTGATGTGTTTCGTGCTGAGAATTGAGTAGCGGTGGGTATCATCTGTCACCTTTAAGCCGCATGGAGGACATGCAAAAAGGCGCAGCTCTTTGGTCACCCCCCCTAACGAACCCATCAGGCAGGTGACATTCTGTTTTACTTCATTTTCTTAGCTTAACACTGTTTTATCTTCTGCTTTATTCATGCGACTCCTGAATACCCACGACAGCTGTTCCCCTCCTGGAAAATGTGCCACCAACCTGTTCCCTCGATCACTGCTGTGTCCTTCCTATCAGTCCTGTCACAAAACCCACAGCGGTCCTGTCACCCTGCTGCATATTGACCCAATTTAACAATAGCCTTGACAGAATCTGGTTAATTCAGCTGGATGCAAACTAATCACTGCGCTGAAAGAGAACACAGACTGATTATGTCTCAGTACTAACCTGACCTGACACTGAGCTTAAATGATACTTGTGAAATCAAGTTTATGCAGAAGACTTTCAGATCTGGTGACACAGGGCTGGTAAATGAGCCAAAGCTGGAAGGAATCTGCACAAATTAAACATCATCTTAAAGTAAAGGTGATCTTCTTAAAGGATTGACGTGAATGGTGTCCTAACATGAAACCTCCATAGGGTGCAGGGTCCCCCAAGCTAGGAACGCATGTACTTGCCTTCTGGACATCATGTTCTATGGTACGGTTGGTATAATGTAACTACCTGATCTGATTTTTTGTTTATTTAACTTGTGGGGTCTTCATGTCCTGGTCCAGACTGACTAAAAGCTCAGTAGTCCGTGGACACGTGGAGTTGTGTTCCCAGTCTCATAAAAGCAAATAAAGCAAATAAAAGTCAATGAGATAAATTTTCACCTAATAGAGACTGGGGGTGTTTCTGTCCACAGAGCTTGTTGGAGAGTAGAAGGAATGTTCGAGAAGTCACAGCTGACATGCAGTACTGATGATTGACCACTAGAGGGGAGAATAAGTTTCTGACAAGGAGATGTTGCTACAGCTGTTTGAAGCAACATGCCTGCATTCCTGTTAGCTAAGACGAAACAGAAATCAGCCCACTATTTCTTCTTCAGTTGAGGATTATGTGGCGCTGAAGTGCAACACACAACACACTGATGAAATAAAAATAATAATATGAAAACATTTAAGCACACTGGGAAAAAAGCACATAACGATGATAAGATGCAAAAAACTACAAAAAAAAATAACTTTTTTGTATGCTTTTGTTTATATCTTTCTTTCTTTCCATGTTCAAGTTAGGGGAAGAGGGGATAGTACCATAGACTCCCCTAGTTTACCGTTGTTTTTACTGTAAATGACACCTAAAACAATAAAAACCCTAACCCCTGTGCTGCTCTGCATGTCCTCACTTGTACTTCCAGCTCATGCTTATCCTTGTGTGACCAACCCGCCTTTGTTTTGACCCCTCATAGTCCCTTTTGCTTTGTGGGGGTTGGAATTTGGCCTGGGGCGGCTCGGTGGTGCAGTGATCACACTGTCGCTTCAAACCCCTGAGACCAGGGTTCCAGTCTTTAGCAGGGTTCCACGTGTGTGTTTGCATTTTGTCCTTGTGGGGTTTCCTCTGGGTACTCAGGTTTCCCCCCACAGTTCAGCAACATGCTGAGGTAAATTGGAGTCGCCAAATTGCCCATATGTGTGAGTGTCTGGTGTGTGCCCTGCGATGGGCTGGTGCCCCATCCTGGGTTGTTCCCTGCCTTGTGCCCTGTGATGGGCTGGTGCCCCATCCCGGGTTGTTCCCTGCCTTGTGCCCTGTGATGGGCTGGTGCCCCATCTTGGGTTGTTCCCTGCTTTGTGCCCATGCGTCCCTACAACACTGAATAGGACAAGTGGTTTTGGAAAATGGATAGATTTGGCCTCCTTCCAAAGAAAATAGATACTTGTCCAACACTCTTCCCTTCCTCTGCACCAAGGAGCTGTACTTGGCTAGCTTGAAGCTGATTTGTGGCCATGTGATCAGGCCTTCCAGCCCTTGGAGAAGCCATCAGCATCCTGGCACTGATATTTCTGTGACAGTCAGGTCATCCATGAACACACTGAGGCTGATGCGTACCAGATGTGGACAGGAGGCCCCTACATTCCACTTCCACTCTCTTGTTCATCGCCGAGGCAACAAGGACATTTTGATGATGCCTTTCTCTAGGTGACGCCATGCAGATGTTCTGGTCCCAGAGTTGAATCTCAAACTGAAACTATTGTAATAGTCCATTATGAGGTCTTTGATCCTGTCTGAAACATAGTATCTTGTCATTGCTGTTGCCACAAGTTCATGTGGAATGGATGCATAGGAGTAGCAAGGTCTAGCCAAATGAAACCTCTATTCTCCCTTGCCTTGCAGATCAACTGGGTAAACAATAATTCATATTGTTCTTCATATTCATAGCACTTTGAAACTTTTTCACAGTCATATATAGCAAAACCACACTTTAATGATTTATGTGTAAGTCCTGTGGTGGGGCGTGGGGGATAAATCAGGACTCAAATGCAAATCCAGAATAAATAAACCAAAAGGTTTTAGTATGCAGGCAAACTCAGGGTCTGGCATTCCCGGTCCAAAGACAGCAGGAGGAGAAAAAGGGTACAGAGGGCTAGGCAAACGAAGGTCAGGAAAGCAGGCAGGGGTCAGGAGAGGCGCTGGCACAGATCAGGGGGTCAGGTTAATTTGGAGTCCTGGAGCAGGACAGAATCAGGAAACCAGAAAACAGATAATCATTCAGGAAACGCTCAGAAAAGGAGATCACACACCAAACAGCAGTCTAAGGCCCCGTCCAAACGTACACAGGTATTTTTTTAAACGGTGTTTGTCCTGTCCGTTATTAAAAAAAAAAAATGAAAATGGTACGAACGCGCTGTCAAGAGCATGTAAACAGCAAACGCCGCACACTCTGACATCAAACAAAGTAGATAATGGAGCACACTCTGTCTACACGTCAACGCTGAAAACATAGTTTCTGAAAATCTGCATTCTGGACAGAGTTTTGCAAAAGCTCCATTTTAGTGACCTACAGTGGAGGAAATAATTATTTGACCCCTCGCTGATTTTGTAAGTTTGTCCATTGACAAAGAAATGAAAAGTC
>JAODKM010000013.1:113168-132021 GCA_026780845.1 Petrocephalus sullivani | reverse complement strand
GAAATGTAAAGCGCATTGAGACAATGTAATGTTGTGATAATGCGCTATATAAATAAAATTGCATTGCATTGCATTTTATGAAAAGCTAACAGAGAAACTCTTTAGAAGATGTCAAGTAAAAACCCCTCAAACACCAAGAAGAAGCACAGCTAAGCTAAACCCATAAAAGCTGATAATACAGCGTAAGCTTCTCCTGGTTCCTCCAGTTCTCCTCCCGAACAGTCTATATAGCACGTTCCAGCTGAGTTTCCAGGAGGACCATGCTTCTCCTGGCTGCACATTTCACCCCTGCCTGCCCTTGGCTCTTACTCTGTCCCATCCCAGTTAATTCATAGCAGGTAACTGTTCTTCTTAACCTGGACTTTTCTCCAATGCAACATGTTCACCTTACACTTTTGCCATTTGATTTTGTATACTTGACTAAATTTCAGCAGTTGTCACATTTTCAGATCTTTAATGAGCACGCCACCTGCTGTCGCTAATGTAACGTAATGTAATCACCACACGTTGGGCATTTTTGCCACATAGACTCAAAAAAAAGCCAAAGGCATATGGGTGACTGTGCAGTTTTGAGGTCAGAGCCACAAGGGGGTGCCGCCTTCATCCTGTGGGCCAGAGGTCACCAACACCCAGGCCTCCAGGTGGGAGCACGCCTGCATTGCTCATGAGAGGTGTGCACAAATACTCACCTCACCATGGGCACGTACTGCAGGTATGGGGAAGGCAGGCCGAGAACCACAGACAGTATAAAAGCAGAAAATCCTGAAAGAGGGTCAGAACTCACGAATGAGACCTACACTACAATGGTGGGTGTGGTTATTACGCAGCGCCAATCGGTGTCCGCTTTCAACGCACTTCACTCGGTCACATTCGGCTAGACCAAGCAATGACTACGGCTACGCGGCAAACCCGCCCGCTGTAGGTCTGATGGCTCTCACCACTTTGGATGTTTTTATACTAGGGTAAGAACAAGTGGGATAGCGAGTGAAGTGTACTGGCCAAACTGGGGGAAGGCATATGGGAGAGGGTCAGAGGGGCACCGACCCTGACAGAACTGGTACCGGCTCTGAATGTCTTCACAACACGAGTTGGGCTGCTGTAGCATGTTACACTATAGGGCAATACGCAATATTAATACCGGCACTGCATGTCATGGGCGTGAGTAAGATGTACGTGCCAGAACTGTGTCACTCCTCGCACTTTTAGCTTGGTGCTGCCCAGCTCAGCCAGATCGGGCAAAGATGGTGGAAATGGAAAGGCTAAAGGCCTGAGCTTTCTGGTCACCTTCTAACTTGTTTTTATGCCAGATGATGCAACAGAGAATTAATATCTGTCCTTGGAAGAGGAGTCTTATATAAAAATAAACCAAGCTCTGACCTACGAGGTCAGTAAGGTTGTGCCCTTGAACAAGGTAATGTTGCAGTTTCTTTGAATAAGTGTAATTAAAATTTTAAAAAATAACATGCTTTTTTATATGCCACAAAACATAGAGGTTGAGATCGATTTCTTAAATACTTGATAAAACCTGAATGGAACTGAACGGATTAAGAGTTTTGTGGAATTTCTACCACAGTTTACTGAGTCATTTAGAGGTTTAAACTGGAAGACAGTTATTTGTAGCTGCTAGCTGGTGGCTAATGACCCAAACACCTTTGGAGCACAAGTGTACCATGAGTGACCCGCACGCTATAGTGCTACTCTACAGCCAAGTGAAAGGATCTACATGAGAACCCCCCCCCCCTCCCCACCCAAGTTTGATCTAGATTAACCAATGATTAGCTTGTAAAATGGCTGCTGAATTCCCATTGGCTGATGGCAGCCATAAACAGATTTACCTGAATTAGTAAAATGGTTTGAGAACTGTATATGTTTAGACCTCCTATGGACAAGACGGTGCCAGTCTTACACTCGTTTGCTATTTTGCGCAATACCAGATTGGGTGAAAAATCTAGGACTACGTTGCAAAAACATGCTTTGTAAAAAACTATGCAAATTATCCAAAAAGGAGGTGGAGCTTGTAGTGCAGTTTTGTTTGAAATAATTCAGGAAATCTGAAAGATTTTGACCGTGCGACTCACAATTCAAGAAATATTTGGTAAAAAGTAAATGGTTCTGCTATAGCGCCACCCTTTGGCCGACTGCGGCCCCTTTGCTTGCCTGAGTAGTTGGGGAATAACTGCACCTTCCCAGCAAATTTGGTGTTTGTACACCTCATGGTCTTTGCTGCCCTTTTCATTTTCGGGCAATTCCTAGGAAAATTCCTTTAAAAACAGGGAAACGGCAGCCTTTTTAAACAGAGAAACAGACAGCTTAGATCACTAGGAAATGAAAACATACAAACACGCAGTGAGAAGGGAGGATCAAACGCCCCCTCTGAGCCATTCGAGGGGGAGCGGAAAAGCTCCGCGTCTTGCTGGAGTGTGTTTTCACGTCTGGTGCAGCCATGCCCTTTGCCCTACATCACTGCAAGGCAGAGACTCTTCCAGAGCCGCCCTGCAGTCGTCCTGTGGGCGGGGCCCAAACCCCTGGTTCATGGGGTTCATGCAGTCTGCTGTCACGGCCCCCTCCCCCGCACAGTGCTGTGCCGGCAGGGGCCTGCAGCCCCCTGCAGCCCCCGCTGAGCGCTTACGCTATCTCACACCCAGCGGTTACCGCCTTTCCACTGAGTTTGCATGTACTCTTTTCTCTTATAAATATACTGAAAATTATCTACACAATTCCACAAGTCCTGCCGTTCCAGGAAGGCCCAGTGTGTAAAAATAGACCCCCTCCTTTGACAGGCCTGGCTAGGCACCAGCACAGACTCCTTATAGGGGCGCATGCATGCTACCCTACAGAATCCAGAACCCAGAAGGTTGGTACGCCCGACTTCAGTACCTCTCGTTACTTGACCTGCTGATGTCAAATCCTGAATCTGAGCCACCACCCTGTTGCACGTGCTCAGTTTCCCATCGGAAAATGAATAGAAAGACTTGCTCCACAGCTATATTAAATATTGCTGCTTCCACAGGCAGGACACTCTGAGCGGTCTGAGCTGTTCTTTTTCTCAAAGGGAGGGTCTGCCTTGTTGCCAGGAGAAAGGCCATTAAAAGCCAGCTATGAGTTTATTAGCATAGCTTATGTCCCGACACGCAGTAGCCATCGTCTTGCGCAGAATGTGACTGATGTGCAGTGCGGCTACAAGCTGTTTGAAGAGGTCAACAGTTACAAGACGGCCAAGATGAGGTGGAATCAGAGTGCTTCAGCCGCCAAAGAGGCCCGGACCTTACTAATGGGCTGCCCTCTCTCCCCTACTCACGTAAATGCCATCTTCAGAGTATCCTCGCATAGTCCTGGTCTCCTGGCTCACGATCCTATAGTCCCCCTGTCAGCTCTTAGAAAACTTCTCAGATGCAAACTCAGAACCAGGTGATTTGTCAGCGAGTCAGGATGCAGTGCCTGAGATCAGACAGTCGATGGTCGAATAAGCCAGGACTACCAGCTCACGGTCCAAAATTACAGGGACAGGAGGAGCCGGAATGGGGTGTGCCATCTTCACGCAGGGTCGTGCGGCCAGTGGGACCAGGATGCACTTCTGCAGAACTTGTACTCGGCCCAGGAGGTCGTTGATGGGTGGCACAGAGCTATTAAGGTCAGAAGATAAGATTTACTGGTTTCGTAGAACTGCCGTGTGTACATAAGGATACTCTATCGCTTTCCGTAGCTGGAGGACCAGTGTGAAATGTGCTGATGAAGACCTCGGCAATCATAGTGTGGTCTGCGATGGCACCTGTAACCTGTATGTAACCTGTACCCTGATTGTATTGGAGTCCCCTTGTAAAAGCAACCAATGATATCCAGAAGTATCCAACAGCAGCCCCTAAGCCTTGGACTTTAAACAGACATTTATAGTCCCACAAATCAATGCAGACCACACTTCAAGACTTCACGGACTCCGTTTCTAACACTTACATTCAGCCATTTGCCACTTAACATATACTTCGTTAATTTTTAACATGAGAGAGACCACACACACGTGATTCATTGGAATTTACTTAGCATCACAGCAACAAACACGTCAAAAAATACAAAAGCTGATAAAAATATACATAAGTACTGCAGTTATACCTTCACACAAAACTATAACTGAGGAAAAAGTTTTGGTGACAACTTTAGGCATATTTCACTATACCACTTTGGCACTATATAATGAGGTATAAGGCGAATACAACCACAATTATACAAGTAATGCACAGTGTAAGTCGTATCTTCCTGTAAAAGACCATGAAATTTTGTATTTATTTATTTAAAATACTGGGTCGAGCACAGACATCTCACTCTGAGGTCTAAAAAAGCAGCCCTCATTCACTCCAAAACAGCTATTGCTCCCTTTTAAAAACATATATTAAGCTTGATTTTTTTAACCATATAAAAGTATACATTGTATACTTGACCCTTAAATATTCCTCTCTGTTAGTTGGTGGAGAACAAGCTGGTGACACCCTCACAGCAGCACTGGTGTGTTTGCGTGGCACGTGCTATTCCACCGTTTCTGAGGGTGCATCCAGCAGCTCAAACATATCATCGATAACCTGCCACAGGCAGCTGTCCAATGGAAAGTCATTGTCCACTAGATTGACCAGATAGTAGTTGTCATGGATGTACTGGATAATCATGCGGGACGGAGATTCCTCCTCATACAGCTTGGCCCACTGCTCAATCCAAAGGCCAAAGGCTTCATCCTGTCAATGACAGACATGTCCTCAAGCTGGCCATGTAATCAGGGACGGCTCACAACCATTATGATAGTACACAGTAGTGCTCAGAAAACATACATAATAGACGAAATATCCATTTCATTTTACTTATGCCTTTGGAGAGAACCATTACTTGACAATGCAAAAAACACTCTCTCCCAAAAACCAGACAGAGAAACAGACAGCTTGGATCACTAGGAAATGAAACTTACTACCGAACAAGTAAACATTTACCAAACACTCTTCTCACGTCAATAAAGCATATCTCCGATATGTCTCGTTTCTAATAGATCAATAGTGCCCTCGCTATACCTTCCAGTACATGAAGCTGACAGGGTCTGCCACAGTAGGCTGAACAATCTCTCTCCCCGGGAAGATTCCCCAAGTTACGGCATTAGGCTGCAGGTCAGGGGCGTTGGTGGTATTTTTACCCTGGAACAGGTATGAAAGAGCGTGATTCAGCACCACAAGGAGAACACTGCAGGGGGCGGCTCGCCGAAGGAGAAGGTCTTACCTGGACATTAACAATGTGGTAGTTCACACGTGGCTCGTACTTCTTCAGCACTTTAAGAAGAGCAGTCACATTCTCGCTTGATGTGAAGAACTCCAGATATGCCTGTCAGTATCAATACATAAATATGAGGCAGTTCAACAGATAATCAATACACAATATGAGGCTTGTGCAATTTTTACTTGCACAAACAAACATTCTGAGGACAGACCAAAAAATGATTGTTTCAGAGAGCTAACCAATCAGATTGTAAAGGAGGTGGGTCCAAGCAGCTAGAGGTGGGACCAAGATCATGACCAAGATTGGTTGGTGTGACATCTGACAAGATCTGATTGGTTCTCTCTGAACCAATTATGTTTCGTTCTGCCCTCAGAACATCTATGTAAGTATGCAAGTTGGAAAATGTGTCTAAGTTCATTTGGGTAGTTAAAAAATCTTCATTGCTGTACTTCAAGTACAATTTGTGGGAAATTACAATCTAAGTAAATGAAAGTATTAACAAATAAGCTGAACAACGAGGACATTGGATGAAAATCTCAGAACTGTAGCGTGAAGCTGCTGCCTGACCTTCTGGAAGACGTATCCTCCAGGCGGTCCCCACCCCACAACAGGGTCAGAGGAGGGCTTCCCATTGATGTTGGGCTGGGAGTTGATGGTCAGGATACCACGTCGATTCACCTTTTCCAGCTCATCCTTCAGCAAGTTGGTCTCAGGTGCCAAGGGGTCGTCATTCCATGGCAAACACATCACCTGACATGGAAGGCACAAAAAGGCTCAACAATCAGTCCATGTCCTCTTAACACAGTCTGGGTCTGAAGCCTTCGCAGCTCCGTAAAGTTCCTTACAGAGTTGTACAGGCCTGTCCTGTCATGTCATGTCTTGTACGTCATGTATAGTGCAGACTTGCTTTGTTTTGTATAATGTTGTCCCACTTGCCTTACTTATTGTCATATATCCCCCCTGTCCAGTGTATTTGCACCCTTCTCCTACCTGCACTACCCTACCCGGCAACTGTAGCAGAAGAATTTCACTGTACTGCAAAATATATACAACAACAAAAGAGCTTGACTGGAGCTGAGCAGCAGACTCACGGTGGAAAAAGACCAAGCCAAGCTGAACAGGCGAGCCGCTCTCACCTTGTGCCCGCAGCGATTGGGCTGCCCGGTGATGTAATTCGTGAACACCTCAAACACACTCTCTTCACTCATTAGCTCATCTCCCCACATCTTCAGCAGGGCATCTTTGGAGGACTTGCTCTTCAGGTAGAAGAGGTAATAATCATTCAGTTCACCAAAGGCAGGAGAGGATGAGTTGCCCCTGAAATAAACAATGATTATATAAAAAGATGAGTCTTAAGACAACCTTCAAGAACCAGTTTAAGACTCACAACTTCCGGGATCAGCTAAACTAACCCATCCCTGCCACTTCTCTGGTTCGACGCCCATGTTCGATGTTCGACTTGTTCCATTGTAAAATGGTTGGCTGGGCATCACCAGAGGCTCTTTTCTGTAAACTGCTAGTTTTAGGGCTGCCTGATGCCATGATTATAAGGTGAATGTGCAAAAGGCACCAGAGCTTTAGATGACGGCCAAAACCGTCCGGACGCCGGTAGTTTCACTACTATATGGACATTTATTTACGCCCGCAATATGGTAAGCAGGTTAATATTACAGCTAAAATATTAATGAACGGCGTATTGTGATGCCCCAAAAGTCAGTAATCTGTAGCAATTCGGGCATATCCTTATGTTTAATAAATGTGTCTGACTTTAAACTGAAGAATACCACCACACCACCAGGGTCTTTTCGCTTTGTTTATCCACAATATCTTCTCTTTTAAAAGATGATGTGGCTGCTGAGCTGTCCCTTTCTTCATCGCCACTTGTGAGAAGCACTGAAAACGGTAGCATGTGGCGCGCTCCGCTAACTGAACTTAATAGACATAAGGATACCCCGAATTTATACACACTACTAATTTTTGGCCGTCACTATACGCATCTCATTAATATTTTAGGCATACTACTAATCTGCTTACCAAATTATGGACAATTAAACGTCCATATAGTACCGAAACACAGGTGACCCGACAGACGTTTCACCCGTCGTCTAAAGCCCTGGTGATTATTACGCATGCATATAAGTGCGATTACATCGCGATGTGATTTCGTAGAGCCCTACTGAGTTTCTTGGTATTCTCTCTCATGGAAGTATTGGAGTTTCCATTCTGCACTTGCTTCTAGTCAGTCATTGGACGCCTATCAGCACTTGAAGTTAAGTTGGCTCCCTGAGACCTATATACTTGTTACCTGCGATCTGCCCTCCCTGGATATCACTTCAGGCAAAAGCATCAGCCAAATAAACATATTTTCTTACTACCATCTATATGCACGCTTATTCCTCGGATATGCATGACGGAATTATTCAGGATGATGAACAAATGGAAACCTTAAGAACCAGCCCCTCCTACTCACCACCTCCCATTGGGGAACTCGTCCCAATCCTGGGTCCTGTAGATGTAGCTCTTAGGCCTAGAGGCCCAGAAGATTGGCCGAACATCCTCCACCTTGCGCTTGGGGTTTGCACTGACTGCCCAGGGAAGGGGTCGCCTTAAAAAGGGAAGCGACACTTTTCATTTGGGAGGTTCCACAGTGCTGCTGTATGGGGGCATGTCACACTACCAGGGGACATAGAGACGGCTCTGTGCCCAAACCTTGGATCTTCGATCCATAGCCCAAGCTGCCTCAGGACCTCTATTGTAGCCACTTCCCGGTTAAGGGTGTAGAAGTGCAGGCCGGGCACATCGCCGCTCTCCAGCAGCACCTTGCACATGGCCACCGCGTGCTGGATGCCATAGTTACGGATGGCGGCATCGTTGTCTCTTATTGGCTCGATGACCTCTGTGATTTCCTCCGGTACCTCCAGCTTTGATAGCTTCACCAGCTGCCGCAGGGATTGGTAACCCTTGGAAAGCATAAGAACCCAAGTCAAGTCAAGTCAAGTGGGTTTCACTGCCACCCAAAAACAGGTACCCAGCAGCACGAAATAACATTCCCCCACGAAGCAGCACATTTCTGTAATTCTACTGATGAAGGGTACTTATTCCCAGCCATTCCAGAGACTTCTTTACCTGGATAGGAAAGATTCCGGGCAGGATGGGACACATAATTCCAATGGCCCTGCAATCCTTGACAAACTTGATGAAGGTTTCGGCCCGGAAAAAGAGCTGTGTGATGATAAAGTCTGCTCCGGCGTCCACCTTTTCCTTCAGGTGCTTCAGGTCCGCCTCATAACTCTCTGCTTCAGGGTGGCCCGTTGGGTATCCTTTGCCATTCAGCGATTTTAGGAAAAGGGTGCATAGAACACATGATCTTCCCTCAAAGAAACATTTAGCAGAGACTTTCTGCAAACAGGAGCTCGATACAGGCTAAATTAAAATGTCTGACAAAAAAAAATCATGTAATGGGATAATTTAATTTATGATATCAAAATCTGGACCTGAAGGTATACCATAGCACATCAGCCTATTGGCATCAACAATACGACTGAAAGCCTACCAGCGACACAGATGTCAAAGTAATCGTCAAACTCCCAGCGTATGTGTTTGACAAGATCTGTGGCATAGTTGAAGCCACATTCCTCTTCCTCCCATACGTCTGCCACGGGATCTAAAAGGCAGCACGCAGAAATCATCAATTCCGTAACTCAGCTTCCTGAGAAGCAGCAAAGAAGTAGGTAAAACAAAGCAGGGTTTCCCAACCCAGTCCTCAGGGAACCCCGGACAGCCCATGTTTTTGCTCCCTCCCAGGTCCCAGCCAATCAGGAACACCGAATACCTAGTGCAGACGTGCTGGGAGCAGAGAGGAAGCAAAAACGTGGACTGTCCGGGGTTCCCCCGAGGACTGGGTTAGGAAACAATGTAATAAAGGGAGCCAGCACACCTCCCCTGAGGGCCATGATGTTTTTGAGGCCCAAGCGCTTAGCTTTGGCCAGGTGAGTCGTGATCTGATCCTTGGTCTGGTTGGCACAGGTCAGGTGCAGGATGCTTTCCAGGCCACAGTAGTTGACAGCCGTGCTGGCGATCATCATGGACGACGTCTCCTTGTCGGATCCCGGGTCTCCCGCGGGATGCCAGGTGATGTCGATGAAGAGAGGCCCACCTGAGCCCATGCGATCGAATCTGCAAAAGGAACCATCACAAGTGCATTTAAGCGAACATCTAAAAGACATTAGGTAACGCTTTACATTAACTGCAGCTTCGAAATGCCTTTATAATGCATTTATAAGCAGTATGCAAGTATATATAATATTAAGGTATGTTAGGATGTTGAGGTATACTTACATGCTGCTTATGAATGCATTATAAATATGCAGTGAATGTACAGCGTTACCAGACACTGGAAGCAGCGGGTCCTGCTGATATGTACGGCCCAGTCTCCCATAGCTGGGTCACCAGGTCATGATAACTTACTCCCAGCTACACTCTTCCATTGATCATCAGTTATTTTTTACCACACAACATCTGCATTTATTATGGATGCTTTCTGTTCATGCTACTTTCCAACAGCTCCACTTCAATGCATGTATTAAAATGGTCAGGAGAATAACTTTCAGTCATTGTGTTTTTCTTTTTTTTTTTGACTCCTCTAAGAATACAGGCTGCAAAATCATTGTAAGCAGCAACAAACTTGCTATAAATGTACTTCATAGAATGTGTGTGTGTGCATGAAATAACAGGCATGTTTTCCAAAGCGCAAAGGGGACCAGCTACACGCGACAGCAGGCAGGCGGTGGGCGCTTAAGCCACGCGCGGCTGACGGCGGGGTCGCGCTGACCTGGAGATGAGGTTGACGGCCCCGTTGGAAGTTCGCGGCGGGAAGAACTCCAAGGAGAACCAGCGGTCTCCCGCCTCCATCCGCCGCCGCATTTTGTCCCGCAGCCGGTCCTTGCGGTCGGCGTCCAGCACGGGCGTGGAGCACCGCGAGCTGTCCTTGGAGCTGTCCCCGCCGCTGTTGCTGGCCCCACTCGAGTCGCTCTTCGACGCCTGGAAGCTGCCATCCGCTCGCTGCACTTGGTTCACCATGGCTATCTAGATGGAGATCAAAACCAAGTGCAAGACGGAAGATTAACACCCAGAAGCATCGTGGGTAATTTTACTGCCCTTAAGTCCTAAAGGTTGGTGGCTAGGTTCAGGTTTGCATGTTTATATTTACACGTCAGACGTGGCACCGTAATATTAGGCCAGACTCACATTATGGCCAGCATGACTCACTCACGGGAATGTGTAATGGAGTTTGACTTGGAATGATGCACTACTTGGCAGGGTCGGCAAAAATGGGCCGATTAGTTGGCTCACAGTGCGTTTATGAGAACAGCTGTAAACAAGTGATACGGCACAGCCATACAGAGTTCTTTTCAAAAAGAACATTAACGGAGAAAATTTGGGAAGGAACAGGATGTCAGTACTATTTTGTGGCTACTTGTTTCCCTATTGGCCACTTAATGTTGATATGCACATAGGGTACATTTAACCAGCATAATAAGCATAATATTATAATTATTAAAAAAAAAACACTTTAACCTTCCAGAGTATGTTTCCCTCTTCAATATTGCTCACTTAATACATTTTGATGAATATTCACCAAGACATAATAATTTTGATAACTGTAAAATAAAACTGTAAAAAACAAAACTGTAAAAGAAACCTAACTAGTCCATTCAGTATGATATAACTGCGTTAGTTCTTTTTGCACAAATTAAATTAAATCTGATTAATAACTTGCATTCGTTTAAATACTATACACTATATATATATATAATACTACAAACTAATACTATACACTGCGATTGTTTATTGTTATCAATATGTGCTGGAAGTGACTGGGAACAGAAATCAGCGGGGGGAACTAGACCCCCCCTTCAGTGGCTTTCCCTTCGGGTGGGGACCCCTTAAATATTACGGACATAGCGGCTCTCTATAGCAAGTCCTTCGGGAGCCCAGATGACCATCGCAAATCACATTTATTATTTGTGCGCTTAACGGCTTAAGCGACTGCTGACTCCCGTCTGATTTGCACGCATTTGCACAACAAATTTAAAAGCAATATTCCAAAGAAACAGGTTAAGCCAGAGCGGTCTGTGCGCTACACAGTAACGTGTAGCGCGCCCTGCAACAATGCGATCTCAGTCACGTACACAGCACGGCGAGCAGTCTGAACACTTACTTACAGCGATCTGCATCCCAAGGAGAGATGACGGTATTTTACAGTGGGATCACTTTAAATAGTAAGTTGCTAACCAAGCATTTAAACCACCCGCGTACAGCTACGCCGCGATATTCTTCGCTGCACACGTGTTCATTCATTCCCGTAAATGTCCTTTTAAACTACCAGATTATTTCCCCGCATGCAGCACCTCACAGAAGGAAGTGCGGCGGCTGCTAAACAGGCGACATTAGCGATACTTGCCCACTGTCAGCGTATCGCCAGCGGGACGGTGCACACGGTCAGCCGCCGTCCCAGTACTGATCATTTCCGAAGCGTCGCCGGGACTTAAGCCCGGGCCGTGCGCCGGCGGAGGAAGGGGGTCACGTGACGTGCGATTCCCGTACCCCGTGCGCACGCCGCAGCGGCCGGCCGCCGCTCGCTTACGCCGGCTGCGTAACCCCTGTCCTCGGTCTGCGGAGCACCCATGGAAAACGGCGAGGCACCTGTGCCCTTTAGTGCTGCTAAACTGATGGTCCCAGCCATACGTGTGCTCACGTATGTGCAACTCTACAGTGATTGTAAGATAACGTAGTATCACCCCCCCACAAATTCATGTACACATCAAGTGTAATGCATAGTAAACTTGATCTTGACTTTACGGATCACAAAGTACACACTGAAATACCCTATTTACCATTTTAATCACAACATGTTAATATTTGAAAGGTTGCATCTTAAAACAATTACTTCACCAGTGTACGAACTGATTTAAAAAGTAACAGGGTGAATGCATTTCATAACTTCATATAAATGCTCCAGTCAAAATAGGATGAGCTTATCATCTGGTCCTAACTGGTATGAGCTAGTTTGTACTGCGTGTGGGTACTAACTACCATTCCAGCCCTGACCCACTTATCTATCCATTCTCCATAACCACTTCTCTAACCAGCTGTTGACAGAATCCCATGGAGTGTGACGGGGATGTCAGTCTGTCACAGGGCACACACTCAAACATATTATCAATGAATTAGAGATACCAACCCACATAAACATGTCATTTTGAGCCACGAGGAAAACTCAACACACACCCATATTGCTGGAGGTATGTGACTGGAGCATTACCCAAGCCAAGACGTTCAAAAACCAGGGAATATTTCCAATGGAATGCTTCAGGAGAAACACATACGGGACTTTTTACAGAGCAAGACCAAACTAAATATTCAGTAAAATGCAAAAGATGCAATAAAACTGGATTCTTATCTCTGGATATTTACACATGTAGTATGATAACCCCATATAGCTGTGCAGTATTTATTGTACCCTGGGACACCAGCTACCAAAACAGGACACAATTCAGATCTTATCCGGACATATTTGTCAGCTGGGTACGTCAAATATTTGGCTAGTAAATTTTATAGAAATAGATTAAACAAAATGCTAGGCACAGTAAGCTGACCAGATATCACTTAATTAAAATATTAGTGCTATTAATCAAAATTATTTCATGGCACTGGCTCCTTTATATTAAGTGATATAGTTATATTAATGAAATTTATAAAATTAAGTGACGTATAAAACAGAAATGAAGGGTAGTACCATTTCACTGCTGGATGGCAGGATGCGTGGAAAAAGTTCTGCACAATTCGCAAGCAATCCAGCAGAGGTCGCTGTTGGCAATGTTTCGCAATGCCATGTGCGCTTAGACAACGTATCGCGAGTACTTTCGTGGAGAACTGTCCATTTCACCAACATTCACTCGATTTTTCGCTTAAGTGTTTGTTTCTCCTAAATTTAGTCCAAATGGCTATACATATACCACGTTACAAAACATATTTCAAATAGCATTTAACGAGCACCTTTTATAATGCAATTTGTACGAAAGGGTACACAGTGTAATTTTATAAGATGTCTCAGAAACGGCATTGCTTTTTATCTGTTATAAAAACGCAGTTTTTTATGGGGATTGAGAACCAAATATTTTACCCATTAATGATTTGTAGAGAATTCAGGCCGCTGGAACTCGGCACACCGCGGAACAGACCAGCAGCTACTTCTGCAGTAAGAAAGGCACCTATTTAGCAGCGGCTGCATCCTCGCACGGCGCGCGCACGCATCCGCGCGGCGGCGGCCTCCGAGCCCCGCGACGTCGGCACGTGACCGCGGCCGCGCGCCGGGGTGGGCGGCCCCTCCCCGCGGGTCACGTGACGCGCGTGTTGTCAATGGGAGCCGATCGGGCCGGCGAAGATGGCGTGCTGCGGGAGCTGTCTGTGCTGCCGGTGCTGCTGCGGGGAGGGCGAGACGCGGACCCCCGAGGAGCTGGTACCGTGGGCCCGCCGACTCGCACGCCGTCGCCGCCGCGGATACGCGCACGCTTCCGTAGCCCTTAAAGCGCAGTTAGCGCGCAGCTAGGCCGGCGGCCCCGGGAAGTGCGCCCTGCCCCGCCGGGCTGGCCGCGTACGGGCACCGCTTCCCAGGAGCCTCCTGAGCGGTCTGCCGGGGATGCTACCCCGTCTCCCGGTCGCGTCCTTACAGCCTGAACTGCGGGGGTTACACTACATGGTGTGCCATGATAAATGTGTTTCCCCCAGTACTGCCAGTCATACGCACGGGGTATTAGCAGCTAACGATGGACTGGAAGGGGGGGTTAATGCGCAGCGCGCATCGGAATAGCGGGGCTTCCGCGCTAACTGCGCCCTGCATGGTGGCACATGAGTCACGCCGGGGCGAGCTGGCTGGCAGATGCTCCGCTTTGTTTGCCCGAACTCCCGTGGGACTTCATCAAGATCCCGGTCCCATCATCCCATTATTAAGGACCGTTATGTGCAGAAGCAGGCAGCGCCCTCATCCTGGCTCGGTATTCGTTAGCATCATATGGTGCAACTTTTGGACCATATTTGTCTCCTGTTCTGATGATTCAGACGGTTTCCCAACCCCACCAAAGCAAGAAACCCGAACCACGTCTAAATTTATTACGTGAGCCTTTATGTTTTTGCCTTTATATAATGCTTTCATTCTTCCTTCATATATGCTGTGATGCCAGACAATTCTCGGAGAGACGCGTGAGGATGAAGGCGAGATCCTTCCCCGGAAAGATTATGAGGTATAAGAAAGGACTCTTCTGGAGCGATTAGACTGTGGTGGATCCAAAGTACATGCATGTTAACTATTTCCCAGTCATGAGATGTGTTGGAAACAACAAATTACTTTGCATAATTCTGTAATAAAATGTTAACTTTGAACTCGTCCTCCCATGACAGAGCTTGGACTATGACAGGTGTATCAATGAACCATACGTCGAAATCCTGGAGGGGATTGACAATAAGGTAATCATAATGATATATTTTCATTGACAGCCCTATAAATAGGAAGTAGCAATAAACAGATCTTACTGCCCTTGGGGATGGTATGTGTTACAGAAACCTTTATATTTAGTAATATACAGTGTACATTTATTAAATGGTAAAATGCGTGTCAGTTGTAATAAAGGTTAGTATCAAGGACTAACTCGACTGGATCCCCCTGTTCTTTTAAAGGTCTTTGGTGTCAGCTTGCGTCCAGCATTCACTGGGGCGTTATAATAAATGCCAACCTATACCTCCTACTAACTCCCACTTAGAATGAAGGTTTGGATAAAATGCATTTGTTACGTTTACCATAATTTGAGTCCTGTTCAGTTTGCAGTTGGTTTTGCTCAGTTGAGTTTAGGACTCCAAGTTACTCAGGCCGGCTTTGGGAAACTTAATTCCCCTTTGGCAAAGCATATGCCATATTGTTCCTATGCGTTTTCTTTAACATCTCTTGTTATTGCTATGTGTTCAGCTACAGTATTCACATTATGTTTGAGCCAAGAAAGTACATTTTTCCTGGTTTTTACTTAAAAAATAGAAATCCAGGAAGTATGAAGCGGTTAAGTGGCTGTTGGTGTTCGTCATTGGTGTTTCTATCGGCATGGTAAGTCATTCTTAAATTCACAATTTAATGCTATGGATAAGTTATGCATTTTTAAGTCATCTATGCTGCCTACAGCCTACAGGCAGCTAAAATGTATGACTTGGGAAAATGTGGCCCGCTGTTTGCTTCTTTCTAGGTTGGCCTTTTTGTGGACTTCTTTGTCAGACTGTTCAGTCAACTGAAGTTTAATCTGGTTGGACGATGTATCCTTTGTAAATTACATAATTACCTCCAGCTAGCAGCTAGACTTCAAATGGTTGACGTGCTGATCTTGTAAGTGCAACCTTTTGTTCTGTATTTATGCTGAAGCTTGCCTGTCCAGGTCCTCCGACTGTTACCCTGTTCTGTCCTGCCTTGACGTGTTTGTCTAAGCTGTGGAGGAGTGCAGTGAAAAAGGCTGCCTTGCTCTGTCTCTGTTGGAGCTGCTGGCCTTCAACATGACCTTTGTCTTCATCGCCAGCGTGTTGGTTCTCATTGAGGTACGGCATCATAGCAGAACCCTTCCCGCATTCAGCTGGTGCTGAATGCTCTCTCTCAATGAACATAATTTTTTCATTGAGTTTTGAGGGACTCGTGTGTCTACTTCTCCTTTTCCAGCCCATAGCTGTGGGTTCAGGCATCCCGGAGATCAAGAGCTACCTGAACGGGGTGAAGATCCCCGGCATCGTCCGTCTCCGCACGTTCCTCTGCAAGGCCCTCGGTGTTCTGTTCGCTGTGGCTGGAGGTATCTCACCGTTCTTTGTACTTTGACCGCAGATCGAAATAAAAGCATGTTTGATCTCCGCCTCGTTCCATTAGTTCGGCCAAATTAAACATTCCCAACAACAATACTACAGCGATGGAAAGTAATTTGATGCTCAGGGACCAATGGGCTTTAGTTATGCAGCAATTCCATTCACCGGAGGTTGGGTGTTTTTATACAGTGCAGTCCATAAAGTCAGTAAGGCCCAGAGGAGGTAGGGGTTAGTGCTGTCGGGATGCATGTTCGTTGCTAACATCGAGGCCTTAAATTTGCTGTCACGGCTGAGCGTGTCCCTGCCATGACACACCACCTATCTCGTTATGAACGTGACCTCTCATTCCCAGGCCTCTTTGTGGGGAAGGAGGGGCCAATGATACACAGCGGGGCCATCGTCGGAGCCGGACTCCCCCAGGTACACCAGGCCTTCTCTGGTCACGGAGCCCTGGTCACGTGACAAGGGAGGATGGAAGTGCTGAGATATAAACAAAGTCTGACTGTGGTCTGAGGCTTACCATGCTGAAATTTAATTTCATTGCTTTATCAGTGTAATTTTACTTCATGTACTTTATGGTGTCAGTCATGTTTTCGCTCTTTATTTTAACTTTATTCTTTTTTTAGTTTCAGAGCATCACATTCAGGAAGATCCACTTTAACTTCCCCTACTTCCGCAGTGACAGGTAAGCTCCCGCCTGCCTGAGGTCTCACTGGCAGTACCCTTTTGGATTCTGTGTTTTAGTCAGAATTTTGAGAGAGTCATTCTTGTACCTTAGCGTCAAGCTGCTTAGCCAAAGGATTTTAAGAGGAAATGCCAAACTGCTTTTTCTTTAGCTCGTTTTATGCAAAGGCTTACATGGCAGTTTCACCTATTCTTGCTGACGTATCTGTGCAGATGATATTAATATTCTTTCCATCTCTTTTCCCATAATCCTTTGTCTGGTACGGGAACCTTAACTTCTGTCCCTGAGACCCAGGGATTGTTATTTTGGCAGGGTCCTCATGATGAAGTCCAATGCAGCTGCACCCTGCAGACGTGGAAAGTTCAGGTCCAGAAAGTACAAATCCAGGCCAAGATTTTTTTTTAACCAACCAATTGAGTATAAAGAGTCAAATGCACAGAGTGTTCGGTTGGAGCAAAATCTCGGTCTGGATTTGTACTTTCTGAACCTGAGCTTTCCACCGCTGCCTTCTGGTCAGAAATGCAGGCCTTCAGCCACTGTGCTGCTGTTGCCCTGTAAAATTAGCTAAAAAAGCAAATGGTTGCTATGTGACTGGGCTGAAGTCTCTGAGTCACCAAATGGCGTCACGTGTGTGAGTTGTTGTTGTTCCTTCTGTGCCGTCGCAGAGACAAGAGGGACTTTGTGTCGGCGGGGGCAGCGGCCGGTGTGGCGGCCGCCTTCGGGGCACCCATCGGGGGCACGCTCTTCAGCCTGGAGGAGGGCTCCTCCTTCTGGAACCAGGCCCTCACCTGGAAAGTGGTGAGACTGCCGCTCGGTCCCACAGGCCGGCTGCTTCGCTGCGGCTTTGGAAGCCATTAGAGCCGGGTTCCATGTCAACTTTCAGATGCATTTTCTGTGAATGAACAAGTACTTGTCTTACTGGACAGACTAATAGTAATATCCTGGGCACAGATATTACAATGTTTCACAGTTATGCTTTGACTGTGGAATCTTCATGTCATGGTACATGCATATTTGTTGCAGTAAATGCATGTTTAGTTTTATGTGCGGAGCACGAGAACACGGCTCAGCACGATCATGCCCCTCATGTCCGTTTTTGGAGCAAACCTCTCAAATCTAGGCTTGTTCTCTGACTGAGGTGTGGCATTTGAAGAGGGCTGTGCTGTAGCTGTGCCGGAACCACAGCTGTAGATTATCTGGTGACTCAAAGGGCCGCCCCCCCGACCCCCTTGGCTCCGCCCCTCTCCTCCCCCCAACCCCCTTGGCTCCGCCCCTCTCCTTCTCCCCACCGCACAGCTTTTCTGTTCCATGTCGGCCACTTTCACCCTCAACTTCTTCCGCTCGGGAATCAACTACAGCAAGTGGGGCTCCTTCCAGCTGCCCGGTCTGCTCAACTTCGGCGAGTTCAGGGTGAGGCCACAGCCCGAGGAGTCTCCTCACCGGCGTTCCCCCGATGAAGTCCTTTCCTAGCTGGAAAGGTGACCCAACACCTTACACCCTTCAGTGACTTACAGGTCACTTGCCAAGAGCTTGCAAGTAGTTTTCAGTTGGGCGCCAATCTATCTCCACGTTTCTCAGTGTAATGTTTTTATGTTTACCTATATTTTTATTGAAGGCTAAAGTGTAAATATTATTGGGGTTTGAACCTGCAACCTTCTTGCTAGTTTGATTCATTGTTGCTGTGCTGAGCTAGACCCTCTGCTGGTTGTGGAGAATATAGTTCTCTCTCACTCTAGCTCACTCTCTCACTCTAGCTCACTCTCTCACTCTTTGCTCACTCACACTCTCTCTCTCGCTCTCTCTGCAGTGTCTGAATGGGGACAAGAGTTGCCACCTGTGGACAGCAGTGGACTTGGCGTTCTTTGTGATCATGGGTATCGTGGGTGGCCTCTTGGGGGCACTCTTCAATTGCATGAACAAGAGGCTGGCCAAGTACCGCATGAGGAACGTGCACCCCAAAGCTAAGTTCATCAGGTAAAGCTGGGCTCCCCTCCCCTTGCCTCCAGCATCCATTTCAAACTCACTACAGAAGGT
>JAODKM010000013.1:102365-113068 GCA_026780845.1 Petrocephalus sullivani | reverse complement strand
TAAGCAGTGCAGGGTCACACTGAGCCCAGAGCCTATTCCTCAGCATTTGATGTCAGTCCGTTTCAGTGCATGACTCGCACAGACTATAGGCAGTTTAGCGGCCCTAGTTTACTCAGCCACATGTTTTGGGGAAACCCTACTGGAAACATGAGGAGAACGTGCAACCACACACAATACAGGGGGCACCTGAGTGTGCAGTCATGCTTATGGGAGGAAACATTTAATACAAAAAAGTCTACAGTGTGCTACAGTGTTGCTTTGTTATAGGTGTGCATGTGTTTTGTGTTATTTTACTGCACTGATTAACATTTAATGATATCTCATCAGTTAAAATGCTGGTGGGTCATTTTCAGGATGCGAAGCTTACAGAATGAGCAGCGTTTCCATTTGGCTAACTCAGGCCTGCTGTGTTTCCCTCCTTCCTCACCCCGTGGGCGGCCATCGCTGGGTGTCAGGGTGCTGGAGAGCCTGCTCATCTCCTTGGTAACGACAGTGGTGATATTCGTGGCCTCTATGACACTGGGAGAGTGCCGCGACCTCTTGCCTCCGACGTCCAACAACACCACCACTCTAGTAAGTCTCATCAGCATTTAATGTGCTGTGTGTTTTTGGGGGGGGGGGGTTAAATCAGAAGCTAAGGTGAGAATCCGCAGGTGTCGGGCAACGAGAACGTCAACTCCACCGTGAAGCAGTTCTTCTGTCCGAACAAGACGTACAACGACATGGCTACACTCTTCTTCAACCCTCAAGAGGTGGCCATCAACCAGCTCTTCCACCAGGATGGTGAGCTGTTGTCTCAGGCTTGCACACCATGAGAATACACCCTCTGGGTTGGGACACACCTTTTAGACACACCTACCATATCCAGATATGTCCATTTCTCTAATGGAATGCATGTTTATTCCTTCATCTACTTCTTCATCTCAATCTACTGATCATAGTGTCTAAAAAAGCAGTCGTTGCTCAACTGAAAAGCTTGTAACTCGATCTTCCAAGTTGCATGAATCCACAGAGGCCTTCATTCACACTGTAGAACTTACCCAGCCTTCAGGTCACATGCCCCCCTGCTTCCTGCTAATTAGCTCCAGCTGCACCCACTAAGTACTGGACTCTGACCACTCAGGTTATATATTCCCAGTCTGACACGTGCCTCCTGCCCGCCGGCCGTCGGCGTCCCCCTTGCAGGTACCTTCAGCCCAGTGACTCTGACCATCTTCTTTGTGCTGTACTTCCTGCTCGCTTGCTGGACGTACGGCGTCTCCGTGCCCAGCGGCCTTTTCGTCCCCTCCCTGCTCTGCGGCGCTGCCTTTGGCCGTCTGGTGGCTAACATCCTCAAAATGTAAGCCTGAGGCTTCCTCTCTGGTGTCTGTGTGCTTTGCACACGGGGCATAGAAATTGAATCTGAGTAGCAGTGCAACTCAGGAACTCGCTCAGGCATAAGAGAGTAATGGTAGGGTTGACAGTAAGATAGTCAGTGAAGTACTCTGAAAAATTTCCATTTTGTATAAAATATTTCCTTTCTTCCTATTGTCAGAGGTTTTTTTTTATTATTGTAGCAGTCTCTCAGTGCAGTGCATTATGGGTTTAGGAAAGTGGTGAAGTTCTTCTGTACTACTACTGAACTACTTTTCTGTGGAGATTCCTGTAGCTGATCCAGTAGCCAGCCTTATACATCCTGGTGTTATTTGCATCCAGTATGTATCGAGCTAGGCAATATCTGATCTTAATGGAGATAGATGATACTATCAAGTTATCCCCCCTCCCCAAATACTTTTTTTGGCCAATAGCTTGAAAAGGCAAAGTACAGATAATCCGCTAATCCGGTGGTGTTAAAATTTGCCGGCCTGTTACTGATTAGCTGTACTCAGAATCATTTCTTAATTATCATCTAAAAACGTGTTGTGGACCGTCTATTATTTACCAGCCTGATATCTTTGCTAACCATATGCAGAGTTAAAAAAAATAATAATAATGTGGTTTTATTCAACTGCTTTGATAATGTAACCTAGAAGGCTGAACTGAAGGCCAATTCATAAATCTTTATTATGATGCTATCTTGTGTGTAGCTTATGCTTACAGCCCCGACAAAGGCGGTAATCGCCAGTGAGTCACTTGTCTGATATCATCGATTACTGATAATAATGTTATATCGCCCAGGCCTGTTATAGTGTAGATATCTATTCAGTAACACAGAATACATTCCGTAAATTCCTCTGCATACCGCTCCCCCTGTGTTGCAAATGCAGTGATTTTAAAAGCATCCACCCTTGTACAAGTTGCCAGTGTTTAAGCGGCTCTAGATGCAAAGCCTGCGAGATGCTGGCTTCCCGACTCGCGCTGTGTGTTTGATCTCCAGGGATGCAAATTTTCTGTGCCACGCTGATTATCTTTCTTTGTCCTGGTCTGGCTCTGACCCACTTTTGCCTTATCCAATTTGAGTTTAGGAGATGTCGCACACAAAAGTCGTTGATTCGCAAGTAAGAGAAGCCTGCTAATCGTATTCGGTGAAGAAGCTCCCACTTTGTTATATGCCATTCTTAACTATGGCATTTTTTTTACCCAAGTGGTCAGTTGCATTTACTGCCTTTTTAGGCAGTTTCCCACAATGCACCACTCCCTCTGTTGTCCTAACTTGACCTGTTTTGCACTTGCCTTTATTCTAGAAACATTGGCATGAACATATACTCGGGGACCTTCGCTCTCATTGGAGCAGCTGCCTTCCTGGGGGGCGTGGTCCGGATGACCATCAGCCTCACTGTAATTCTTATTGAATCGACCAATGAAATCACATACGGGCTTCCCATTATGATAACACTAATGGTAATGTATGTTTAATATTTATATATATATATATATATATATACACATAGTGCTCAATTGGGCAATCATAAAAACCATTAAGAGAAAGCATTTTATAAATGAAATACCAGAGAATAGCTGCCAGTTGTATTGCATTTTAATTTTAGTATTGACCTGACATTCATAAATTGAATATATTGTGATTAAGACTTAAATGTGGGGATTGGACATGTTCCAAAATAATTAATTTGTGAGGATGTACCATGTTGCCGCAGGTATTAACATCTGTTGTATTGCAACAGGCCTTCTTTGATACTGAGGTGAAAGCATATGAGTTTACTAACTGGTCTAACAAAATTTCACAGAAATGTGACTTGAGGCTTCTTGCTTTGCACTGATCAAAATATTTTGATTATTGCATGAAACTGCTTTCAGGTGGCAAAGTGGACCGGCGATTTCTTCAACAAGGGCATCTATGACATCCACATTAAGCTGAAGGGCGTGCCTCTTCTGGAGTGGGAAACTGAGGCAGAGATGGACAAGTGAGTGATCCAATCAGAAGCTGTGACAGTTTCACAGCCACGCCCCCTCCCACAGAAATGGCTGAGTGCTGTTCTGGGTTTCAGGCTGACGGCCAGTGACATCATGGAGCCCAACCTGACCTATGTGTACCCGCACACCCGCATCCAGTCCCTGGTGAGCATCCTGAGGACCACGGTGTACCACGCCTTCCCCGTGGTGACCGAGAACCGGGACAACGAGAAGGAATTCATGAAGGGCAACATTCTCATCAGCAACAACATTCGCTTCAAGGTAATTGGCGCACCCGTCCACTATGTGGCACTAGAGCTCTGTCTATGTGCCCTCGTGCTGCAGGAGTACTGCTGCCAGGGTGACACTGTTAATCTGGCGACCCAACACCAGGGGCAGCAGAGAAGCGTGTGCATGCGTCGTGTGGATGAGTGCTGCAGCTGGGAAATATCCCCTGCAAATGGAGTCGACTCTCGCTATAGGCAGAATAGGCCCCGGGCCCCGAATCACCTGCATTGCAGGGGAAGTGAAATGATCATGTTTCCTTGGTAGGGGGGCCTCCCAAATAAAGCTTTGCCTAGGGCCACTGAAAAGTCGGTGTCGGCCCTGACTGGTTATATGGCAGCTTCTGGGAAAACAAGCTTCTTTTTTGTAGGAGGGTGGGAATAGGAATTATCTACGGAGGTCAGTGCCGCATGTAGAAATGACGCCCTCTGAGCAGGCCTCCTTTGTCCTGAGAGCGGCACGCTAGGTGTCTTGGCAGCGGTGGCGTGTGCGCGTGCCCCGCCATGACGGTGCCATGACGGCGCGTTTCCTGCTCCGCCTTCCAGAAGAGCAGCGTCGTGACCCGGGCCGGCGAGCAGCGTCGGCGCTGCCAGTCCATGAAGTCGTACCCATCCAGCGAGCTGCGGAACGTGTGCGACGAGCAGGTGGTGGCCCAGCCAGCTGGGGACAGCCAGGACATCTTGGAGCAGATGCTGGAGAGGAGGTGGGGGCAGGCCGGGGGGGTGCACCAAACACTCTCTTATAACTTTCTTTAATAGACCAGCTCCTGTAAACCTTCCTAAGTTCTTCCAGTACAGATACATTCAGTTTACTGAATTAGGGCTGAGATTAAAAAAAAATAAAAAAATTGTAAAGATCTATAACATCTGCTCCTAACATTCATGGTCAAAAATCTAAGAACACAAAACTAGACTAAATGTTTGTAAGTCTTGTAGCGAGTGCGGAGTCAGGCCGTTTCCTCTGCCCCCCCGGAACATATGAGGTGCATTATGGGCCTTGCCCAGGGGCCCTCCGGACATGTGACAATGTACAGATGTATGTGTACACTGGGTATATGAAGGACGTCTTTTTGGAGTTGCCTAAATGATCTTTGAATTCAGGCTTAATCTCAGCTACTGTCAGATATCCACGAAGCAGCTTTAATGTTTACGGCCCAGGTGCATTACTGAGAGTCCCTGACGTCTCGCTTGCAGGCACACGCCCTACCCCAGCCTGTACCCCATGGAGTCCCCCAGCGAGGACTGGACCATGGAGGAGCGTTTCCGGCCGCTGACCTTCCACGGCCTCATCTTGCGCTCGCAGCTGGTCACCCTGCTGATCCGCGGCGTCTGCTATGCTGAGAACCAGTCGGTCAGTGTCCCGCGGGGCGTCGTGGTTCCGTGGGCAGGGCCGTCAGCATCCTGCCCGCCACGCACCCTGTGCGGGGGCCGCGCCGTCCTCCAACTTGCTGTGTTTGTGCGACTCTTTGTTGTGTATTAAAGGCTGATCCAGCACTGTACGTGCTATACACATTCTTTGTGTCTAAAGCTTGCAAAACATGCAGGCTGGACAGTTTTAATAGTAGATTATTATTATTATTATTATTATTATTATTATTATTAATGTGTTGTTGTTGTTAAAATAATAATAATGATTATGATGATGATGATGATGATGATTTGGCTTTTAGGACAGTTGCACCATCTTAAATATTTGGAAGCTCGGGCGTGATTTGAAATGGGACTGGAATTTTTAAGAGCCAGGGTCAGTAATCCTGCAGTTGTAATATGAGGTGGAGTTGGAGTGATCGTTTTTGGAGGGATCACACAGATGATGCTTATTGAACAGAGCCTGAGTCCCGTTCCCTCGGTCCCACAGAGCGCCACTCAGCCACAGCTCTCCTACTCAGAGATGACGGAGGATTATCCCCGTTACCCTGACATCCACGACCTGGACCTGACCCTGCTGAACCCCCGCATGATTGTGGTACGGCTCCGTGTGCGGCGCTCTTTGTGAACATGCCGTCCAGCCTCAGAGAGTTGCCTGATGTTTTTGTCCCACGCTCTCAGGATGTCACGCCGTACATGAACCCGAGCCCCTACACGGTCTCCCCAAACACGCATGTCTCCCAAGTGTTCAACCTCTTCAGGACAATGGGTCTTCGGCATCTACCTGTGGTCAATGCTGTTGGAGAGGTACTCTACAAATTTCACAGACTCCTACAAATGCAACAGCTAATAATGTGACTGGCAGTATATGTCTGTAGCTACGCATAAAGAATGACTAGGAAGCAGTCTATATTAGGCCTGGGTATTGCCATCCTCATCATGATACCAGTTTAATAATTCAGTGCATCACGAAGAATCACAATTGTACTCTTGTATCCTGATGGTTAACACTCCTAAATTAACATAATGGATCCAGTGACATTTACAACGGGCCAAATTTAATTAACAGTCATTAATAGCCCAAGGGTAAGTCAGTATCTTGAATAAAGTTGTTGCACACTTTATATCCCACTTGCATAAACTTTGCATTTCTGTGTGCAAACCCACATTTATGTTTTTTAAAACAGCAAATGTGGGGAAAAAATGTAGAATGAAACATTTTACTTACAGCAGTATTTCAGACGTGGGGACTTCACTGCATTTTTGCATTGCACTGTATTTTGCACGAGCTACTGCGTATTTTTAATTAATTGAAGTTAATGTATAAATATAAAACATCCAAGTCTACCATCGTGAAATGCTACTGCAATAAATAATTAGATGCAGTTGTTCAAAATGTCCATGAAAAATCACAATTTAATTGCAGCATTGATACAGCTCCAGTTTGCATGTTACACTGGCATCCAGTCTGCAGTAAGATCCAGCCCCCCCCCAGCCCAGGACTGGTTTAAACAGTTAGGATAAGTATGGATTAGAATGCTAAAAAGCCTATGTGATTATCATCACCGTATTCTTGCTACAGTGTATTTCTTCTTCCGTTTCTGACCTTTACACTTCAGCGGTTATTAATTCCCTGGCAGCTTGTCCTCTGTTATCCTGGAAGCCCCGCCCCCCGCATTCCCGCCACTGCACTGACTTCCTGTTTCCCTGTCGGCTCCTTTTCAGATTGTGGGAATTATCACGCGGCACAACCTGACACACGAGTTCCTGATGGCCAAACTCCGGCAGCACTACATCACCATCTAGCCGGCTCCACCCGCCTCCGCCGACCTGTTGGGAACAGCGGCTCCCCTGCCGCGGTGGAACCGCCAGGTACCCAGAACCACCCTCCAGAACCACGGTCATGCCTGCCACGCCCAACGCTCCTGCGGTAGACGGCAATGCTGCGCCCTGACTGTCAGAGGGATTTTAGGGGCGGGGACCTGCCTGATGGTTCCTGTGGGCTCACTTTGTTTTTAAACCCCCCCCCGTCTGCTTCCTGCCACCCTGACCCTCCGAGCGCTTCTACTGACCTGCCGTTGCTTGTGACCTCCGCGATTTGCCGTCAGCCTTTTTCAGCACTAGCACCTTTTAACTGACTTTAATCACCTTTGCTTCATTTTTTTGCTTTTAGTATTTGCATTATTTGCACGAGAACAATTTTAGCTAACAGCGTTCCTTTTCAGGGCTTATTCATATATACATGCATATGTATTTGCTTCGTCGAGACCTCGGAGTACGAAATCGGACTGTTTACGGGGACGGTAATGAACGGGTGATTAAAATGTGGCAGCGTGCAGGTGACACCTGTCCAGGTATCGTGTTTAACAATAGTGTGCACACTGCCATTAGTGAATTGTCATTCCCGGTTGGGGGGAGGGGGTCATCTGTCCTCTTCAGGAAACACAGGCGACTATAAAGGTTTGTGTAGCAGTCACCTCTTAGGGCTGACCCATGAACAGGAAGCGAATAATTGTAAAGCTCCGTCCCGCATGAAAAAGGCGGGAAATTATTTTAGCTAATAGTTAATGCATTTTTCCCTGTTTAACTCGCAGCAGCTGTACTGTTAAGTGGCTGTAAAGTGGTTCTTTAGAATACAGTCATGCCTAGGAGAAAATAACACTAGCATATCAGTGAAGTCTGGACACACCTATATCGCATCTTGTATCCATGGGATCATTCGCAGTATGCCGGCTCTCATCACCCGCAGTGACAGTCACGCAGCGTCCATGCGCCTCGTATCCAGGGCAGGGTCACGACGAGCCTGCAGCCCATCCCCAGAAGGACAGGACACAATGGGCGCCCGTCCATCACGGCAGTCACACAGCAGGGCAGCTGAGATAATGGCGCAATCACAAAGCATGTGTGTGCAGGGGGCCGGCTGGGACTCTACCACTAAGCGACGCGGGGGGGGCACTTAGGCCAGACCCTCTGACAGTGAACAGATGATTTTCCATTTTTTGTCCGAGTCGTTTTCGGTGCATGTAACTTAAGCTGATTATATTTTTGTACCTTTATTTATTTTTAAAATTTTGTTTTACAGTCATACTGTGAGATGCTTTTACGTTGTTAATACTAGTAATAATCTGTATTGTTAAAATGAGAACACGCTTACAGTTATGATAGGCAGGTTCCCTGAAATTGTGACTTCTGCCCCTTTTCCCCACTAGTCTGAGGAACAGTTTGTATTGCAGTCTGAGTTGAGGCTGACACTTTGTTCTTAGAGTAAGGTAAGCTAGGTCGGTCTTCTGCCAATTAACACTGTGAAATGCTCCTGCTTGCGCAGGTTGCTTATAGCTTTCCATTTTGGAGATGTATAAATCCCCCCTGAGATTTTTCTTCATTTATATCTGTGTTGCCCATCCCAGTCCGCAGGGACCCCCACCCAGTCCATGTTTTTGCCCCCTCCCCTGAGGACTGGCTTGAGAAACCCTGATTTGCGCTATACGCCTGCTTTTGGATCAGTAGGAGGTGCCGAGATTGACGATCCACACCTTGAATTTGAATCCTGTAAGAAACCAAAAAGCCCTGCTTGCCCGTGCCGCACTGTGACGGTCGTGCTGGGAGCATATCGAGCGGCCCAGGCAGCACCTTGACACTAATTCTCACAAAGGCGTTGTGTGGCGCCGGGGACGGATTAGTCAGCCTCGTGCAGGGCTGCTGGGGCTCGGCCCAGTGATGTGCTGATGCGCTCGGGTCAGGCGCTGGGCTCTGTCCTCTGATGTAACGGGGGTATGCTTCTTTGACAAGCAAAGCCTGAGGGCGGAAAGTCTGCTTCTCTGCCAGATTGCTCCTCATGAATTATAATAATAATGATACTTTTAGTTGCTAAGTAGATACTCTTATCCAAAGCTATTTACATGAATAATAGAGACGCCATCCTATACATGTACATTTATACACACAACGGTTTTTACTAGAACGAGTTCAGATTTTGTACCTAGTTTAAGCATACAAAGGGCCCGCTTGGATATGAACCAGCTCTTAGCTAGGGGTCCAGGTTCCTGTCCCCCAGTCTGACCTTTGCCCTTTCACCTTTGCTCATTTTGAGTTGCATCATATTTCTTTATACGCCTGAATCATGCCTCCAGGTGTCATGCGTTTGCCCGAATTCCCCGGCAGGCCGCGTCCTCCCACCTGACCATACTGTCGCATTATGGAGACGCTGGCCACACGCCAGCTGCTATGAAATTAGACGGATGCCCCGGAGCCGCCCGCCGCTGGCATGCCGCCTTCCCGCCGCTGCCATGCCGCCTTCCCGCCGAGCTCTAATTAGCCTCGATTCAGCCGTTTGCTCCCTTCTGGCTGTGATTTGACGCTTCTTTCCTTGTCATTGAACACTTCATATGCCGTATATTAATACTGAGAATAAAACATAAAAGTAACGCATTTGTTTACCCAGCTTTCAATTACTGTTCAACATTTACGCTTGATAAATTCCATAGTCATTAGTTAAATAGTGCATTGCTGTATTATTTGGACTGCATATCCTCTGAAGTAAAGGATTACCCTTTAAGCTCAGGGCTGGTTATGATTATTTTGTTTGTTTGATGAGCCTAATTGAACTAAATGGACATGAGGGAGTTTTATTTAGGAAATGTATTTCGCTACATCAGCATATAGGCGCGAGGTTTGACTGAGCCGCCTGAGGCTTGCCTGTCAGGTATTTTGTAGCCTCTGTTAAACCTGAATAGTTTATTTTATAGACTGTTCAGTGTAAAGAAACTAGAGAGATAGTGACTTCCCTGGACCGGTGCTTGGAAAGGCAAGCTTAGCTGATACCGGGAAACCGAAAGTGACAGCATGTGGTACGAGTGACGGACCCCCATCTGCGAAAGGCAGATAGTCCATCCGGCCTGTCCAAACCACTCAGGCAAATCCACAGCTCATTTTACACATGGATTTTTCTTCTTTCTTAGGTTATTTTGGTAGGTTTCTGATGAATTTCACCTAGACCTGTGATGGGTGTTGGGACAGTGCTACATGGCTCATGTTCTGTCCGTTTATAGATGAAACATCAGATCCCATCACAGTCGGGGGAATCCCACTCGTAATATTTCGTTCTTTGCAGATGGGAGATCCCCCGGTATTTGTTTCATTGCAGGGTCACTCTGTCTGTGATAGAGTGCTCACATTCGCACTATTATAGTGACTGATTGGCACAGGGAGTCTGAGGGAAGAACACGAGGTGATGATGGTGTTTGTAAGCGACACCAGTGTGATGGCCTTTATGAAGGACGAGCACGCAGCGTCTGGAAGTTTCATTTTCTGTTTTCGAAGGTCCTGTCCCACTGTCATTCTGTGTTTTTAAAAGTCATTTCAGGATGCCGACAAATTATTTTGCACTCACATATTGTGGAAGGTTTTTTATGCATATTTCTGTTTTATTATCCACTATAAAACACAGGAAAATTACTGAAATTCATTTGTTGCGTACAGCGGTCCCTCGCTATAACGCTGTTCACCTTTCGCAGACTCGCAGTTCCGCAGATTTTTTTAGTGCAATTTTGCATGCTTTTTTTACAGCTCATTGTGTTCTGCCTCCTGATTAGGGCAGTTCTGGGTCCTGATTGGCTGTAGACCATTGTCAATCAACCTCCTCCGCGCCATGTCTCCTGTACAGTACAGAATGCGTTCAGCTTGTCAAATTTACATAAATCTTCGATCGCTAGCAGTGTGACT
>JAODKM010000013.1:68199-90191 GCA_026780845.1 Petrocephalus sullivani | reverse complement strand
TTTTTTTTTTTTTTTAAAAGTGCCCTTTTTTCCCCCTGGAGCACTTGCCCCCCAAAATGTCTGTGCACGCCACTGGTACCAGCATTCAGAACTGGCTGTTCATATTGTGCTGATATTTTGCTTTGAACACATGATGCTATTAGTGTTAATATTAGTATGGTAATTGCCTTTACGACTTGAATAAATTAAAATTACGACGATTACGAGCTAAATACAGCTCGTGCCATGATTGGCATTAACAAACAAGTCAATTAATTCACTTTTTTTTCTTGTGATTCCATGAAAAAAAAATTTACTGTTTGCTTTGTTAAAGTTTCTATCAAATAAAGACCGCCCAAGGAGAACGAACCAACGTGACACATCGCAATATAGGAAGATATGCTGACCACAAATTAATAAGATTTTAATAAGTTTTTGACAATATACAGACTCGACATTATCATACATCCATAGGCTAACACTGATCATTTCTATAATTATTTCGGTCTGTAGTACATTGTAGCTTATACAATGAAATAGATATGTAATTTTCTCTATATCTGTATTCGGTGCTTATTTTAATATATATTTTCTGCAAGGGGAGTCAAAAATGTATAAGAAAAACTCGCCACCATTCTCTTATTAAGCAAAATATTTATTTCGCTCCGGTACCATACCATATATATATATACAATAAATTAAATGCATAAAACATGAGCAGAGTTAATAGTCCAATGTTCATTTTTAATAACTGTATATACATCTAAGAGTTAAAGGGACATCAAAAAAACAAACCTTTTAATAAACAACTGTCATAAAAACTATTGTAAACCTTCATTCTGTCTGGATTGAAGATATGCGTTATTTCCGAAGGGGGTTCCCTGTCCGGCTGCACCTTAAAAAAACACAATAATGGAAATATTAGAAGGAAGCAGATTTAGAAACATATGAATGAAGGATTTCCTGGGTTGTGTCTATTCGTTTGGTTTGAAACAGTGTAAAACAGAGTGAAATCCTTCGATGTACACAACCTAAAAGTTTAATCTGTTTTGCAGATTAGGTTAAAAAGAACATAATAAAAGGATCAAGTCCAACAGCCAATTGCGAAGCGCCCTCTCCCTAACATTGGAAAAAATATATATGTTATGCTGTTAGATACAGCAGGTCTGTAAATGGGAGCCGCTGCGCGCAAGGCGCTGCCTACCTGTCGCTCAGCATCCCAGTCCGCTAAAGGAGCCGATCCGCTCCAGCCGGACGCCAAAGCAGCTCCGCAGACCTCCCTTCTTGAACCTGCTCCAGGAGCGCTTGGAGGTCGACAGGATGTCGTTGAGGAGACGCGCGATTAGACTGTCATTTTCCGACAGCGCGCTGTTCCTCGCCGCGGTCCCCCACGGGGGCAGAGCTCCGGCGCTGAAGTTCTCCGAGTTGCCCTCTCTGTCCTCCTTCTCCACTTTCTCCTCGGAGGTCAGATACGGCGCCTTGCTGTCCTCTTCCAGCAGCTGTTTAAGACTCTAAAAATGTCAACTCACAGTTTAATGCGCTACCCATACCATGGTACAGTATCTGTAACACAGTGTAAGACTTCACAGACAATTATAATTACACAATTACATAAAATTACAAAGGCCTTGTTAATGGTATATAAGAAATCAATCTGAAAGTGCACAGGTTGAATTGCGCTTACCTGCAGGCTGGAGATGGGTTTGGCTTGAACCAGGTTTAAAAGCAGCAGAGTAGAGACAAAACAAATGATGATGTTTGGTGACATTTTATAGGTATTTTATACGTGCCACTGAGTTCCCAGCTACACGGACTACGGTATTTCCCGGGTCAGGCTCAAACCGGCGTGCTGTGCGCTCTCCTTCCGCTGCAGGTGCGCTTTTATATCTGCGCCTGCTTTCGTCACCGAGAGCCGAGGAAATCTCGGTCGTGACTGATTTCAGGGAAGGAATCAGTCCTAAGAAGCACAGTTAATTGGGTAAATCTCATCTGCAGCACCCGACCAGGTTAAGCGCTATTAAGATGGATGGATGGTTGGGTGGATGGATGGATTGACTGATGGATTGATTGATTGATGGATTGATGGATGGATGATCTGCGGTAGTTACGTCCTTAAACCAGTTACTTGTCGGAACTGGACGACTACTACCGACCCGAATGATTCTAGTTAATTTCTTCTGAGCCTGTTTTATTTCAGTTTTTCACAATTATTTTCCGTCCTCCGTCTTCAAATCCGCAGTAATGTTTAAAGTACTCAAAGCACGGCATTAACAGTAATTAAGACGTGTAATATAACCCGTGTTAATCTCTGTTAATATGTAAAATTAAAAATTACTTTATGATAAACATATATGCTTATTTTAACACCTTTCAATCTTAGACAATATTACTAAATTTGGGATTTGTATATGGTATTAATAATTCTTAGACTTCTTTGACTCAGTTACAAGCAGTTTTTTAAATGGTACGGACCTACATGTTAGATGGTCATTAATCATTTGAAGGTATCAAATCAAATAGCCAATAATGGAGTGCAGTGGAATGTAAATGATTAGACTTTACATATCCAGTGACATGCTTCATCCTTACAGTGCTGTCATATTGGAACACTAAGTTAGTTATGATTGTTACACGTTATGATTTACCAAAAAGGGAAATCATGCGAGTAACCTAGTCGAAGCTTGTAGTCATACTTACAGAAAAAAAATCAGTCTAACAAGTTAACAGGGGTTACACCTAACTACAGCCAAGGTCTTTATGTGTATTTCTGAGCCATGACTAGTAAATTATTTGTCATCTGTTTTAACAGATGGGAATTTTATTTAGTCTGAAACTAAACACGTCATAGAATCCCCCTTGGTCCTGGAAATACAAATACCTGTTTCAATCCAGATGTAAATGAGCTTAATTCTGACTGACATCTTGCATTGCTGCCTTTTCCCCTGGTTCCATTAAGTCCAGCCAACCAATAGACTCTGAATCACAGATATTGGAAATGCTGTCACAACCCCTCTCATCTTATCCAAATCAGGCCCATAAATTAATGATTTGAATGATAAATATTAACATTTAACGGGATACCTCTCACTGGCTAAGTGGTGTATTTAAATTTGTTTCTCTAAAGCTATTTACAGAATCACATCAAAGCTGTTGATCAAACCCTGGAAAATGCTTCCCCTCAACAGCCAACGGGAAATGGATCAATCAGCCCAGGCCGGGCAGTTCCTTCCCTGTGCTGTAAATGCTGCTTCCCATTTACAGGTTCAAGCCACAGATCATCAGACCAATCATCATATATATCTATTGCATTTTATTGTCTGATTTCTTTAGGGTTTTCTTGACATCAGTAGACATAGAAACACTTTAGAGGTGGTACAATAAATATATGCGCCATTTCCAACCACAAATCCTGTTTAATGTAGCAGGCGATACAGTGAATATAGCCAAACTCAAATCTCGAGTCTCAAAGTAAAGTTCTGGAATCCATGGAGACAGAACGTGAACTCCTCTTAATGTCTGGGCATTTGCTGTGTAAGTGTGCCTTTCGACTGGGGCTCTATGGGTAATGGTGTAAACCTCTGAGCAGAGAAATGGACTTCTCCCCCACTGATGGGGATACGCAGGGCAGCTATTGCGAATCTGTCTGCATTATGAAGCTCACCCCCGCCTTCTCCAGTCTTCCCAATCATCCTCCACAACCTCCTCCCACCACACTGATTCCCCAGGTCCTCTTCAACACTGCTCTAACCTTTAAAATTACATTTCTCAACCTGCCTGACCTGGTAAGAAGTTATGAGCAGGCAAACAAGCCTCTATGGCAGAAGCAGAAATGAAGAGTGAAGAGATACCTCTGTCTCCCCAGTGCCTTATTCGCAAACCGAGAGGCACCAAGACAAATCCATCCACCGCACACTTCCATCAAATTGATATGGTTTATCTCGCTGATGGCATAAGCTACCATGGATTATCATTTCCCAGTTAGATATGTATTTAACAGGTCTTCAGTTCCATGGTTTTATCTCATCCTGGGAAAGACTCAGTAATCAATGAGAAATATCAATATTCTTCTAACAGATAATAAAGACAGTTTCATAAAAAGTATTATAACTTAGTTGTGCCATTATATGTGCTACAAATTCCTGTGCAGTGATCCACAATGATCCAGGCAGAGTTGCTGTTTAATAAGTTGAGATCCAGAACAACAGGTACATGCATGCATCATGACCGAGGTCAAGGGACAGGAGCAGGTCAGTAATGAGCCGGACTAATACCTACACGAGGACCAGATCGTAATCCCTTAGCAGGGTCTGAAGGCAGGTACGAATTGGAAAGCCAACGATAATCAACAATGCAAAGATTCAATGTGGTTTGGTAAGGAGAGAGCCCAGTGCCTTACAAATGTTTTCATTTAATAAGGTCCTTGTTTCTCTAGGTGTGTTGCTGGTCTTCAGATGAGGCATAGTCTGGTTGGGCATGTTCACTGCTAGCAGGAGAGATGTTCAGAGTCTACACAGATCTCTTACAATACAATCTTCATATATAACTGCTTGCGTCATTTGTGGTGGTTCAGTGGGCAGTACTGATGCCTCTCGCCTGTAGGGGTGTGGGTCCAATCTGTATTCCACTCTGTGTGTGTGGAGTTTGCATCTTGTTGTGTTGTGCAGTCCATAGACAGGCAATTAAGCTAACTGGTGACTCTAAACTGAGTGTGTGAGACAGGCATCCCAGTACCCCAGCCTTGGGATAGGCTCCAGCCCATCTGACCCTGCCCTTTGTGTTCTTTCCCCATTTGGCCAGCAGGCGTCGCAAGTCATCCTGTTTATCCTCATTTTGTCTCATAGCCCTTCAGCCCTGCTCCCTGGACTGATGCATATCTCTATCGTTTGAGCCAATGTTCGTTATTTTCTATGTCCTGTTCACTTGTGGTTCTGCTTATATTTTTTGTTCCATGTTAATTATCCTAGTGTGGTATTTCCCTGTGTGTGGTTTCTAGTTTCAGTGTTTGTTAGAGTTCCCCAGTTCTGTGCTTATTGTGAGTTACTCCACCTGTTGCCTGTTTCCCTGTGCCATTGCTGATTGGTTAGTCGCCTCTTGTTCCACAACTGCCCTCTCGTTAGCCCGGTTGTATGTGCGTATTTAAGTTTCTGTTTACACTCTGTTCTTTAGTCTGTCCTTGCATATGTAACTGCATGTTGTTACTCTCCTCGTTTTTTTCCTGTTTCTGCTCTGTGCTGCCCAGTTCCCTTAATATGTTACTTTATGTTTTTTTTGTTGTTTTTCTCCTGTTTAGTTCTGACCCATTCATGGTCCCTCTATTCTGTGGCTTTCCCCAGTGTGTTTTGTTCAGTTTAATCAATAAACCCTTGTTATTTTGGAGCCACTCAGCGGATTGTCACCTTCTTTCTGCCTGCTTCATGCCGTGCTGTGACAGATGTTAGATGTTTCTTTGTATATTATTATGAGTCATTATACATTGCAGTATTTCTGAGTACATGTACAATGCCTTACAGAATTCATAGTGCTATCCAAATGTAATTAATGATTATATTTGCATCACCCATGTACTGGAAAAGCAACATAAAGTTGGATGGATGGATGGATAGATGGACGGATGGAAGGATGGATGGATAACATATCCTGCCAATGGCATTCCTTGCCTGAGAATCCCTGCAGCTCAAACCAGTGCAGAATAATAGTTCTGATGAAATCAGGACCCTGGTGCTCCATGGGACAGCAGTCTTGTACCTTAAAGGCTCCTAAAAGTCCACCTTAAATCCCCAGCTGGTGATATTCTGCCCTCTTTGCTGTGCATCTTCATCACAATTTTTGTCGTCTTCACAGAGATCTGACATTGGCCAGAGAGTCACATCATTAAAGCAAATCTACTAAACCCCAGCATATAACCACCTTCATTACATAGATCATATGTACAATAGCATGCAATAATTGTTTAACAGATTTTAGGCATGATAATAGAAGAACATTTAATGAAGCAAACGTCAACACATTTTTCTGTAGGAAGTGCATCTTGTAATATTTCTTGTAATAATATCTTTTTTTTATCATTACTACTACTACAATATCAGACTGACTGTAACAGTTAGTTAGACCGTGGTGGTAGCTGGAGCAGACAGTCATCCTTCTGTCCTTATAATCAAGTGGCCTAAAGGAGAGGGGCGGGACCCCTATCTGCAGAGTCAGGTGACCGAGCTCATACATATTAATTAGTTCCACCTGCCCCTGGTTCTCAGCAAAATGCATAAAGCGGAGCGTTCTGCCCCATTAGCTCACAGCCCAAGGGTGGCATCAGACTCGTGACCCATATTCTCCTCACATCCTTTGATTCCTTTTCTGGCCCCAAAACATCAGCCCCCATCTTTATTTGTCGTTTAATTCTTGATTATCCTTTTCTTTACATTTCTTACATACATCTTTACATCTGTTTTGAGAGCAGGGCGTTTTTTAAAACGCTCCTCAACCCCATGTCCTCCTTTTCCGCAACGCTAACCAATGTCCTCCTCACAGTATCCGCAATGCCTCGCCCTTTTAACATTTACATTTATTTAGCAGACACTTTTATCCAGAGTGACGTACAGTAGAGAAAGGAGGGTCAGACAGTCTCTGGAGCAACCGGGCCCAAAAGCAAAATCAGGGAACCAATCACTGGGTTTGAACTCATGACCACCAATCACACGATGTCCTATCCCTCTGAACCTCGAACAATCCCAAGAATCTGTGCAATGGAAGTGTCTGTGGAATACTTCATGGAGTCTGAAAGCATTGTTGCAGAATCTGACTCCAGCATTCATAGAACTATGTTGCCCTCTATAAAATTGTCCTATTTTCTGCTCTCGAGTTCATAACACATAAGTCATTTTAACAGAGGCCCTGTCCACAGAGGTTCACCAAACACAAGCCCCTGAGTGATTAAGCCTTCATCTGCTAATGATGATGCTAATGAGTGGCGCCATCGTAGCTTGGGTTAATGTATTTTAACTGACAATGACACCTTTACATTTACCACACTATTAATGATTACACATCTTACGTATCTTTGTCCGGTGGTACGTTGTGTAGTTCTGCTATGTGTGTAGCTTTTTTTCTTGAAAAACAGGCTTTTTTATTTTTGTTTTAGCGAAATTAGTTGTGCGTACATTAACAGCTTTTAAAAAACAATTTATATGCTAAATCTTTCCATTGATTGACGATGACATTAACCTAGAATAGGCTGTCTTCTCCACTTATAGCAATTTGACATTTACATCTGCCATTAAGTATCTGGTCAGTGTGATATGAGGGTTTTTTTGGTGACTTGTTTTCCATGGAATATATTGTGCTTACAATATTTTATATGGAGTAAAAAAGGACATGAAATAGCAAGCGAGCTTTCTTAGAGACTGTTTGTACGTGGACAGAGGGAAAGGGATGCCTCACATAATATCAGTAATATTAATAGATATTTAGCTTCACAGAATGAATGAAGGTTTCTCAGAAGAGTATTATTATGCTGTCTCCAAATGTACTCTGGGAAAAACTGAAGGTGATGTTAAAGCTGAAATAAACATTCAAGATTTGGTTCTTTATTGACATTGCAGACAACAGTACAACGAGATTCGGGTATCGACTCCCCAGGTGGTGCAAACTAAGGAAGTATTTAACAATTTGTGCAAAACAGAAAGAGTCTATAAATATGTAGAGATATGTGTGGGGAACAGTTTGCAATGGAATACTGTTGTGATGGACAGGGAGGGGGAAGTCACCGCAATGCACACTCGGAGGGGAGAAGGACCTTGCGGCTGAGTGCAAACATTAATGTTCCTGTGTTAGAAGGATAAGGTGGATACTGTTATAGCAGAGATTAAGCTGAAGGTGCTTTCTGCTGGGGGGCTGGTTAAATGTCAATGAATCCCCCTCTGCCTCCACGCTGCGCGGCAAACTTGACAAGCAGGAGCTAATCGCTCATCATCTGCCGCTGTCTCCGTCCCGCTGGGGCAGCACGCTTTGGGGCGTGAGCAGCCAGGCCCGCGCCCCAATCAAGGGGGACCAACTTCAGCGCAGGGAGGGGGCCGAACACCAACTGGCATGATTGGAAAATAATGTTTGCAACATTTTCTTATAAATTGGGAAAACAGAGCCGATTCATGCGGGACCGGATGCTTTTTGCGCTCCCTGGCGCCCGAGAGCTGCTTATGCGAATCGTAGGAGCTGCTGTGCCGTGGAGCCTCTCAGGTTAACAGACAGGAGTAGCCCAGCTGGTAAGCAGCTGTAGTACTGACTGAGAAGACAGGTTAATGGTCTCCAGTAGTCCTCAGCCAGCCAACTGTCCTACCATAATGCCCCTGAGCAATGTACACAGAGATTAGACACTGTTCTTAAAATCTGCTCATAATACAGTATTCTTATTGTCTGTTATTTATGTTTATGTGTGTATATGTATATACATAATGAATGAGTACCTCCATCGTCTTTGCATAAGGTGCAACGAAATGTACAAACTATCCTTGTCAATGCGAAAAAGAAAAAAGGAAGGATACAGATAGAAAAGAAAGAAAAACGGAAAACTGAATAGAAATGAGTAAGTAGAATATAAAATTGAGTATAAACAATGCGAAAGGTAAATTGAAATACAGGCAGGCAGTTGATTCGGTGTCCCTAAATCCCGCCATGCATAGTGTGCCACTGTGTGTGTTTTTCCCCTTGACAGACTAGCATCTCAAGGTGTTCCGCCGTGTTACACTCTGCACGTCCCAAACGCAGTGTGATCCTGCGTACGATAAGCAGATAAGAAACAGGACGCACCCAGCAGAACTGGTCAGGGCACTTTCCCATTAAGACACGGTATACATCCATATATCTTATTATGCTATTCAGGTGAAATATTTCACTCAATTGTCCAACAGAAAGTTCAGAAAGTAATCAGATTCTCTGCCTGCCCAGATATGTCAAAGGGAGATTCTGAGGACGTGGCTACGACAGACTTACTCTTAGCCTTGACTGTACTTAACATTCATGTTAAATAATGATGAACATGAAGCACTGGATCTGCAGTTACTCGACAGACACAGCTGTTACTCTGAACTGCCGATTGCCCTCCTTCTGCCCCTCCGTCGCTGCTCGCCTGCATTCCCATGTTTTCCTCACAGCATTATTTTTTTTTCCTCCTCCACATTTAACATTTCATCTTAGGCGGACATGAAGCACCATGTGTTGTCTGGCCCAGAGGACACAGCAGACAGTAGGGCGCAGCGTGACGCCAGAGGGGACGCCTCACAAACTCCATCAGCGAGAGTCGGCAAGCCTGCGCCGAGGCAGCAACCTGGTGACTCTCGATGTCACTTCGGGGCTTCAGCTTTGCATCATCTCCCACACCGTGCCTAATTCCAGAAAGATCACGCTACCTCTGCCTCAACACCAAAGTCACAAGATTTACAGTGACAGCTCTGCACTCTATCAAGGGACCAAGAACAAAATATTACACTGAGAAACCAAACAAAACAATAACGAGATGCACATACTCATATATATGTATAGTGTACAGTAAGTTTGACTTATTTCCTATTTACTCTTATCAAGCTCTGAACAAAACATCAACCTGTTATCATAAATTGTCCCCCAGAGCTCCGTTCCTCCGAGCTTAATCCATTCTCACTGCTCCGCTTTCGGAAGCCAAATGAATTAAGAGTAAGGTTATGATTGACTTTATTGATCCGAGGGAGAAATTCTGTTGCACACAGCAGCCAGACCAAAGGTCACGGATGAACATTCAAGGTCTAAGGAAGATTAGAGAAAGAATAATTAATAGAAGTATAGTATACAAAATAAAACTGTATCATAGTTTTTTTGAGCCAGCACAAGTCTATAGAGTAAAGCTCACTGGTAAAATGCAACAAATATATGTGTATAAATTGTGATTCCACAAATGAATGTAATTTTTACATACATTTTCATTACATTTTGAGACAATGGACTAAAATTGGCTGCACATGGTACGTTTGGTGTTCATCTAAAGCAACAGTAGAACCCCCAGTATCTCTGGGTAACCAACATCCATTTGTGTCTCAGCAACTGGCCTGACACTAGCAAGATGCCCATAACAGATTGACCGAGAAATGGGCAAGCATCCACCACCCTCAAGATAGGCTTCTTCTCTGGGGGTGATAATGGAAGAGAGTGGGTATTGATTTCTTGGTGTCAGTGGTTGGACACCCCTCCCATATACCCACCTGAGTATACCGCTGAAGCCCCAAACCTTGAGATGGGAGGAACATCTAACAGCTCTGTTTGCTGTTGACCTGCGTGGTCTGATGGGATTTCCAAGGGCAGCACAACTGTTTATACTGAGGCAAGACAGATCACGTCCTGCAGAAGGGGTGAAGCTAATCAGGGCTAAGCACTAGTGCAATAGTAATGGAGTTCTGCCAGTCTGTCCTCCAAAAATGGCAACAGGGTTAACACTTAAGGAACACATAAAGCCAGCAACAAACTTTCTGTCAGCTGCAGACACCATGTATTGGTTTAAATCAATTCTACTGGCTTAATACTTTCATTCTAGAGAGATCCCTATATGAGATTTCTCAGTCTTTGTCTTTGTAATGTTGGTTTTGGGTCTAGCTGAGTTCTTTATTAGTTAGGGGTGATTGACTCATACATTTAATGAATTGCAGAGTTTACAGGATGTAATACTTTGCTTTGATTTCCAATCCTGATTAAAATAATTTGCCGTTAGAAATAACTGTAATTATAAAAAATAGCTAGATGCTTCTAAAATATCATTGGTTAGGCTAAACACCCCTTAGGCTAAACATTGACTACTGAATTATGATTTATGAACAATCAAATATTATTTGTCATTTTTGTTATTTATTAGCATATTTAGTGACATTGTATTATTTTCATTGGTCTTAACATGCTTAAAATATCCCAAACATATAGTGCTTAATATAATAACTTAATAATTCTGTGATTCACTAAATCAATCTCAATCATCAAGGAATGACGACTCGGGGACATATTTGTTCCAGCTGCAATACAATCATTAAATATGCACAGATAGCCTATTTCTTTGCACTACAATTTCATGGCCTGTGGCTAACAGACTACTGTATCTCAATACTACTTCAGCACCTTCAGCATACTTTTGTACGGTATACTGGATATGTACAGTGTATACTGTATATGTTGTATGTTTATTGTGTTTATTGTATTGTATTGTATGTTGATTGTGTTGGTCCCTATGTTAGATGCTACCGTGGTCTGCAGGGAGGAACATACGTAAGATTTTCATTGCAATTGTCCCCAAATTTGTACACATGGCAATGAAGGTTTGAATCTTTGAATGAAATGGGAGAAATTGCTTGAGGAAAAGAGTTAGCATGTCTGAGAAGGCTGCACTGTACAGTATCAGTGTTACATTAGCCCAATACCACTGGACCGTATCAGTTTTTGCGGCTGCCGTTTGAGCTTTGCAATGCACCAGCTGTTCAGTGACTGATGTAACAGTAGCCAAGAAGGCATTTAAGTAAATACCTTCTTCTGATACACTATATTGTCAAAAGTATTGGGACACCTGCCGTTACACAGACATGAACGACATCTCATTCGTAATACATAGGCTTTAATATGGAGTTAGCCCACCTTTTGCAGCTATAACAGATTCAACTCTTCTGGGAAGACTTTTCACAAGGTTTAGGAGTGTGCTTATGGGAATATCTGACCATTCTTCCAGGAGAGCATTTGTGAGATCAGGCACTGATGTTGGATGAGAAGGCCTGGCTCGCAGTCTCCTCTCTAATTCATCCCAAAGGTGTTCTATTGGGTTGAGGTCAGGGCTCTATGCAGGCCAGTCAAGTTCCTCCACACCAAAGTCACTCATCCATGCATTTATTGACCTTGCTTTGTGCACTGGTGCACAGTTATGTTGGAACAGGAAGGGGCCATCCCCAAACTGTTCCCACAAAGATGGGAGTATGAAATTGTCCAAAATGGCTTCTTATGCTGAAGCATTAAGTGTTCCTTTCTCTGGAACTAAGGGGCCAAGCCCAACCCCTGAAAAGCATCCCCACACCATAATACCTTCTCCACCAAATTTTACACTTGGCACAATGCAGTCAGGCAAGTACTGTTCTCCTGGCAACCGCTTTTTGCCGTTTCCACAGCTTTAAAGTCCAGTGGCAGTGTGCTTTATACCACTGCATCCAATGCTTTGCATTGCACTTGGTGATGTAAAGCTTGGATGCAGCTGCTCGGCCATGGAAACCCATTCCATGAAGCTCTCTACGCACTGTTCTTGAGCTAATCTGAAGGCCACATGATACTGCTCCAAGATTGAAGTCCCTCTGTACGGCATGCAGATTGGAATGTCTGCCATAAAAAGAAAGAGAGGTAAAAGAACTGAAAAGAGGGACAATTATAAGCATCGGTCATGTGTCTCCAGGTACAACAGTTAGGAATCACCTGAAGGACAGCGTTTGAAGACAAAATGATGTGTATCAGTACTTCAAAATGAAGCACACAGATGTGCCTACAGAGGGTGCTAACTCGGGATTCAGTGAATATATATATATCCTCTTGGAATTCTGCCAAAAACCAATTTGGATCAAAGTCTGAACAGCACACATTTGAAAACGTGCACAATTTAAAAGGTAAATATTATGATATATGGGGTAGCACAATATAGAAGTATGAAAAAGTATAGAAAATGGAGGTAACGTAGTATAGAAGTATAGAAAAAAGTATAGAAAATGAAGGGATATGGTATAATACTTAAGGCAGTAGTTGGTGAGGTGCTGGAATGGCTGGAACAGCTTTCACACCATGTCACAGAGTAGTTCTAGTCTAAGAGGGACTGTGTAGGACATTTCATACAGCGAGTTTATGTTTTTTTTTGCAGAATGTATTGCGCATAAACTGCTCAGCTATGACAGTGATGTAACCGTCTTTAGTCCCAGCAAGACGCTGATTAACTGGCACTGGGTACGCACTGGGTACACACTGGTACGCACTGGTACGTGCTTTCCAGAGGAGACCGGTTTGTCAGGCTGTGCCATTTGTAGTGATTCAGGGTAGATTTTCAGGCCTTGCCACTCCTGTTATACAAGTGTGCTATACACTTGCGAACAATGTTATTTATATGTCATACAAACCACTTCTGTAGGCAATTTGACAGCAAGAATTTGGTGTATAAATAGGTTGTATTATGCAAGAGAACATTATTTATGTTGATGGTGCACAAATTAATATGGGTACATTTATTAAATAAGCAGTTTGTATTTTTTAATATCTTTTCTGCCAGTTTTGAAAATAATTGATTTTAGACAAAGACCAAAGTCCATCCACCTTCCCCCCTTTTATCCCGAGCTGGGTCATGGGTAGGTCTGGACTCTGTCCCAGACCAGGCAGTGTGGGGTACAAGGCTGAGGTTCAACTCAGATGGAATGCCAGTCAATGACCAAAGAGTCACATTAAGACATACATCTAGCAATCTATGCAATCTAGCAATCACTGTCAATGCTTCTGATATATTTTACAGATATGCATATGCATATGTTCTTTTCTGGTTTCAGTAGAGTTATCCTAAGTAGATTTGTTCTGTTATTGTTTTATGACTTTTGTATGAAGTCAAAACTCATAAAGCATTATTGAAACCATTCTCTCAGTCTCAAAAGTTGTAAGAGGTGTAAAAGCTCTATAATAGTAATATAATCCATTTTCTGTATCCACTTGTCCTATGCAGGGTCGCATGTTTCCAGATCCTATCAGGCACAAGGCAGAGAGCCACCCCTCCTAGTATAACATATCACCCACGCATTTTCTGTAACCAATTCAGGGTCGTAATGGGTCAGGAGCCTATGGGCACAAGTTAGGGAATACCCAGAATGTGGCACCAGCCCATCTCAGGGCACACTCACACCTATGGGCAATTCGGTGACTCCAATTAACCCCAGCATGTTTCCAGATTGTGGAGGGGAAACTAGAGTAGCTGGAGGAAACCCCATGATAACACCGGGAGAACATGCAAATAGCACACACATGGAGCCATAGCGGGGATTCAAACCCAAGTCCTAGAGGTGTGAGGCAATAGTGCTGACCCCTGCACCACCATGCCACCCCAATGTTATGTTACATATCATATTACATTATATTGTGTAAAACTCTTGCTGTGAGTATGAATATAGCCAACAATTAAATGACAATACAAAAATCGTAATTAAAACAGCAAAACGGCAAATCCAGTCTTGTGACTTGAAGCATCTACAAAAAATCTTATAACAACAACCAAGAGGGAGAGATACAAAATGTATCATTCGGACACGGAATCAAAATGCGAAAGAGTGAAATAATCGGGTATAATTAGATCTATACAGCATGTCTGAAATCCCATGGAAAGGCGTCGTGCGGAAAGTTGAGTCATGTCAGTGCAGTGATTCCCGGTACTCTAATACATGCAGAGCTGGTAATCACCTCTGTGTGTCTGAGTCTGGAGGAAGAATCTCACACATGATTAGGGACAAGAAGAAGGCCTGCCACGGACACGGCCGGCCTGTCACCACTGCCCTAACACTCCGCTGCTGGAAATTGCCTGACTTATCAAAGAGAAACCGGAAAATGAGGCTGGGGCTTCGCTTAACCGAGCCTCGTCAGACATTCCCATCAGCAGCGTGTCATGGGAGAAGTTCAAACGGCCTCGTAAAAGCCTGGTATTCTCCTATTTTCCGTTTGCTCACCTAGAAAGGATCGTCTGCATTGTAGGAACAAGCGGTAACGGCCCGTGGGACGTCCTATTTCAAACTTACATATACTCTTCCTTATCCTAATCAGCTAAAGATGGTGTATATTTTAAGTGCATTCTTATTAGCAGACATCAGCTCGTGTTTGGCCTTTGACTGCAGCCCTTAGTTAGACTCATACTGTGCTGAAATACAGTGGTCACTCGTTAATCGCGGTACTTACGATCTAAAAATAACCCGCAATAGGCGAAATCCGCGAAGTAGCCGGCTTTATTCTTTACAATTATTATAGATGTTTTAAGGCTGTAAAACCCCTCACTACACTCTTTATACACTTTTCTTAGCATCTTCCTCTGCCTTTTGGGTGCTACCGCAGGTGTCTTTGACGGTGCAAAACGTTTCGTCGACTTTGTTGGGGAAAAAGCTTACAAACATACAGTACAGCACTTCAGAGTCACACTGCTAGCGATCAGGACCCAGAACACAATGCGCTAATCAGGACGCAGAACACAATGTGCTGTAAAAAAAAGCATGCAAAATTGCACTAAAAGATCCCCGAAACTGCGAGCCCGCAAAAGGTGAACCGCGTTATAGCGAGGGACCGCTGTATACAAATTTAGACAATTTCACATATAAGCAAAATACTGCTCAATAGGGTCTTTTCCAGATAATTAAATAAATGTTAATAGGTGGACATTACATAATTAATAAAAATATTTCATAAGGCACGGTGAGATGCTTCCTGATTGGAATGAGCACCTTCTCGAGTGAATCGACACAGCATGACATAGCTGGAGCATGGTCATTTCTACTTGGTGATCTTGGTTTCCAGTGAGGTCTTTGGCTTAATGCGCACCATGTCAATGAAAATACAATTACTGTTTGACTGAACCATGGTGCAGGGGGAGGGGCGGTAATCTTTGACGCATCATTAACAACGCAGTGATGGACAGTTGTGAAAAAATGTCCTACGAATAATTTTATGCAAACCGATTACACTTTATTAACGAAGACCTGAATTATATCTCTGCCTTTCAAAGCAAAAGTTTATATCTGTGTATTTCAAAAGCGAAAAATATAAGTTGACCCCACCAACACCATGCCACCCCACCCTCCCTTATTCTGATATGTTCTATGTCCATGAACTGAAGCAAGTGACCAAAGAGGGTTTAGTTCTTGTAAAGAATGTTGAAATAACGATCGGGAGGGTGCAGGTGTCACCCGGAGAGATGGGTTTTCAGTTTTTATGCAGCGGAGAACCTGACTGCTCTGCCTCTGGTGTGAATTTAATTCTGCCATGACCAGGTGAGAAGTGAAAATCACTCATTCTCTCGAGTTAAGAGCGAGTCGGCAGTCCAGCTTCACACATTACTGTCGGTCCCAAGCCCAGCTAATGCTGTAATGATGCTGACCCTGTCAGGATCGAAAATAACCACTTCTCCAAGCACTAGCCTTGGTCATAAAATATAATGGTGGTTGTCTTATTCCTGTTATGTGTGCTCTGTTTACATGAATATAATTGTGTGTAACAATTCTAGTACCCCCACACCCCTAAGTGTTGGAAGATGGATGAATGAACAATATTAGTAATTAGTAATATTGGAGGTATTTAAATTTGTCACTGCCACCCTCACTACAAGCTAGTTTCATTAGCTTCAGCCTCATCATGCATCATGGTGCTGCCAGGCACAGTTGGCCCAGATGTCATTCTGATCCCAGGCCAGGATGTCCCGTGGAATGAAGGCAGGGGTGAGGACGTGCCCCTGTGTGTGTCTGCCGAGAGGGAAGGGGGATTGGCTGATGCAGTGCTTGTTTTGGGGGGGGTTACACATCCCGTGGCCCCCCAGGAATGCAGCTCGCCCCTTTCCGGGCAGTGGACGGGCTCTCCGCACTCAGGGCCCTGCTCGGTCCTCTCTCGCAGCACCTTTCTGAAATGATAAGTCTATTTTAAATGCCCCAAGGCAGCTGCACATGTACCCAGGCTTAGTCATCGCTGTTATTAGCTAGCTGGCACATGCAGGAGGCATGCAGGATACCTGTCTGCCACACTTTGCCTTAGCAACCCGACATCTGCAGGGGTCTGCATTAAATGGTCGACGAGGGAAGGCGGCGGCGTTACGTCACTGCCGACTCCTGCGGAGGGATACTCAGCTTAGTGCTAATTGCTCATACAGAGCCCACAGTTAGGGCTATCAATTGGCCTGGTTTATCAATTGCCCTGAATGTAAAAATGTTCAGAAGAAAAAGATAATGGTCATCAAAATATTTAGTATTTCCCAGAATCTTAATCATTCTGCTTGGTTTTCTCTTATGATTGAGGGATTCCATGAGCGGTAGAATAACGGGTACGGAAAATGCCCCACTTCATTCTTACAGAGCCTTACTTTGGTATCAGCAGAATTCACTGTCTAGGCAACTGTATTCGTATCCTTGCTAATAGTTCTGTAATAAGCACAAAGTAAACAGACTGTAAAAAAAATAACAGTCTTTTACGATTGTAAAGAACTGACGAGTTAGAAAAATCATCGGGCTAAATCGCACGAGATGCTCTACTGATGTACTTTCAACGGCAGGAACTTTGTCCATCTGTGGCTAGGTGAGGATGCTATCTTAACATGCATATGTGTATTTTGAGGCAAAAGCGCCATAAATGTACCTAATTATTTGTTTATAATATATAAAAGATATTATAATGCCAATGTCGAATGGTTTCTCAGACTCAATGATTCATATCATTGCTTTTTGAGTCGCTCGTGTTTTTCTGAGTCCTTGGACTGAGTGAAGTCAGAAACTTACAAGCAATCTGGGAGGCATGGTTAAGGTCTCTCTGATCTGAGCCCCCCCGTGCCATTAGGACCTGTTAAAACAGCATCTGAGAAGATGCCTATAATGTGTCCATTAGTCATCTGTTTGGGGAGGTGGGCACAGGGTTCACATAGAGAAGAGCAACATGGGTTCTAATAACGGTGGGCTGTGCATCATTAAAATCTCTTTAGAGCCCCCCACTCAAACCCCCATTACACTCTGACAGATATCGATGATATTTCTGCAGGGCAAGTCCCCTCCTACGGTGACTAATGAACGAGGAAGAATGCAATTGCGGGTGAGAAGCGGAGGCGGGTGGTGCGACCGCCGTCTGCCCAAAGTGCCTCCCCGCCCCTCCCCTCCCCCAAAGCCCCAGCACTTTCTGCCTTTCTTTAAAAATACAGGGAGAGGCAGTTGGGCCTCCGTTTGGTCTTAATGGCAATTGTCAGGACTTATTTCCATCCACCAGCGCTTAATGCCAGCAGGGTCACCTGGAACAGTACCTGTGTGCTCCAGCTGGCCGGCGACAATAATAACCAGGCAGTATTAAGTCTCCCTTGAGCTCCTTTCTTTTCCCGACCATTGAAACCTTGCACAAAGGAGTTCCGTGTGCACAATAAACTTATTACGAGCTACAGCCTCCGCGCTGCTCGGAGCGAGGACCGCTCCTCTTCCTGCCGGCCCACTCGTAAAACGCAGAGGAGAAAAAGCGAGGAGGTGGTGGGCCTGCCGCAGCCCCCGCCCCGAGACATGGCTGTGATTGGGGGGGCCAAAGCCAAAGCCAATCCGAGAGCCAGCGGAAAGCCAGACTGGTTATGGGCGGAGTCCACCGGGCAAGGATTTGTTGACAGGAAATCTGCCTTTTCTCCACCACATGCCCAAATGGTTTCTATCCTCCATTCGGTTACGGGAGCCTCCCGCATTATCATACAGCCATAAGCGTATATTCAATCAAGCATTTGTTTACAGAGTCAAAAGTATATCACAGAGCGCGGAAAGGGCATATCGTCCTTTTCCTGATGCTTTTTGCATGGGTGGATAATTTACTGAATCAGTTTCAAGTTAAGTGCCCAAGAGTAGCTTCTACACCCTGCCCTGCCAGAACATGAACCAGCAGCATTCAAGATCCATGCGTGAGACATTAATCACCGTGCTACCTGCTACTGGTGTGGAAACCTGGCGGAAACTGAATGTGTCTCAGGTGACATTAGCGATAAAAAAGACCGATCAGCCACTAGGGGTCAGCATGACGCAATCCCCGCCCAGCCCAGAGATGGGCCTTTGGATAACGGTTGTCATCAGGTTGTCATCCTGATGCGTGGAGAAGCTTAAAACCAGTCAGGTAGGTGACCCTTCAGCAAACAAACGTCAACGAGATTCCCACTCCTGTCGATTCAGAGGACGAGGACAGTGCGTGTCCACTGGATGCCACCTCTGCCTCGGCCAGTTCTGGGCTGTCACCATGGCAACCGCGGTACATAGGCCCTTTCTCTGTATACCTGATACCAAAAGCAAAGGAACAGCGAAGTTCAGTGAAGAGTTTGCTTAACATATCAGACAGGTGACTGTGAGCACGGCCATTTTAAGTGGATTCCCATACGCCATCCAAGAGTTCTTGCTGCTGAATATTTTTTCATTTTTTCATACAAACACATAGTATTGTAGCAGCAGCAATAATTAAGAAAACGAAAGGGACAGTACAGTACATTCTCACATTTTATTTGGCTAGCACTTTATTGAAAGGTACAATTTTTGCTCAAGGTAAGAGTAATTGAGGACTTTCCTTAACTGGCATCCTTTTCATACACTAACCTATCATACAGCCTATATGCTGCATGCATTCTGCTTTACACACACACACACACACACACACACTTTTGAGTTAATATCTTTGTGGGGATCGTCCATTAAATTGTATGGAAAAAACCCTGATCCCAGCAATGACAACCTTAACCTCTACCCATCCGTAACCTCAACCATAAGTAACTAAGCAAAATATAAGACTTCTGACATATTTAGTTTTTTATTGTAGTCACAGACTTTTATAAGATACAATTTCCCCTAAAAAAAAAGGCAAAAAAATGGTCCCCGCAATGTCAAATGTTTTTATCACATTCTGAGGACCAAATGGGACATAATCTCCCCCCCACACACACAATGTATTAACTTATAGACAAACCTTCATCCCTAAACATTAATCATAAAAAGATTTTTGTCCCCATCTGTGATTACCATCTATGATAACTACGGTTTGGCTCTCCTCACTGACCTCAATATTGCCAGGGTCAGACTGCGAGATCATCTGCTCCCAAGTGAGACGGTATTAATTATATTGCAAAGGGTAGGGGCAGAGAGAGGAAGGTGTAATCGTGGGAGGGGTCCCTGTGCATTAGAGACTGGGGATTAGATCCAGGGTTATTAGTCTGTTAGTGAAATGAGGAGGATGGACATGGAGTAGGGAGGCGGTGAGGCGCACTGAGGGCTGCTCATCCTATCATCTCGCCTCTGCTTCCTCCCCACCTTCCCATGACAGTTTTATTATCTACCGAATGCCTAGTGAGCTGACCCCCCCCCCTCACACACACACACACACACACACACATACACACACCATCACTGAAAACCCCCCGCTTCTTCGGCCATGTGGGATGAGTAAGTGTGCATGACAAAAGCACAGAAGTGACACCCAGCTGTACAGGCACCATGGACCGAACCAGACCCCTCTCCAATAGCCTATCATAGAGACCAGCATAGAGACCAGCATAGATACCAGCAGCAGAACTTGAGGAATGTGGCAGTATCACATGCCAGAGGATGCTTCCATCTCCAGATATCAGCCACGCCATCCCCTAGTGAATATTCTGCTACCGTATGTGTGCCTACACATCTCTGGAAGTCTTGAAACCAACACGCGACCGTCGCTAATTATTGTTTGACATCAAATCTGGCAAATTTTTTCATTCATCTTGTTAATCAGAGATTTGGGTGATGATATTGCGGCTTAACCTCAGGTAGCTCTTAACTAAAGACAGATATTATAATTCTTTCAGTGAATCAATAATTTTGACTTTGCTCAGCTAAAAGAAAAAAATGTTCAGATTCGTTCAGTGATTCGTTCGGTTCCTAAACATGCCCCCGTCAATGCAGCCCTGGGCCTTGAATATTTTTCCCCAAGGCAACTTCATATTCATTGAATTAACTAAATGTTATTAATAACTCACATCTGTACCTCATCACACCAGCGGTTGGCGAAAGTCGGTGCTGAGCGAACTTAACGATGAATGACTCATTGGATGAAGCAAACGAATCTGTGCAGTGACCGGGAACATTTCGTTCGCTTAAAAGTGCCTCTGACTAGAGCTTGTGCCACCGTGAATAAATCAGAGTGGGGACTGCACTCCCTTTGATATCTGGGGGAAAAAACACTTTTGTGGTAAAAAAGTTTTATTTGAGACTTCAGCCACAAGTCCACACACCAACTGAACACTCAGAGGATTCATGTTCATTGTAAAATCATTGTCATATTTTCTGATCACATTCATTATTATTATTATTATTATTATTCGTAATATGAAATGTCAGAATCTTTTTCCACTTTCAAACTATTGACATTGAACATCACCAAAAGCGATATTTAGGTCAAATTTTAGTCGATTTTGGCCAATATTCCTAAAGGCAATAAAATAAGCCCTTGTTTGTGTCTGTAAAACCTGCCTGCGACAAAACTTTTTACAGCCACGCCTCCACTTATCCTGTTTCCAGTTCTGCAGCGAGAAAGCTTGTCTTATTTATGCCCTGATTGCCTGCCATCTGGCTTCAGCCGGTTCTGAGGCGGTCATGCACGCACCACGCTCCACATGGCCGCTGCTCCAGCCGCACCCACTTTCTCAATGTCACACCCCTTCACCGACGAAAAGCTCAAGTGTTTATGGGAGGTGATGTTGCGGGTCATATGATGGGCCCCCTAGAAATCCAGCCACACACCCCCCTGGCCGACCGTACTCAGTCTGCCCCAATGTGACGCGACTCTTCAGTATGCACTCGTGAATGTCTGCATCCCCAGCTCAGATATTCCCATCTAGTGTGGTATATCCACTGCAAAGCAAATGCAGATTCAAGGAGCTGTATGATGCCATTGTGTCCGGTGGCCCTGAGGTCTGTCACACTGACAAATCTAGAACAATAATGTGTGTGTGAATGTACATGGTCCTCTTAACAACTGGCACAATTTGTAACCTGGTTATTACCATAAATCGAGTATAAGGTAAAGTGGTGTGTTTCAATTTCAGGCCTAGGCCCAAGAAACCTCTCTATTTATTTGTTTGTTTACTGTAGCACACCACTGACACACGTTTCCACTAATCATGCAGCTGACTATTTAAGGGTCGATTGTGCTACGAAGATGACTCGTGGCCATAGGTGGAAATTAGCGGGAGAACATTTTAAACTGGATTTAAGGAAGCACTTCTTTACACAGCGGGT
>JAODKM010000013.1:25671-36274 GCA_026780845.1 Petrocephalus sullivani | reverse complement strand
GTGTGCCGTCTTTGTCCCTTGTCTGCCTGGCACTATGTGTGCCGTCTTTGTCCCTTGTCTGCCTGGCACTATGTGTGCAGTCTTTGTCCCTTGTCTGCCTGGCACTATGTGTGACGTCTTTGTCCCTTGTCTGCCTGGCACTATGTGTGACGTCTTTGTCCGTTAACTGGGGTGTATACTGGTGTGAGCAGTGTGACTTGTAAAGGACATGTACTGGAAGTGTGACCCGGTACCACGGGAAGTGGACGGGGGCCAGTTTGACTGGGAGTTCCTCCAGAGTCAGCAGTGGTCAGACTCCCCATTGGCTGTGAGCTATGTGTTATACGTAGGGATGGCCATGTCCTGTTCTGTCCCCCGCACCCCACAAAGCTGGCCATACCTGTCCCGAGTGACGCCACGTGTAACAGTACTGAGGTCTTTTTGTTGCTAATCTGGCTTCCCTATGGTCTGCATGAGAGTTCAGTGTTTTTTTCCATTGGGAATACCTCTGGTCCTGTATGGCAGTGCTTCTGAACCTGGTCCTTGGGGCCCCACAGACAGTTCATGTTTTTGCTCCTGGGAGCTGAGAGGGAGCAAAAATGAGATCCCAGAAGACTGGGTTGGGAAACACTGCTATATGGCGTTAACGTGACAGCTTTAAGACAAACTCTGGCTGTATTTCCATGGCTTTTAAGAGGGGGTTCCTTACATTCCTGCAGGGAGTCTTCATGTTCGTCACCAACAGGCAGGAGTTCGGACGCGTGGTTTCCACAGAGAACTACCAGACCCAGCACCTGCACAATGACCTGTGGCAGATATTCGAGAACCCGCTGGTGAGAAGTGGACCCACTAAAGCCATTCTGGGAAATGCTGTGATTTAGAGAAACATTAAGTGGACTTGCAGGGATTATGTGCGGCTGGATTGGCTATAGATGCTACATAAATACTAATTCAAGTATTATGCATTCACAGTTTTGAAATAAATTATATACATTTATTACTACTGCTTGATAGAAAAAAAATACCCCAGTGTGTATATGTGCTGGATGGGATTTGGCGGAGACGTGCTGTGCTCATGCCTTTTCCTAACATCTGTGGTGCACCTCGCTTGCTTTGTGCCGGTCAGGACTGGGAGGAACGTTACATTCACCCCAACTACAGTCGGGTCCTGAGCGAAAACTATGTGGAGACCGTAAGTAACCTGCCGGGCTTATTAAACCCTTATTCTCTCTTCTCCATTTTCCGCTTTCATTTCTGAAATAACTTGAACTTCTTTAACGTAAAGAAGAGCCTCTTAAGTTATGCCATTTTACAGTTTTTGACTGTAGAGTGAAGATATTTTAAAGTTGTTTTGAAGAGTTCCATAACATTTTACTTTCATTGAGTTACTTACTTGACGGCTTTATCTGAAGAGACTGGCCAATTTTGACGATCTGTACGGCTAGATATTTTACTAATGCTCCTCAGTGGTCCAGGGCCACTAGAACCTGGCCTCTTTAAGGCTGAAACCAGCAGGACTCGGGAGGCTGTGCCTTTAGCTAGTACGCCACCTGCTGTTGTGAGTGCATGCTTACAATTTCTCTTAGCTGCATAACATTTATCTTAATACTTCTTGAATGTGTACATTCCAGCCATGCCCGGATGTTTACTGGTTCCCCGTCTTTACCGAAGTGGCCTGTAAACACCTCATCGAAGAGATGGAGCACTTTGGCCAGTGGTCAGGAGGCTCCAATTCAGTATGCTGTCTTTGGTGTTCCAGAAAAAAAACATACATTGCTTGTCCTACAATCCGCCTGCTTTTTTTGAAAATATAGACACATGCTGATTTATTTACCACCTCATCCAGGATACCAGGATCCAGGGTGGGTACGAAAATGTACCGACGATTGACATCCACATGAATCAGATCAACTTTGAAAAAGAATGGCAGAAGTTCTTGTTGGACTACGCAGCTCCCGTGACGGAGAAAATGTTCCCTGGGTACTACACTAAGGTAGGTCTCCTGCTACTGGCAGGCTAGCATTAGCTGGGAAGGCTAATGACTCGGGATCTTAAAGTAATTTCAGGGCTAAATGGGAAGGAGATGTTAATGGGTATTTTTTATAGTTTATCCTGAATGGATATAGTATAAAAGACTATTTTTTAAAATGGTCATAGTATTACCTGTGTTACTGTGAAATGTAAAACTATGGTAATATGCGTATCTAAAATATTGCTACCATTTTAGTAAACTCTTTAATGATGGATAGAACCTGAAGTGATCTGCAAGACATTCGCAGCAATATTTCTTATTTCTTATACACACAGTTTTCAACAAAAGTACACAATGTAGTAAATTATAAGCTAAAGGTCTGGTGTCGGCCTGCTATATCGTGTGTTTGTTTGTGAAACCAAGATGGAGGAGGTCACGTGAAGGGGTTACTGTGTCCTCATCTGTAAATTCCTGGGCTTCTGCGTTTCCTCACTCTCTAGTGCTGTCCAAACGCTATATGACATAAAGGCCACCATCAGGCTTTTACTATCAGCATTCGCATAGCCCAAAACACAGACACTGGCTACTCTGGGAACTTAAGCAGCTCTTGCATAGGAGGTGGGACTCCAAACCCAGGGGGCGGGACTTCAAATCCCACATTTCCCAGGTGTCACTCTGCCATGTCTTTTCTCTCTTTTCAGGCCCAGTTTGACTTGGCGTTTGTCGTCCGGTATAAACCGGATGAGCAGCCGTCCTTGAGACCACACCACGACGCTTCGACCTTCACTGTAAACATCGCTCTCAACCAAATGGGCCTGGATTTCCAGGTGAGTGTGTGTGTGTGGTGCGCATTGTAGAAAAATCTTTTTTTTTTAAGTTTACGACTAGATTTGTCGGCCTAATATATTACCAGTTAATGATATTTAAACGTGATGCTCAGTTGGCTTCAGATGGCTTCACTCTGTACATATGTTTATACTCTAGTTTGTGCTTTTTTGGTGCTTATATATAAACAAAAAGTAGAAATTAAACTCATTCTTTTATCTCATTTAATAATGTTTTTCGTGTGTCTGTTACACCATGAATCTAGCAACCCTTTTTAACGTCTATACCTTGCCTGTATCTTCTGACATGTACCCTCTGTTATTATAAGCAATGCCCACCTTATAAAAATGGAAAATTTCCCATATATTTGTCATTGGAACTTCCTGTGCTGCTGATGCCATATGTTGTAGACCGAAAGACCTTGAATTGCTCCGTCTGTGTACGTGGTGCAGTAACTGTCATGACGACCTTCTGCTGCTGGATTGCAGGGTGGCGGCTGCAGATTCCTGCGTTACGACTGCTCCATCCAGTCCCCGCGCAAAGGCTGGGCGCTGATGCACCCAGGCCGCCTCACACACTACCATGAGGGGCTCCCCACCACGGGGGGCACCCGCTACATTGCCGTGTCCTTTGTCGACCCTTAAAGGCACTACGGGCTGTGTCGCCCCCTAGTGTAAATGCAGGGAAATGTCTTACGATGCCAAACTCCCCCCCCAAAGACTTGAAGTGGGTAAGAGGATAATGGAAACCTCTTCTGGTGGATAAAACTGGGCGTCTCTTAGGGACTCAGTCCATTTCCTTACATAATGTCATGATGAATATTACAGTTTCAGTTCTGTTACGCTGTATGTTTTAGTCAGACTCGTTATAGTGTGGCATTCCTTGCCAGTATGGTGGTGTAGAATCTTATACACAGTGTGTAGCTCACTTGAAGATGATAATGTACTATTTCTGATACAATTTCATTTTGGCTCGTAATATTTATTTGTTGAGCATTAAATGTGAGGAACTTGTAAATGAAAACATGCAAGAATTTAAAGACTTTACATTTAAATTGACTAACAGCTGTACAATAAATGAACGCTCCTATTTTTCATGTTGAAAACGGGATGGGTTCCCTTTATGACTCTGATATTTTGTTAGAATTTCCAACTATGCAAACTAATCATTGTTCACTTGAGTGTAAGATGTTGAACATATTTCAAGTTTATGACAGACAGCTTTACATTTGTACAAGTTTACTTTGACAGCAGAATCGCTGTGTGCATAAACAAACTTTTTTTGATTATCTTCATTCTGGCCAAATGTCAATAAAACCAAACAAAGTAGTATCTGTGTTCTGATTGTTACATATATTAGCAAAATTTCAGTATTTCTGTCATGCCTTCATTTTTGTGCTTATCTCTCTATAGGAATATCTAAATGTAACTCTTGCAGTCACGGGCTGAGGATACAGTGGAACCCTTGTGCTACACTCTCTCCCTCTGTAACATAGTATTGCTGGGGGATCATAATGCAGAAAATAAGGTCTGTAGGTTACTAAGACTGTAATGCAATATCAAGATAATGCAGCAGAATGGCGCAATTAAATGGTACAATACAATAAAGTTGTTCAAACACTACAGCAATGGTGAACATAAAAACCAATAGTGTGTGATTTGGGCAATTACCATTCACGATTCTTACAGTGGGAGAGACTCGATCTGTAGCCCAAAAAATCCTATTCTTAGCAAGTTACTGAAAAAATTACAATAAAAACAGCATCAGATGGTCAGGTGTGACCGGGTGTTTAAAGTCTTAACTACTTTTGAAAGGGGTGTTGTATTACAGAATATTACAGAATATTGCAGATATTACAGAGACTTTTGGCTATAGTTACATGTTGTAGTATTCATGTAATACTGTATTACAGTGTGTGTTGTAGTCTTAACTGAGCCATGATAATCTGTTAGTATTATCCAGGCGAGCTGTGAAGGAGGAGAAAATTAGGACAATTCCAACGGCCCAAAATCTCTAGGGACGACCTTGATTATATGCCTGGGTTAAAGCGTTCTGTGATCGGACACCGCTTGGATATTCCAGTACGCTAGATGGTGATAAAGGACATTCAAACGTGTTACACTCCGCTCGCGGGAATCCGAGGAAGAAGAATCTCGGCGCTCGGAGATGACGTAGCTCGTCGCTTTGGAGATGACGCGCTGAAGGTGAACCAGGTGGTTGTGCATGTCAGCTGCTGTTAGGAGAGAGTAAGCGCGTGCGTCTTAGGCTGTAGCACTTGCTTTGGAAGCCGTGCCCCGTTTTAAAGGCGCCTCATTCGCCGGGGCCTGACCCCTCGCACCGCGGCCAAGTCCCCGATCACGCTACGTGCGTAATGCCGCGCTGCGCTGCCCGGGCTCCGGCTTTGGCTTAGTGCGGATCGGCGGACGGGATGCAGAGCGTGTGATCGGAACCCCATCCCTGCGGGTAGGTCCCCGCGGCTCCTATGTAATCTGATTCCTAAGCAGACGGGTGGGCGATGCGTGTCACTCATACGCGGTGGGTGACGGAGGCCTGGCGCGGCCGTGGGCTGCCGCTTAGCACCCGGCTGGCGGTGTATTCCGCGCCGATCGTCCGCCTGCACGGCCCGGCGGTGACCTTGCAGTCATATTATATGCCCAGCCTTTGACGGCAGGCCTTGGCTGCGCGATCGCTCTGTGCCGCCCCTTTCTCTGGCGATCGCCGAGCTAATGCGTATTATTCCTCTTTATTACATCAAATAACATGGAAGACAATGTCCTGGGCAACGCCCCGACCCGTGTCGATAAGCAGTGCCTTCCCTTAGTTTGCTGGTTCGTGGAGACTATGCCCATTGCATCTAAAAGCAACGATGCACATGGGAAGCGAATTATTCAGAAACCTCTGAGCTGGGCGTGTGAGTGAGTAAAATGATTACTCAAAAGAATATTATTAGTACATTTTATTAATAATAGTAATAATAATAATAGCAGCAATAACTGTGAGATTATGACGCATGTGCAAAGCAGTGCTTCATGCTTAATGAAGGTGGGTTAAGGCTGGAGGCTCCAGTGAAGCCCTTACACAACACTGGAGGGAGGTGTGTTCACGTGTTGCAACAGGAGTCGGTCCTGCCTGCCCCCCCCCCCCCCTTTATGTCCCAGATGGGCCAGGGGGGGTTCCTCTGTGCATGTGGGAGAGAATGACTATGGAGCTGTGGAGGCAGCCTCTGTGAGTCGGAGTGTCTGGCCCCCCACTGCCGTCTCCGTGCTGCCGGAGTCAGAGGAGCCGTGTTCCGGAGTCTGGTCGCCATCACCGGGCGTGTGGAGTGTCTCCTGGTTCTGATGTTTTTATTTATTTATTTATTTATTTATTTTCTTGAGGGGTTGCAGAACAGCCAAGGTGAGGTTGTGTAAAGGCCCCGTGTCGGTTTGCTCATGGGTTGCTGAGAGGGAAGCCTGTCATCTGGGCCGCGGCTCGCTGGACATCCCTGACATTCAGTGGCCCGAATCCTCACTTCCTGTGCTGGGCTGATGGCCTCGTACTGCGTGTGCGACCAAGTGCTGCCGCAGCGCACGTCCGCAGATCCTGGCCGCTGCTTGTCAGGCCTTGATGTCGTGATTCTGCCTCGAATCGAGCTGGAGAAGCAGCTGTTTTTTCCTCCCTATGTGCCTCTAGCTGGAAGCAGCCTGGAGGCCACTTTTAGGGGCTTCTGTCAGGTTTAAAAAGTCCCTGGCAGGTGATCGCTGTACGTGCTGCCCGGCAGCCAGTGGGGGTGGGCGTCGGGTATCGGCTCGCTAAAGGTGACTCGCGGGTGATTGAGTCTGCATAGTCCTGCGGGCAGAGTGATCATGGGAAGGACAGCTGTGTATCTTATAGTAACACACACCGACTGATGTCTTGATTTCACACCAGCCTTGGTTTTGCCTGCATCTCGGGCGCACAGATTGGCTGCGTGCGATCGGCTTTATCGTCTGTGAACTTCCCGATTGTTTGGGTATTTTACTAGGGGGAGGCGGGGTCCTCCAAATGGGGATTAACGCTTTAAAGCAGTCTTATTTAGTTTAAAGGAGAGCGGGGAAGAAAACAATCCGGTTAAAGGTTACGTACCGCCTGACTCATTGTGTAATGCAGCAGTTTGAGCGACTGAAGAAAAAGGAGCCGTCTGTCTGAGCGTGTAAACAGCAGGCATACCCCCCACTCAGGTGGGGGCTGCTCTGATTGGCAGATAGCCGCTGTCAGATTAGACTTTGGAATGCTGTGGGTGCCATTTGTTTGCAAAGTGCACTGGTCTTTCCAGTATGATGACTGACTGAGACATCAGCCAATGGAAGAATTAGCTGAGGATTTTTTTTCCTGTGCCTTTTCCAGCAGTTGGAAACACTTCATCTCCCCTCATACAAGCACACTCTTTGCTTGTCACTGCGGCTCTGTGTCCAAGCAGCAGATTTTACCTAAAGAACATTGTGCTGCGTCTGGAATATAGATGTAGGGTCGTATCTCCTTTTATGTGCATAGTGATGACCAGAAAATGCCACCTCTGCGCTGTGTCTGTGCACGTTCCTGCGGATGGCTTGTGCCTTGTGCTGTGAGCTTCCTCGGATAGGTTCCCAGCTCTACACCACACTGCACTGTGTTTATAGATGTAAATAGACTTGCGTGAACTTGCATGTCCTTCCTTTTGATCTGAAGTGTTTTGAGATTTTCCCAGTTTAATGTTGAGCTGAACGAAGGTGTTGTTTCTCTTCGGGTTATTTTTGGGTCGGAAGGTAGCCAGCTTGAGTGCCGGCCAGCCCAGTGACCGATAGGCAGTGGCTTGGGTCTGCTTGTACTGGTGAAGATTTTCTAAGGCTCGCTGCTGTGTCACGTGTCTCAGGGCCCAACGCCACGTGCGCGTGAGTGTGACCCACACGACTGTGGCACAGTGCGCGCTGCCTTGGGCTATCCTGGGGTCACTGTGATCATCTTTCAAGAATGTAGGGAGCGCTCCAGCCTCTAAACTTTATAGGGACTGAGTGTCACGTCAGATCAAGTCAAGTCACTTTTAATTGTCGTTTCGCAAATGTGAAATGTCAGTGTTTCTGCGGAGCGGCGCAGAGCCGGAACAAGAACCCACAGATGAACAAGCACAGGGTGATAAATACTGGGTGGAGAGAAATAAAAAGAAAGAAAGCTGTACACAACAACAATGACAAGTCAACAGACTGTGCGAATGAAGCAGTGCAGCAGCGCGGATGAGTGAAGCAGTGCAGCAGCAGCGCGGATGAGTGAAGCAGTGCAGCAGCGCGGATGAGTGAAGCAGTGCGGCAGTGCGAATGAGTGAAACAGTGCAGCAGCGCGAATGAGTGAAGCAGTGCAGCAGCGCGAATGAGTGAAGCAGTGCAGCAGCGCGAATGAGTGAAGCAATGCAGCGTGAATGAGTGAAGCAGTGCAGCAGCGCGGATGAGTGAAGCAGTGCAGCAGCGCGGATGAGTGAAGCAGTGCAGCAGCGCGGATGAGTGAAGCAGTGCAGCAGCGCAGATGAGTGAAGCAGTGCAGCAGCGCGAATGAGAGAAGCAATGCAGCGCGAATGAGTGAAGCAGTGCAGCAGCGCGAATGAGTGAAGCAGTGCAGCAGCGCGGATGAGTGAAGCAGTGCAGCAGCGCGGATGACTGAAGCAGTGCAGCAGCGCGGATGACTGAAGCAGTGCAGCGCAGATGAGCGTTTGTCTGAATTCATGGGGGAGCTGGGAAGTCTGGCAGCCAGAGAAAACAACTTTCAGAGCCTGGTGGTAGAGCAAATGTTGCAAGTTCCTTTTCCAGATGGAAGGGAGATGAGCTGGCTGTGTGATGGGTGTGGGGGGGGTCCTGTGTGATGAGTGTGGGGGGGTCCTGTGTGATGAGTGTGGGGGGGTCCTGTGTGATGGCATGGGCTCAGCCCTGGAGCGTGTATGTGTGTGTGTTCCTTGCTTTGCTCTGCCTGTGAGGACCAAAGGACCTCACAAGTACAGCAAATCCTCAAAAAATGTGGCTGGTGCTACTTAGAACTTCATGTAATAAGAATCAATGCAATCAAAAAGTAAAAATGCCAAAAGTCCTGTATTTGGAAGCTTACTTATTTTTTCTTCCTGTCTTGTGCACTTTCATGAAATGCCATTTTTCTTCATCCATTTCAGGTTCATTCTGCTTATTGTCACAGGCACCTTATTTTTAAAGGAGAAAATTTTAGTCCTTTTAAAAAATTTTAGCATTTTCGCTCCCTTCCTACTCACGTCTACTGGGAGCAGGGAGGGAGCAAAAACATGGACTGTCTGGGCTTCTCCGTATCGGGTTGAGACGCCGGTCTGGTGCCCTCATGCCTTGCCTGATACCCCTCTTCTCCTGCAGTGAGATGTCTCTGGTCTTCTCGCGCTCCAACACCACCGCTGTTGGCAAGAAGGACAAGAGACTAATGGCCGAGGTGAACGCATCGCCCCTCAAGCACTTTGTCACGGCCAAGAAGAAGATCAACGGTATCTTCGAGCAGCTGGCCGCCTACATCAAGGAGAGCTCCGCCTTCCTGCAGGGTGAGGCGTCCGGGGAGCCCGCGTCTTATGGCCGCCCTTCTGCTCCTCTGATTCTGCTGCTTCAGAATGTGTCTTTGGGTCTTGGTAGGACTGCTTCCTCGCAGTGGAGGGTGGTGCAGTTTGGATGTTTGAGTTCTTCTTTCTGGGGTGTTGGTTGGAAAGGAGACTTGAACAATTTGAACATTGGAAGGAAGAATGGATGGATGGATGGATGGATGGATGGATGGATGTATGAACCCCAAGGTGGTAATAGGTTTACAGTAGTATAACTGGATGGATGGTCCCAAAGAAAATGGCAGGCTTATGGTAGCTGAATACACATTTTTCAGCAGCTGGTCAGTAATATCTGTGTGTATTATGCAGAGACCTACAAAAATGAGGAGCTGGACCCCATCACCACGGAGGAGCAGGTCACGGAGGTACGGGGCTACCTCTCCAAGGTGGCCGGCATCGGGGAAGTTCTGGCCCGGAGGCACATGAAGGTGGCCTTTTTCGGGAGGTATGGGCGCGCCGCCGTATGCTCCTCAGCCCTGCCTCCTGGTACCTCAGTCTGCTGTTAGCCAGGATCTCTCTGGCTAAAAGACTGGCAGCAAGGAAGGACCATCATCTGATTCTCTAAATGTGGCATCTGCTAAAATAAAATGCTCTTTTGAAAAAATAACAATATTTTTGAACTGTTCAGTTTAAGCCGTTTGCTAAATGCTGCTGTAAGCCAGGACTTGCACCGGCGACCCGCAGCTCAGCCGGCTCTGGCTGTCCGCTGCTGTAAGCCGGGACTCGGACCGGCGACCCGCGGCTCAGCCGGCTCTGACTGTCCGCTGCTGTAAGCCGGGACTCGGACCGGCGACCCGCGGCTCAGCCGGCTCTGACCGTCCGCTTCCCGTTCGCAGGACAAGCAACGGCAAGAGCTCCGTGATCAACGCCATGCTGTGGGACAAGGTGCTGCCGTCGGGAATCGGCCACACCACCAACTGCTTCCTGCGAGTGGAGGGTACCGACGGCAACGAGTCCTTCCTGCTGACGGAGGGCTCGGAGGAGCGCAAGAGCGTCAAGGTCAGCGCGTCTCCCCACACATGGAAGGGCGGCTGTGTGTGACTCTGCTATTGGCTGTTAAAGGCTTCATTTGGGCGGGGACATGGAATTCCACCTACAAGCTAACTTGTCTGGCCTGCACCTCAAACCCGGTGTACTACAGCATATGTGCATGCCGGCTGTAGCATATGTGCACACGCACACGCGTGTGTCTGTGAGTAAGCGGGAAGCCGCCAGTCAGACAGGCCAGCAGCTGG
>JAODKM010000012.1:12077-34116 GCA_026780845.1 Petrocephalus sullivani | reverse complement strand
GGGTTGACGGCGCGGGCGCGGGGCGGCCCGGGCAGCCCGGCGGGGGGACCGCCCCCGAGGGGGGAGAAGGGGGGGATTTTTTTTTTTTGTTTTTGGGGGGGGGGGGGGGGGGGGGGGGGGGGGGGCGATGGTTTCACACAGGACCCCAGAGAGAGAGAGAGAGCCTTAGAACATCATCTAGCAGGAAAGGAAAACAAGAAGTGATGTGGAGGAAAAGGTTTCTGATTAGTCACGGGGGGATATGCAGGGCCTGAGCTGGGGGGCCCATTGGAACGGCGGCCTGTGAACATGGAGCAGGAACGGGCCGGGTCAGGGTTATCCGGGACCAGGCTGGCGGGAGGGTTCGCCTGCACTGAATCAAAGTCTGGCTAGCTGCTTTGCTCCCTTCTCGTCCCTCCTTCAGGGATGTCTAACTGAGCGGTGGGGGGGGGCTCTCGATCCAGTTCTCCGTCAAAGCTCCCGAGCCTCGGCCCTGCCCCGAGGGGTCCTGCTTTAACAGGTCCATTCTCCCAGCTACCTGTAACAGCTGCATCCAGAGCCTCTAAAAGGTGACCCTGCTGAGGTCCACCTCAAGATGGTGCGCGTAAACCCAGCAGGGAGCTTCTGGGGACGCCTAGCTGAGGAGGATCGTACTCCTGTCCGGAAACATGGCTGCCAGGCCGTGGCTCTGTTTGTAGTTAGGGCAGCTGACAGGCTGGGAGAAATGGAGGGAACCAAGAAAAACTCCCACCCTGACTGGGGAAATAAGCATCAGGAACAGGCAGCCCGCCCCCCCATGCCCCACCGCCTGGTGACCGCAGAACTGCAAGCTCATGTCACTTCCTGCCAAGAGCATTTCACCATAGCGCTTACACGCCGGGGACACCTCCTCCAGAGAGCTACTGGAGCTCGCTCTCCAAAAGTGCTGTGTCGGCCGCCGCACAGAGCGTGACCGCAGTAACCCCTTCAGCCTCGCACCTTCCCAAAGAACGGCATTCCAAAGCCTTCCACGTGGATAAATTGACAGACAGAGCTCTTCCAGAGTCCTCAAGACGTCTCGCCCCGGCCTATTCTCATGGCTAAATTTATTCCCAGTCAATGCATTACAGGAAATACAGCAATACCAGTCAGTGATGCGTAGCTCAGCGGGTAAGAGCTGCCTGCGATCGTCGTCGGTTCAAAACTCACAGGAGTTTGATGTCCCTGTTGGGGCCCCTGAGCAAGGCCCTTCCCCCCCAGCTGGTCCTGGGACAGTCTCACAAATGTGCCACTCTAGATAAAAGCTTCTGCTAAATCAATTAGATGTATGTGTCTTTGGGCTGCTGGAGGAAAACGGAGCGTCTATAAGAAACTCGGGGAGAACATGCGAACTGCACACGTGGAGCAGGAATGTGCCATTCAAACCCCCACCACTGGGGGGCTGAGGCCCTCTAACAGCCCAAACGGGGAGAGAGCGAAGAGCGAGGAAGCAACATACCGCAGGAGGCTAAGCGCTACAATGCACGCAAAATTTACGACCAGCAGGGAACTGTATTTTTAATTAAACCAAAGTACATTAACTGTGCAGTGGCATCGGGTTCAGCTGGAATGTACCCCCCGTCCCCCCCGATGTGATCGCCCAGGCTAAAGCATGCGAACTGTGGCGGGGGGGGGGGGGCAGATTGCAATAGGACAATCGAAGATGTTTGTTCACAGCCTTACAGGCTTCTGTCAAGTGCCTCCCACCCCAGTCTGGAGGGAAAGTCAAACACAGCACACTGGGGGTAATACTGGGGGCTCTGTTGACTTCCTGGGCTTGAGGAGCACCAGGGTCGTGAGAGGGCACCTGGAGATGTTTGCCATCTGTGGACCATTGTTTGGCCGGAGCTCATCCAGGAGCTGTCGGAGGATGGCCAGAGAAAGGCCGAGTCGTCAGCCCACAGGCCGCCTTCTGCATCGATGAGGTCGGGGACGATGCTCCACGTTCAGGAACGCCCAGCTAGCGATACGGCGCAAGCTGGGAGGAATGGGAGCCGGAAACTGGGACGTTAATGGCAAGGGAAGCGCCGGGTCCCCGTTCCTACGGCGGCACCAGCGGCTGTTTTCCTGCCCTGCATAGCATCTGTGTGATTCAGCCTTGGAGCCGGATCAGGCCGGCAGGCGGTCAGGGTGCTAAAGTGGAGAAGTTTACTCTAGGCTGGTCTCCGCTGCCGGGGTGCTCTTCTCGCTGGGCTCTCCTCGCACCGCAAAATTTGTTGAGAGCAGAGCTCGAACAGGCTTGAAACAGACACCCCCCCCCCCATCCGACGACCCCCCTGTCGCTCCTCTTTGTTTTACTGGACCCAGAGCCCCTCCCCCACTAAGAGGATCTGTTTTGAATTTTAAACACTCCTGTGTTTGGCCATACAATTTAGGAAATTTGAACCAGCTGATGCTTATAAATTTGACCCCCCTCCTGAACCGCCCCCTGCCCGCCCCCTATTCGCCCCAAATTGAAATGCATTTTTTATGCGGTTTTCTTCTCTCATCGGTTCCCTCCTATCTCTGCCGATCTTGTATGCAAGCATGCTAGCGACCTCTGATTGGATGGCAGTGCTGACAGGGGCGGGGCTTTGAGTACAGAATGAGTATGTCCAGGAAAACAAACAAATGACGATAAACACTAAAATTCCACCCCCCTATTCCATCTCCTTGGGGCGCCTTGTGGCTTCTGTGAATGTGTGTGGGGAACAACGGCAGTAACCAAGGTACATAAAGTGCCACCCCCCCCCCCCCCCCCGTAAGACCCAAATAACCAATCCTCCATGATACGACAGATATCACCCACACCGGCCTCACTGTTCAAGTATGGAAGAAAAATCACTGATCCCTGGGGATGTCAGTGTCTCCTGGACATGGACATGCACCCTGACCACAGAACGAGATCTCCAGAGCTCTCAGCAATAGAAAAATATATGTATGGCTCCCATCTGGACACCCTGACCATGATAGACGTTGGCCTGTCGATGTGCACCCAGAGTAACAGGGCAGAACGTGCTGAGAGCGTGAAGAGCAAAGGCTGTGGGGTGTTGGAGCCACTTCACTCCACGGTAACATCGCTAACTGCTGCTGGGGCCCAAGGCTGGGTGTATGGGGGGGTGGGGTGGAGCTTGGAGGAAAATCGCTTGGGCAGAAATTCTTCTGACACTGCTAATCCGCTAAAGATTGCTGTGAAAGAGCAGCTCCCGTAATGACTCCCGAGCAGAGGCTAGCTGCCTGTGCTAGCAGTTTGACTTTATCTCAAACCAGGGGCTTCTCTGAACTCCCCCCCGCCCCCCCCTCCACCATGAAATTGCACCGAGAGTGCTTTTTAATAGTTTTCACCAGATGTGTTTCCGTCTGTGGGACCTGCAGACCCTATCAAGACTCTGAGACTCTCATTATCCCTGGGACAGTCTGTTGCAGACTGAAATCCTGTCCCGCCCAATAAGAGGAGACATCATTCTGCTGAAGCCTCTTCCATTTCTATCCTCCTCCTCTTCTTCCTGACGTTAGCCCTCTTTTCTTTGGATTGGACCCTGCTCAAATCCAGAGGAGCAGACTTCCAGGGTCTCCCATCCCCCCAGGCAGGCCCCTCTTGTAGCCACCCAGCCACTAAATCCCAGAGTGTCTCCATCGGAGTCATCCTCCCCCTAATTCCAGCCGTCACCCCGCAAACCGCTGTAGGCCCGCTCACAGACCCTCAGCTCCCCTCTCCCAAGAGCCCACATCCAGCCGCTGTGGGAGTCCCGCCTCAAAGTACACACAGCATTTCCCCAAGTATGTTTGGAAGTGATACCGGGATATTCATTATCCTCCCAACATCAGGCTGGGATAATATCACTGTCCCTTTCGTTAAACCCCGGGCCCCTACAGGCTTCACGAACGGGGGAGGGAGACTATCCATGCAAAGACGCCTCTAAGTCTGAGGAGGAGCGCTGCTGGAAGTGTGTGGACCGGCCTGCAGAGACCCTTCCCTTTCAACCAAGTCCCGGAACAGGTCGGTGTTGACAGAAATTACAGAGAAGAGAAGGAATCGGCACCTTGGAGTTGACATGCGGCAGGGGGGCCGGGAGGCCCTTAAAGGTCTGCGCGACTTTTTCATCACGGCCCCCGAACACATTTGGCAAGACTCTCTGGCTAAGGAGCCGTCACCAGGGAAGTGGCTGACCATCATGCCCGGAGATGCCATCACCAGGAGTAGCCAAGCTGAACCAGCTGGTGACTGACCACCAACCTCATGCTCCCAGTTCTCTACAAAGGAGCCAGAATTGCCACGAACTGGGGAGGGATTCCGGTGCGGCGCGGAAGGCACGGCCAAAAGCAACAACGCTAAGGGCAGAGAGAAGAATACGCAGTTCATCTGGACTGGAAGAGCTGTGGGCCAAGGTGTGCCGGACATCCCTGCAGATCCAGATGGCTGTTACTGGCCCGGGGCCAGGGGAGCATAAGCACAGGCTCCGGAGGCCGAGAGCGCTCCTCACGCCCAGATGGATGACAGACGGGCCCCCCTCCAGACTGCAGCTCTTATTCGGTGTTCCCCATCCCCGGCCCGCTTGTGCCATGCCTGAATGACCAGCCGTGTTTCCGATTAAACCCGTGGGATGAAAAGGCTGTTGCTCAAGCGTTTGAATGCACAACGGAGATCAGGAGATAGTGGGTCTGCAGTTGTGTTGAAACATACCAGGTTTTTTTTTTACCCCCTACTCCTGCCATATGCTTGTGTTCAGATATAACAAAGTAAAAAAAAAAAGTGGTTCTCTGAACCATCCTGCTCCTCAATGGTGCAAGTTATAACTAATAAGCGATGATCTGCTCTCGCAAAGTATGGACTGCCTTCTGGTCATGGTGACCTACCCGTGAGCCCATGAAGTGAATCCATGGCATCTGCCTTCAGCTAGGTGAACAAGATCAAGATGCCTGAACTAGCAGGAACGCTAACAGCCACAAAAAAAAATCCCTGTGTGTCTTTGGAGTACTGTCCTCATGAAGGCTATATAGAGGACCTGGTCGCACAGGTCATTTCTCAGCTCATTCCAGAAGATTCCCACACATTAGGGAAAGGCAGTTCCTCATGTTTCGCATCATCATGGATAGGATTACAGCCGGCAGACGCTGGTGCCACAAACAAGCCTCTGCCTTGTGTGTGCGTGTGACCACTTGCCTTGAACTTCAGGCTCTAACCACACTCATATGCGGCAAGCACACGGGACCAGCCCCTCAGTGGGATGCCACCGAATCTTTGCCCGTGGGGGACACAATATGGCTTGCTAGGAGAGAGACCTCAAAGTGAAATCAGAAAACATTTCATACCAGAATACAACCAATTTCTGGCAGACCACATGACCGTCATCCATGCCCTTGCAAGTTAGCAAGTTCCTCTTTGGAAGTAAAACAAGACAGGCCTCCTGATGAGCATTTCACAGTGGAGGGGGCAGTGTCTCACCTGGGGTGGTTCCTGCTGCCATAATGTGCACAAGGCAGGACTCATCATCTGGCCATACTAGTCGGATTTCCTTCTGGGAGGATGAATGTGCCCAGAGAACATAAACCCCAAGTGTGTTTTATGAGACCGACTGAGAGAACAAGCCAGACGGTTAGAGCTGGCCAAGTGGTATCGTCCCCTCTGGAGATGCCATCTGGGACTGAAGGTGATGGAGCAAGAAGACCTAGAAGCCTGACAAAGTCAAAGTAAACAGCGGCACTTCTCTGCGTCACATCTGCTACAGCATCGACCTTCACATCTGAAACAGAAGCCAAGAGGAGCTCATGCACTCGGAGAGCGTCTCCATTTCACTCCCTACTGAAGGTGTTTACATTCCTAGCAGCTGCAAAGCCACATTGCGGTTCCTCTCTCTGTGAATACTCGAGATCCAGCACTGATATGGTTGCCCAAGGCCCCCACTACCCGCATGAACACACCCTGATTCACTGCATGGTGGGAGGGGGGCTGTCACCCAGTCTTCTTCTCTAAAATACCAGTGGTATCTTTCTGGCCAGAACCTGTAGAGAAGCTGCAGCAGAAATGCCACACCCTGCTGAGAGCAGTGGTGCATTATGGGATAGCTGGCACCAGCCATGCTCTGGTGAGGTTAATAAGATAGACAGGGCTATCATAATCATGCTCTGAAGGTACATCTTCCATGAAGCAGAGAGTCTATTGTCGTTATTAGATCGTCATTGATTATTTACTTGGCAAATGCCTTCACGGCTGTTACCACAGCAACTGTGTCAAGGTTACCCATTCATACAGCTGAGTGTTCAGATATATCAAACTAAGCTCCCGCCTAAAGGGCACCACAGCAATATGTACAAAAGCCTCAGTGCCTGAACCGTTTTCCCACGCAGTACCACCTGAGGCATTAAGCACTGGCCTTAATTCTGGGCCAGACAAACTCATCAGCGTCAGTTTGAACACCAACAGCCTGAGCTGATGAGTTAGACTTACAAACCTTGTTCAAGGCACCTCATTATAGCAGTGGGTATTCTCCATGTCTGAGGTATCATCGGCTAACCTCAAGGTGAACTTCCGAGAGCCGGCTTGTCACAAAGACTCCCTCAGCAGCTCCAATGCCTAAGGGCCACCAAGCAAAATTTCAAGCACTTTCAAGATGGAAACATACAGCTGTAGCACAGTCTGACAGAGCTCACATATCTGTACACAGTGTGACAGAGCTCACACATCTCTATGCACAGTGTGACCGAGCTCACATATCTGTACACAGTGTGACAGAGCTCACACATCTCTATGCACAGTGTGACAGAGCTCACATATCTGTACACAGTGTGACAGAGCTCACACATCTCTATGCACAGTCTGACAGAGCTCACATATCTGTACACAGTGTGACAGAGCTCACACATCTCTATGCACAGTCTGACAGAGCTCACATATCTGTACACAGTGTGACAGAGCTCACATATCTGTACACAGTGTGACAGAGCTCACACATCTCTATACACAGTGTGACAGAGCTCACACATCTCTATGCACAGTCTGACAGAGCTCACATTTCTGTACACAGTGTGACAGAGCTCACACATCTCTATGCACAGTGTGACAGAGCTCACATATCTGTACACAGTGTGACAGAGCTCACACGTCTCTGTGCACAGTGTGACAGAGCTCACACATCTCTATGCACAGTGTGACAGAGCTCACATATCTTTACACAGTGTGACAAAGCTCACACATCTCTATGCACAGTGTGACAGAGCTCACATCTGCAGTAGTCTGACAGCTCACACATCCGTACACACAGTCTGACAGAGCTGACAATGTCCACAGGTTTGGGACGATGGGCTTGGTCCAGGCAGGGGGCAAACGGCCCCCAGCCCAGTGTCAGGCAGAAATTTCATTATGTGTGCTTTTCCAAGCCTTCGGTGGCGTTTGTTTGAAGAAGTTCAGACCGTGAAAGCAGCCGGCCCGAGGCCATTACAGGGGGCGGGCCTGTTGATTTTTACGCCGTTAAGGCGTCTCTGAATGGTTCACTGCTTGTACGGCTCTAATGAAGAACTATTAACTGGCAGGCATTTATTTCCTGGATCCCCCATTTGTGTAAGAGGACCCCTGAAATCAGCCCCCCGAGGGTAAATAGAGAGCAACAAAGGAGTAGGGAAGGCCAGTTTCACGGCAAGGACCCAACACTTTAACAGGTTGCTGATTTCATTTGGTTCTGTGGTTCCCACGAGGTGCCTGATTGCCGCGACGGGGAATCACAGGTCCATTAATTTACGTTCAGAGGCCTTATTGATGAACCCTTGCAAATCCAAGCTGGCGTCCACCTGCGGCAGTAACAGCCAAGGACCGCCTCAGGTCTGATTCAAAGCACTCGTCTGCGGCCAAAAAAGCATTTCTATAATGAGAACCAAGAAGAATTCGGTTTGTCTGTTTTTGTCCGCACCAGAAAAACTGGCTTTATAGCCTTGAAGAAAAAAAAAACAGAAAGCGAAGCAAATAGCAGTCTGGGCGCTGGGGGCTGGTTAGCAGAAAGCCCATCGGCAGGTCCTGGGCACGCTCACAGTGATCCCGTCTATGAGCTACTTCTTCATAGCTTCCAAAAACACAGGAGTGCCTTCACCCCCCCCCACCCTGCACCCTGCCCTTCCTCCGAGCGGACTGGTAGAGATAACGTGCTGGGGCCCCTCCAGCTGGAGACCGACTCCCCCAAATGCTGACAGTGCCTCGCCGCGGAGATACGGCCTGGGAAAAGGCACTTTAAATGTTTACAAGTCGGCTGCGTCACCCCGGCGTCTCCAAGTTAAGAAAGTGTGTCAGGAGCCGTTATGTGCCGCTATTCAGGCCGCGGAAATGCAATGTTAAATAATTAAGCAAGCAGATAAGCCCCCTCCAGCCTGCATGACATCAAAAACGCGGCCCCCGTGGGAAGCTAGCTGCCCGGCCGGGACATACTGGTTTAATTAGAACTCACGCCGCGGTAATTCTGGCTGATGGATGCACGCTGAGGAAATGCAGTCGCCATTTAGTGGCACTGAAAGCAAATGAGACCTCAGGGCCAGACGTGGCGGTCGCGGTATCCCAGAATGCACCTGCAGCGCCTGGTCCTACCACCTCCGATGCTTGTGGTCATGGGACACCGTCCCCATATCAATGCAACACAGCTGCAATGATATACATCATGGTTTCCTGCAGGTATGTCACTCAGTGGACCAGGTGAGCAGCAGCTCTCACAAGATAGGCCTCTGTCTATGTCTGGAAGGGAATCAAAAGCAAACTGGACCAGGCATGGACCCGCCCTCACCTGTGCCAGGATGACACCCTCAGCAGCCTGTTGGCATGGTTTGCAGTCATTCTAACCTCTTTATCACTGGTTCTTCATGTTGGCTGCTACCATTCCAGCCTTGTGATGACACTCGGCTCTCCTAAGGCAGCACGAGTCTAGAAGACCTCAGTAGGCCCTCAGATTTCCCAAGTATAAAATTTACATGTAAGTATTAATTTACATCACTTCAGAAAGCTGCTGAGAATGGCCAGGAAGACAGAGGAAGTAGAATGAGCTCTGTACCGGCTCACCGGATTGATCTTATTTGCTGTCCCCCCACCCCGGCCTTGGCACCAGCCGTGCACTTCACCTCAGTTCCTTCTGATGCCTTTTAAGCACCCACAGCCGCAGATTTCATTTCGACTGGGCGCTCTGTGAGCCACGTACAGCTCATAAATATATATTCACTCTGAGGCTCTCGCTGGCTCTCCTGTTTGCCCGTACTCTCATGCACACATATTTTTAAGCGATCAAAGACAGCCAATCTATTTCGGTCACAGTGTCTGAGGGAGCTTCCGTAAATCAAAGTTCAGAACTCTAGTGAACAAAAAAAAAGCAGAAAAATTGGCAGCCAAGAACGTTCCCGTCCCACTGGTGTAATAAAAGGAGGAGTAGGTACACAGAACGACAAATGCAGATGGAGGAACTCATAACTGCAACCAGTCCGGAAGGGTTATGGTTAGGATTAGTTAGGGGTTTGGCCTGGAAAGGTGATGAGAGCCTAGGGTTAGAGTAGAACAGAACAGAACAGAACAGAATAGAATAGAATAAAACAGTGCTACTTTGCTAATTCCAGTGGGGAAATTCTCCACATACCCCACCTAGCTCTCCCTGAGATACACAGAAGGTGAGAGCAGGCTGGGGGGGGGGGGGGTCACAGCAAAGGGGTAGTCAGTATGCAGCGCCACTGGAGGTGGGGGCGTAAGAGCCCTGCTCATGGACGCACAGACATGTGGAGAGACCTAGTGAACTCCAGGGCTCCTCACACATTGATATAAACCAAACTAGCCGAGTCTTCATTTCGTCCTTTGCTGCCTTCTGGCTGAGTGTGACCTCTTCCTTTTCCAGCCTTTTACAAGGATGAAGCACCTGCTTGTAAAAAACCAGAGAAGCGAATGGCATTATGGGAGAGCCACACTCTGTTGCAAAGGTCTCAGCCTCCCATCTTTATAAACAATTATTTTTCTGTGAAACAATGCAAGTCATGGCCCCGAGATTGGGCCTTTCTAATTAACACTGAACCAGATTAAAAACACCCCTACCCTGGAATTACAATCATCAGGCCAAAATGATGAAATAAGGATAAGTTTTTCTCAGCTGGATGTGAGATCTGGACGGTGTTTAATGAGATCCCTGCTTCTCCTGACGTATATTCTACAGGTGATCGCTGCCTTTCAAGTACCTCTCCAATTCCCAGAATCCATTGCTCACTGTCAGCTATAACTCGAACCAGTCTACTCCTTACAGTTTGCACTTCCAAAGAGAAATAAGAGGGTCAAGCAATGCCCTAGGATCATCTGTCAACCATTCTGTGCAAATAACACAGCTTAATTAAGATGAGGCAGGTAATTAAGCTGAAAGAGATCAACTGAAGCTGCCACCAACTGAACATGGTCATTGTGGCCATTGTTTCCAGTCTGGATCACTGTGACGAAGGGGCACACAGTGTCCCACACTCCTCCTTGTCACCATTGCTGTCATTAATTTTACACCGAGACCTAGAACCCTTCATAACGCGGTCTTCAATCTGCCATCCTTGGCATTCTTCTGCTTAGAGACGCGTTCCGCTAGGCCAGTCTCCATGGTTCCGTGGCGGAATTCCTCTAGTGCGTACGGAATGAAAGCGTGGAATGGAAGGTGGAACAATGGCTCGAGGTAAGTGGGGTAAATCACGGTGGGCCTGGGCTGGCTTCGGGGCACATGAAAAACCCAGCAAACATCTGTGAATCATCCCCTGTGGCGGCCTGGCTCCTTCACACACGGGCAGACTTTCGAGGAGGAAATCCAAAGGCGTCTGCAGCCGTGCTCCCAAAATATTTACCCAGACAACTCATTTGCATGTGGCCAGGCCCCAGGGGTGTGTGTGTGGTGCCGGGACAGGAGGCGGGGGAGGCCTCTGAAGTGGCGAGATTGCGCTGATGTCAGATCCCGGGGACCCCTGTACCACCCGTGCACTATGGATGGGGAAACAACAAAATGAAAAACAACAATAACAAGAGCAGAGAGGCACCCCCCTGCCCCTCCCCCCCTTTTTACCCGAGCCACCATCTTAATCACTACCAGCAGAGGTTCTCTGAGCAGATTCTTTACCCCAAAATGCCAAATGGAGGGGTACAAAACAGAAAAAAGTGACCACAGCCTCAGCTGGACACCCAGGTGGCACGGTGTGGGGTCCAGTCTCACCAGACTGAGCGTAACTTCTAGAAGGGACTCCTCGGCTGTACCCAGTGCCATTCAGGAGCCCGTTATACATTACAAGCCGGCATAATGGCGTGGAACACAAAGTATGGAATCTTTGTTAGAGGACACAACATGCTACTGCTTCCATGGGGATGGAGAGCTGGGAAAGGTGGCTAACGAGGCTAACGCGATTCCAGATGAGCTGCCTGTTTCCCGGAGAATCTACTTGGTTCAGGCAGCCTGACTGCACCGTCAGGAACACTAATAGTTCGACAAGCCTGAGGTGCAAAATCCAAATAAGAGCCGCCAAGAAACTCTTACCAAGAGAGGCTCGACCAGGGGCAGAACGGAAGTGCATGCAATTGTCCTCTAAGTAGCCCCTTAGAAATACCCTTAACAAGTGTCCTATATTCTCCTTCATGCTGACTCATCACTGCCCCACCGGCCAGAGCCCTTTGCCAACATACTAACCTAATGGATCCTGTAAGCAGCTAAGATTAGGACCCCGGCCAATGGCATTTCTGCCATTAAAGGTGATGCACTTTCAAAACCTGCACTGTAACTAAACGTGATTGTCTTATCAAATGTAGTGATGAGATGATCGCGGACCCTTTCTCCAATTCTACTCAAAACACCAGCTGAATTATGTGGATGATCTATAATTGAACTCTTTGCTTTCCCATTGCGCTCAGTTCCAGTATGCTCAGAAGTATGAAGGGAAGAATCCAGAAGACCCTCTCTCTCCTGGCTCTAAGAAATGAAGAGTGCCTTCCCCTCTTCTGAGCGGTACGAGGCTATCCAGCCATCCACATCAAAGCCGCATTCGCTCCACACGCTTTTACACACATAGCGCAGAATTAATGATGCGTAAATTATGCAAACAAACCGTGGGTCTCGTTCGACTGCTTCGTTTGTCTAAAAATAGCGATTTTCCACAGACTTATTCCTAATGGACTGAGACAACATGGGAAGTGCCTGATTTCCCTTCCTCGTTAATACCAGAAATATGCAAATAAGAGCCCATCTTTGTAGATGGCTTACAGTGACTGGGAGACACCAGAGGATGAAAAACACGAGAATTAATGCATGCAAATACGGGCCACGCCCACCACACTCTCTCAATTAGCACCTGGCTCCCCCAGAATCAGTCCAGCTCCATAGGTATACCATTCTGGGTGCCCCCCCGGTCAGCTGACTGACGGCTGGCACCACCAGCCTGAGTAAATGTGAAGAGGCGGGACTCTCGCAGTGAGCCGCGCCTACCTGTATGTTCTCCTGCTTGTAATGACCAGCCTGGGGAATCGCCTTTCTGGTCTCGCCTAACCCCCCCTAATGCTGAGAGCAGCACCAAGAACAACCGAACCAAGAGCCTTGGCAGGGAGCAGGGCTCATTAGTGGTCATTAGCGCCCCCCCTCCCGATCGTGTCTGCAGATAAGGACACCGCGGGGGACCGTGGGGGGACCGGGGGGGGGTACCGCGGGGGTACCGCGGGGGGACTGGGAGGTACCGCGTCGGACCCTTCTCCCGTTGACAGCTGTGGGACTTCCTTCTCCGTCAGCTCAGGAAAAGCAGATAATTCGGCCAGTCTGACATGTGCCACACGGATGCCGCTTCTGATCTGGCCGGCGAGGCAGCCGACGGAGCAGATGAATGGAGATGACAGGAGTGAGACGAAGCCAGCGAGAAGGCAAACAAAGCGAGGAGACCAGGGTGGCTGTAACCGCCGCCCAGTGGTACAGCCATTGGGAAAGACGGGCTGCACAGGGCAGGATCCAGAGGGGGAATAATCTGGGGGCTGCCATGGATTCGAGTGGGAGGCAGGGTAGCTTGTAGGAGGACGAGCTTAGAAGTGGATACTCACGATTGAGGTGACCCACTGTTCACACTTCAGGGCAGTAAAATGAATGCTCACCACTTAAGGGGGCCGGCTAAGAGCCCAACCCCGTTGCGGTTCTGGCTCAAAAAGTCAGGGGGCCATAAATCTGCCTCCATCCAATTCTGCCATTCAGCACTTCAACCCCTATGAGGGAGGTAGAGTAATGGGGGGCTTGTAATTAACAATGCTGATTCAGCAAAGCCAGGCACCCATTTAGCGACAGTTGCAGAGAGCTGAGTCTTGTTTGTGCAAATCACATGTGGTGACTTGTCTAAAATCTTGTTGGGTGTGAGAGGGGTGTGGCATTGAGGATTAGATTAAATAAAGCACCATTACCCAGAACCCTCAGCGATCAGTTCACCAGTTAGTATGTTTAGGGCAATAGCCGTGACCTGAAGTACTTTGAACAACCTCACACTAACTCATCCATCAACAGATTATGATGCATCGACATCAGCGGAAAGCGGCTCGCATTCCACTTGTGACCCTATGATCTATTTATCAGAAAGTGAGAGGGATAGTCCGGGAAAGGCAGGAGGACTGTAAAAAGCACCCTGTCCTGGTCTCCAAATGACCTCCTGCTGCAGACCAGGCAGCCCGAGGTGGAGCAGGGGGACATCAGGACTTTGATGTGCTCCATGCAATGAAGGCGAACACTGCAGCCCAAAAATGACCGACGAAACCCATGAGCTCACTGTTTGTGTGGAAGGCGACTGCCAAATGTCACTGGAACATGTTGGTGTTTTGGAGTGAAAACCCACCCTCCTCTTCCAGGACTACTGCCTCCCAGCCTTCCAGGGAAAAAAGGGATTCCCTACTAGGCTTTCTGTTAGGGTCTGGCAGCCATACTCCATGCTGACTTTCATTGCAAGTTCTTGTGAAGTCAGGTGATTTTACAGCAAACCTAAGTTTCTCTTTACAAAACTTGCTGACGATATACACTCATGAGCCAAACGACCAACAGGTCCAATCCGCAGCTACATAGCCCCATATGCAGCACTGGGTCATGACTCCCCCAATGATCATTACAATGATCTGCCATTTGTGCCACACAGGACTGTATTCATCCACATGCACTTGGATGCCCAAGACCATGTTTCTCCTTCCTCAGACCTTCTCCGTATGTATTCACCGTGACTGACCCTGAACACCCCACAAGCCTTAACATTCGGAGATGCTCTGACCCAGCAATCTGGCCATAATGATCTGGCCCTTGTCATAGTCACTCAGATCTTAATCACTGTCCATTTCTTTCGCATTCAACCAGCCAAACGTCCGAAAGTTCGGAATGTCAGCGTGGTCATAAAGTTTTGGTTCACTGGTATCGTGACTGTAATCGTAAAGGCACTGCTGTGGTCACTTATGTGTCATTTTCACAATTTAGTGTTTTAACTGGTGAAGAGGTGAGATGGTCTTGATGCCATGCACATGGGGACGGACAGAACGAGTCACCGAACGAGTCACCAATCATACGGTGCCCTGCTGGTGAGAGAAGTTGTTCTTACATTTTCCTAGGGCTGTTCCTCATGCAATGGAGAACAGGTACCTGCATTAAAGAATAATCGCGGCCCCCCGCATGGACATTGGGGCAGGAAATTTAATAACTGATAAGAAAACACTGCTTTATTTTCAATGACAATAGTAAGAGATCCAGCCAAAGAGGTGGGAGATACTGTTTTAGCAGCAGATGGCGAGAAGCAGGCAGAGAGGGCAGCCCTCCTGTCTCCACGGCGACGGGACTCCGCACGCAGTCTCCCAACACCTCTCGGTGTTTCAACATGTGCTCCCCATTGCCAGGACCTGTTATCTTTCTTAATCCCTTCTGTCAGATAGCATTGCTTAATCATAATAATGGTAACGAAAAACAGAAAATAGGAGGGGGGGGGGGGTGCAGGTCCGCCCTGAAAGGCTGCAGCTGCTCCATTTGAGAAGCAAAATAGGAACCTTCTGGTCCTCCTTCAGTGTGCTGCCTCCCCAACAAACCCCTGAAATATCTGGATTATTATTTAGTGCTCGGAGTGGTGTGAGCACATAGGCCACACCTTGCTCCTGACCCGTCCCACGTTAGCTTTGCTCATTCCAGAGTGACTGCCGTGCATTATGGGTACCAGACCACCCATTAATGGTGGGTCAGGGATCGGGTTGGGTCGGCTTGCCTGGCCATACCCCCTTCTGGGGATGACAAGGGGAGGGATTGTTTTAACTATGCTGTATTTGGACACACCTGTTGGGGGGGGGGGGGGGTATGTTTTGCATCCTCTGAAATTGAGTTGTCAGACGAGGAGGGAAAAGACGAGACGACTAAGAGAGCTGGAGAAAATGGAGGAGGCCAAGCTCAAACTGGTGTTCAATGGCACAACCCCCCAAGGTAAACAAACCCAAACCAGACTGATAGTGCCCATCTTATTGTTCGACAGCATAACATCTGGATCCCAGCTGTGTGGATCAGCGTGATCTAGTACCACCCCCCCACCCTTAAGGCAGACCCAGACTGGGGCTCAGTGAGGGCTTTTTGGGGGGGTGGGCGATTGGCACGGCCGAGTAATCAAAAGTGACGGTGCAGTAAACCTCAAACGCCCCAGCTAAGCATGTGTTCCGCGACGAGGAGCATCAGCACCGGGGTCCTGGGCCTGGCGGTGTGCTGACCGGCGTAACGCAGCAGCCATGGGGGAAGGGAACCCGAGGCCGGCCGCCGCCTGTCACACCGCCTACCCCCCCCCCCCACCTTCCCATGATTCCACAGTACCACACAATTTGTTGCTGTTGGCAGCCAGCCACAGCACATGTTACCCATGACGCCAACTATGTAGCCGCGTGTTGTCGTTCGGCCAAGGCTGGGAGAGAATGATCAGGTTATCTGCAGCCCCCGGGGCCAAATGCGGCGGGGGGGGGGGGGGGAAATCACCCGGGGAGATGCACGGGGGGGGACGCCTGGGGAGAGCCCCACTAATCGGTACTGTAACCGGGGCCCTGCGTATCAGGGGACCAGGCCGCTACATGCACTTCAGCTACAATCTGCAGTGAATGGAGAGTGGCTGCGATGTTTCCTCCCTGTTGTAATGACAGGTAATTCTACGGGAAATAATGTCTCCTGCAGTTATTAGTGCCGATTCCCCGAACACAAACATTAGCGCGACGTGCTGACGGATGGCAAGCATGCCGGCGCGGCCTGGCCCGGCCTGGCCGTCAAATTGGGCTTCCCTCCCCCAGTCTGTGGATCCTCCCTCACACTGGTGCTGAATGTGATGAAAGTCACTTTCCCGGACCTCCCCCCGAAAGCCGAGCGGCCGAGGCCGGGGGAGACGGCTCCAATTAAACAATTCAGAAACGGTTACGGCCGCCGACGGCGACGCTCTTTGATGTCGTTTTTTACGGCGTCGCTAGTAAACACAGCCACATGCATTACACATTCCCGATATTCCTGTAAATATGAGTCAGAATTTCATATTTTCTGGGGGGCCTTTGATAAATTAGCCTACTTGTAAATCAGACAGAAAGTACCCCAGCGCTGTTGGTCTCCCCCCGGGACCTCCTGATGTGAGGACGGCTCCAGACTGGCCCCTGTACCCCCCCCCCCCTTGCCGCCGTCTCTCACACCCCGCCCAGAGATCAAAGGCCGTGTTCCAGCCAGCTGTGAGTTTCTCTAACCCTGCGTGCTGAGACTTGACCCATCCAAACTTCTACTTGGGACCTGGAGGGAGTGAGGCGGGCCACGGCTGGAGGAGCAGGAGTGACCTTTGACCTTTGCTCGTGGCATCACAGGTCATTGCTGATCTGGGATGTGGGAGAAGGCAAATCCCAGCGGATCATAGTTCTACGTCCTACTCGTCCTTCCCAAGACCTGAAGCAGACCTGATTTTTACAGAGGATGTGATGAAACATCTCTGAGTCACCTCCTGTGCGTGGTGGGAGGAAGGGGTGCAGGGGACAAGTCCTACAGCTGCATGGACACAGCCGAGGTGTCACAGGGAGGGTCCCATGCAGGTGGGTCACTGGTGCTGGGTGGTCCATCACCTACCTTTGTAAATTCCTTTGCTGTTGCCTCAGGTGCTCCGGCAAAGTTATTTTAGTAAGAAATGCCAAATATTAGCACCCAGCTCCTATTATTTTGTAAATTATTACCCCATAAAAGTAGGTACCCTGTGACAGCTTGAAGTGAACATTTGTTTTCGGGCTGCTCTCGGTGGGACATGTGGTTCTCATTCCTCCGTAGCCAGTCATAAACGTTGCTGCAGTTTAGACACATTAAAAAGAGGGGAGGGGCGTGGCGTGTTGTGCAACAAAAGCCGGCGAGGGGGCCGCTTGGCGAGGAACCTTCCCAAGAGGAACCATTGGGAAGGATGCTGAGCTGCCCTCTCTGAATAGACAGGACCGGTGCGGGGCCCTCTGTGGGGGCCGCCGGCCCCTCTGCACATGCCAACACCTAACAAATCAGCCCCCTGCCCCTCTCGCCCCGGCCCACCGGCACCCCGGCTGGAGGGGCGCGGGGTCGGCAGAGGGGCCTCGGCGAGAACATGGCGCAGCTGCCGTGACCCGTCGGGAGCCGGGAGCCCGGACAAGGTGTTAAGGGCCCCGAGGAGCCTGCGGCCCATCAAAACGTCCGCGCCTGCCATCAGCAGCCAGCTCCAGCAAAGGCTCCGCCCGGCGGCCTCGCTAAGATTACACAGCCGCCGTTTCAGGACGTCCAAGCGGGGCGGCCCCAAGCGGGGAAGCCACGCGTCCTAAAGCGGCAGAAATGTCGATGTGTTTACAAGGAATGAAATAAACAGCACACAATTAGGCAGCCATGATTCCGGCGTGGAAATAGGTCACCGCTTATGCTAAATGCCCCCCCTCTCCCCCAGCCACCCCCATCCTGTGGCATCTTCAGCATTTTAAATTAGTCCAGATAATGCATACTTCGGATTCTATCCTTTTTTATAATTAAGACCCTTCTCATTAGTACAATAAATCTAATTAGAGAAAATGTTTCGGTACAGCTAGCTGTTTTTCCCCAGGACGCGAACTGGAGGGTCGGATCTGTGGAAATTTTTAATTTAATTACAAGTAGGGCACGTTTAGTTACCAATGAAACCATAACGAGAGCGGGAAGGCGGTCACATGACACGAAGCGAGGACCGAGGAACAACACAGCCGTAGAGTAATCAAAACAATAATAATCATCTGCCTCCGCCCCCCATTTCAAGCACAGAAAGGGAGATAAATCAATTTCCATGTTTTATCCCCTTATTAAGTGATAAGAGAGCCAAGCAGAATTAGTGTGTAGAGGCTGGAGTGATTATTGCGGATTTAATGAGTTCTGCTCAGAGGAAGAGTCTTGGTCTCCTCCCAATGCCACTGATTAAGCTCGTTAAAAATCTAATTAAGAGCGGGCCACACAGGAAGCTTCCGGCTGGTTCCGTCGTGGTGGAGATGTGGACACGGGTAAGGCACGGACAGCAGGACATACTTCCTGGCCAGCTGAGAAGATCCAGTGAAGGCAAGCATCAAGAACCTGTCAGTGGAGGAACTGAAAATATCTAATCTGTTCTACTATCGTCTGTACCTGCATCTGTACCTGTTTTTGACCCCCCCCCCTTACAAATATGTATAACATCACCTCCAAAGGTGGCCCAAAATCCACCTCTCTGTTCCTCATGCGCTCGTTGGTCAATCACACCTATACCGGTGAAATCTTTCACCCACATAACTTGCAGTGGTGGCTTTAACCCAAAGCACCTCACAGTGCTTAGCCATCCAGCACCTTGTGCAAAAGTCCAGCAGGAGAGCTATCCCGGGACCCACCTGACCCACTGACCTGTCCCCCCCCTTCAGTTGTGATATAAGAATTCCACTGCATTCCTCAGCATACATGTGAAAATAAAAGTTGAAGAAACTTGGATATCCATATGTACTCCTGTTCAGTTTGGCATGATGTATGGGCGGGGGGGGCACACTTTTATACTCCCTACCATCTATGAAACAGTTTGGCAAACCGTACTTCCAGGGACTGGTCCCGGGCTCGCCAACCCCTGGTTGGTTTTACTTTGTTTTATTGGGTTTCATCTCCAGCCATTTGCTACACAATTTCCTCTGCGATCAATAAAGTTTTTCTGATTCTGATACCCAAATACCCATTAAAGGGTTAATGAGCCACAAAGGGGGAGCAGTGTACCCTAAGAACAGGCCGGAGTGAATGAATACTGTGAATGAAAGGGTGCCGGTGCTTTCGCAATCCGGACAGATGCGCTCAACAAGGATCAGCAGTCTTCCATAATGAACACAAGCCAGTGCATTCCCATAGTAAGGCCCCGGCCCCAGCCCGAGGGGAGCAGCTCATTGGTGGAATACCCGAGGTTCACATGAATGGCAGGTCTCCTGGCAACCATCAGCAATGTGGGAGCCACGAGCGAGAGGTCACGGGTCACCCAGGTGTCTCATATCGACAAACGCCTAGTAGGACCCTTCTCCTCTCACTAACAACGTCAGTCAGCTGTCACTTTCAGCAGCTTCCCAATCATTTATGGCTGGGCTCATTTCAGAGCCCATCCCACCAAATGCCTCCCACCTCCCCTCACTCCCTCGGTGTGCAAACCATAAACTAATGATGGCCTCCGCACAGCTGGACCGCTGCGGGTGATAAGCCGGCCCAGAATCACGCTTATGACCCCTCGAGGCCGTGGAATGGTCCATTCCTTCACTTGTTTCTTCATTTGGCCCTCATCCTTCATTTGCATTTCATTTAGTCTTTCATCTAGTCGTCCCGTTCATATGCTCCCTGCTCAGGTCCAGATCCTTAGGTCTCAGGCAGGTCTAGATCCTCTGTTGGGTCCTTGGTCAGGTCCAGATCCTTTGTTGGGTCCTTGGGCAGGTCTAGATCTTCTGTTGGGTACTCGGTCGGGTCCAGATGTTTTGTTGGGTCCATGGTTACTTAGGTATCGCTTATTGGGTTCTCAGTCAGGCCCATATCCTACATGAGAACCTCAGTCTGTTCTTTATTCCTTATTAGGTCCTGGGTCTGCTCCATAGCCTTCATTACGACCTTGCCAAGCACTGAGTGAGGATGAACCCCACCGCAAAGCTCCGATTACTGTGGAGTGTCACTTTACCTTGATATTTAGCTAATTAGCTCTGCCCTTCTTCCAGCATTACATTCACTGTCATTGTTCATTTAATTACAAAAAGCACTTCCGGTCTTAGCTGTCCTAAGAATAAGCAGCTTTAGCGGCGAAGAGCACAGTGGTGACAGGGTCTAATGACCATGGCCCAGAGGAGCGGTCCTGAAGTGGCGAGAAGGTGACGGCAGGCAGCAGTGGGACCATCTAAAGCCAGGTGTAGTCACAGGAAGCATCACCTAATTAGAGAGATTATCCCAAATGCGGAGCTCATTTCCAGGAAGGGTTGATCTGCGTCCCACCGTTTTTGCTGAAATCCACATCAAAAGGCCATACGACCAAAAAAAAACCCTCTATGGAACTTGTTCACTTGTCTCTGTTTTTCCTCTGAGCCGTTCATGCCATCCAGAACTAGTCATCTAGTGGATAAATGCAAGTCTCCGGCCATCAGATTTCCTGGCACTGAAACTGGCTGGGATTCGCTGTCCAGTTTCTGCAGATGTTGAGAGGTAGGGCTGGGCGGTATGTAGAAGTTTTAACATATATGAATATATTTAAAAATGAGATATAGGATAATATAACACCCTTTATATCGATATACTTTTATTGTGCGTTATTATCAGGGCTAAGCTACGAAAATATTCCCTGATAACTCCAGATGGACAAACCTGTGCGTAGTTGAGGCTGTAAACGTGAAATGCGCGTTGTAAAGGCACTACTGCAGCATGAAAACACAGACAAACTCACAATTTATCACTTACTCACAAAATATCGCAATTTGTGATATTTGAAGAAGAGCTTGATGAAGAGCTTAAAATGAGGGCCTTTCCAGTTAATAGGCTCTTTTTGCAGCCAATTGTTTTTCGTTCATAAACATCCACCTTCCATTGTAAGAACGATGTCATGAACTGATGAAGAAACGCTGCTGGTGCAGAGCAGCCTGAAAGCTTTTTGTGCCGAAGCTGGGTTGTTCAACCCCAGCAACACAGATATAAGACTTATTTTTGCCTTTATTTTGAGACTTCTGTTAGCAACAATTAAAATGTCTCTACTGAACAGCATTATTTGCAGACATGAAAGGAAACTCTGTTTGCATTTTGTTTTGACCGCACTGTTTTAATGTAAGTGTACTTGACATCCTACATGTGGCTCTGAATTAAAATTAAACATTTAGCTTACTTCATAGAAAATACTGAGATATATATTTATCATGCACCGCCATTCTGCCTAAAAATACCATGATGGTTTCTGGTGCATATCGCCCAACCCAAGAGGGCCTTGAGTAAAACACACGCCTGATCTCAAAAGATCGATGGCTGTTGTGTTGATTCAGAAATCATCCATTAATGGTGATTCCATTACCCGTGCATGCCTCTATGCAGTTAATTTGGAGTACTAAACAAAATTTTGAAAACTGCAAGCAAATATTGAAGTATCAGAATGAAAAAATACATTGGAAATACAAAAAAAATGGTTTTTTTTTGTCTCTTTTTTGCTTTTGGCACTTATTTTAACGGGTGGGTGGGTCTTAGAAATGTCACTGATACTTAATAATTTGCTTGTGGTTTTAAAAATATTGTTTAGTACTTTTGGCACAGAATTAACTGCATAGGCCTCACCGCACAGTGATTAGCAATCTTCAAGCTGGGACCATCGCATCCAAACAGGCTACCATGGAAACCGGAGACTCAGGAGGAGCCAGCTATGCGATGAGGCGGGAGCGGCAGAGAACGATGGCGGCGGTCGTTACAGGGAAGTTTCCCAGGCTAATGCTGAACAGTGCTGCAGCCTTAATATCGAAAGGAAAGTGAGAGGGGGAGTGGTTCGGGCTGTGACCAGCGTTGGGGGGGGGGGGGGGGGGGGGGGGGGGGGGGGGCGGAGGGCGGTGTGGGGGGGCGGAGGCCCCCCC
>JAODKM010000011.1:413182-423244 GCA_026780845.1 Petrocephalus sullivani | reverse complement strand
GTGGCCCCCCCCCCCGCCCCCGAGGGGGGTTGGGGGGGGGGCTCGTCCCCGGCTTTTTGCCCCCCCCCCACTACCCCCCCCCACCCCAACCCCCACGAAACCCACCACCCCCAAAAGCCCCCCCCCCCCCCCCCCGTCTAAATGGGGCATGTGGCCCATTGCCGTGGCGTTTCAGGCAGCTGGTTGGCGTCACGCGCATCGCGCATCATGCCTGGGCTCCCTTGGTCATATGAACACTGGGGGCAGATCAAAGATGAGCCATGCCCAGTGGGGTGGGGGGGCCTGGCTCCTATCCCACTGTCGCTGTTGTCATTCTGTGTTTAACGTGTCCCCCAGAAGCAGTCGCCGTCTCCACTTACAGCATCAAAGCGGCAGTCACACCTGTCAGGTATCTCCCCCCCCCCTATAATTTCCAGCGAGTGCTCGTGCCTGTTGACTAGGGTGGGCAGCTCCACCCCCAGCATAAGACAGCGCGGCCTTTGTATGCCTCCCAGGGCTTTGCATATCGCGTGGAGCCTCCGTGTGAAATGAAAATCAGCTGAAGCCACCACCACAAAAACACCCCTAACCCCAGCACTACCTCCCAGCCCGTAAATGGAGGACTTGCTCCCACTAAGTGCCAGTAAAGACCAGGGTAGGTCACAGTACACACCCTCTGGTAAGACCACATCATCACATTTTCATGTGACATCATCATTTTCCCAATACTGGTGGTAAGTACCCGATACTACCTGTAAGTATCTGATACTGACTGTACATACCCGATACTGGCTGTGAGTATCTGATACTGACCGTGCAAGCTCAATACTGGTTGTGAGTGTCTGATATTGTCTGTACATACCCAAACTTAATTGTGTCCATCTGATACCGACTGTGCATACCTGATACTGCCTGTGAGTATCTGATACCGGCTGTGCATATCCGATACCGCCTGTGAGTATATGACACCAGATGTGCATACCCTATACTGGCTATAAGTACCAGATACTGGTTATGCATTCCAGATACCTGCTGGGAGTGTCTGATACTGGCTGTGCTCCAAATACTTGCTGCAAATATCCAATACGAGTTGTTCGTACACGATACTAACTCACAGTATCTGATACTGGCTGTGAGTACTCAATATTGGCTGTGAGTACCCAATACTGTGTGTTTGAATCTGACTTCTGAGAATTTATCAGCTCAGAGCATCTCTGTGCCAGGAAACTGCCTCACAAACAGCTGCTCTTCTGGTTTCTGCTGCTCTCCATGTGGCAAATGGACATGTGGCAGCTGAATGGCACTGGATTGGCTGCTTGAGACCATGTGACCAGGCCTGGCAGCACGGCAGGCTGAATTCTGTGGTCAGTTTAAAAATGACACAGTGGCCCCTTCTGCGACTGCCATCCTCCTCCTGAAACACACACACACCCCACCTTTGCCATTGCAAGGGCCTGGTTTGGCTATCTCTGAGCGATCAGCCCGGCACTCTGTGTGTGTTTGTGTGTGTGTCAGACAGGCGAATCCGGTCTTGCCCCGTGAGGTGCGTGCGGAGCCTGACAGGACATTTTGCTTGCCACAGGATTCCCAGGCAGCCCGTCAGGTTTCCTCACCTGAATACGCAAAAGTGCTGCCCCCCCCTCCCCCCAAGGGGCCTCGTGCTGCCCCCCCACGCGCCGCAGGGTACGCTCGGCATACTTCGTGCCACTAATGATTCAGCAGAACAGTGTCTACCTGCTCAACTATACAGCCCCCATCAGCACCACAGTAACAGGCAGAACCTCGTTCACCATCAGCCGGATCAGCCTGAAACGCGCAGAAGAAACAGGCAGACGGTGAGTTAATGCTCTGGGTCAGCAGCATGCCCCACTCAGCCCGGGGTCTTAGGGGCTCAGCAACACCTGGCCTGCTTAGTGCTTGTGGGCAGCTAGCATGAGCCTTAATGCACTTGAGAGCTCACTTTTGTGGTCCCCCACCCTGCTCCATGGTGCCCCATCAATAATGTCACCAGTCTGGGCCCGGACACATGTCCCCACACACGGGAATCTCGCCCTCTGCAGCCGAACGTTCCAGAATAATGCAGAGGCCAAATCTGCTCTGGCTTCCTTGGACGTTTTTTAATCACGTGACATGTTCCCGGCCCATGCTTGTCAGAGGGATTGTGGGTACTCACGTCTGGGCTCTCTGGGTCCATCCACAGTCACTTTGATGGCACGATGATAAGTGGCCACTTGCGGCGGACTGGAGAACACTGTGATCGTCAGGGTGAAGCTCTTTCCTGAAGCCGGGGGGATTCATGGAAAGCCCTATTAGTCAGTTACCGGTGCGGCGCCGATCCACGCGGCGTCCAATACCGGGCCCTCCTAATTCAGATTTCATCACATCCCAGCAGGCTTCATATTCAATGTATAATTAGTGGGAAAATAACAATTGTGATACTGAAGACGGATAAAATGAAAGACACGTAAAAACGCGAATAATTCTGTCTACTTTACGATGCTCAACGTACTCGAGCTGCGGTTACTGCACGGCTGGCGGGACCCTCTGCCCCCCCCCCCCCCCCGAACCCTGTCAGCGCAGAGGGTGCCCCGCTCAGCGGGCGCGCATATGGCGCATTTATAAAAGGGATCTCTTGTTAAGAAACTGCAAAGGGATCCTGCAGCGGAGTAATTGAATGCAGAAATGAAAGGTACTTTTAATTCGGAGAGGGGAACATTTTCCATTCATCAGTCTGCAACTATATGAGTATAACATTTAAAGAAAAACTGGCGGGCAGGATCGAGGCCAAGAGGCAGGAGGGGAAAATAAACACGTGAGGGAATCTGAACTATTTCAACGGGAGATTTTCAAAAACGTGTCTGAAAACATCAAGCGAAACTATTTATATCTATTTATACATATATTATATAGTCTTATTTTGTAAATGAAGATTTAAAAGAAGCTTTTCTTTTGTCTAAAAGCGTTGATGGATGAAAAGATTTTGTTGTAAACCTGTAGTGGCAATTAAGTAATGTTTGAGTAAAATAGTCGGACGGTTAAATACAATCAAAATAAGTGCAATTACAGATGTTTTATTATTAGTCATTTCTCAAAACGCCAGGATTTCAGTTGTGCGGCGCCGGGACGTCTTCATGCGCGCCGCTGTGTCAGACTCTCCACATAAGCATGTCAAAATTCATAATCTAAGACATAAAAGTACACGATATGTCCCTAGTGCATATTTTATCCGCGCGATACACATATATTTTATTGTGTGATTAAATCAAAAATAATTATTGTGCTCAAATTTATTTTACAGTAACTAAATGTGATCATTACAATGAGAGAAGAGAAGATCTGAACAATGCTTTGCTCACCTCGGCCGCTCCTTCCCACGAACCGCAGGTCGTTGAATCTGGCGACCTGGTTTTTCATCACGGCGGAAGCGTTCCTCAGCTCTGCCGAGTAGTTCTCATCATTGCCGGCCATCACCGTGACCAAGGTCCCGTCAGGAACATCGCCGAGCGCGACCACCTGCGGGGGGGTCCAGCGGTCAGTGCCCCGGATCGCGCCCGGACGGACATCGCACGTAATGCACAATCATGTCCATATACATGATATTTCTATCATAATGATTTAGGAATATGAGTATATTTACTCAAAAGTATTAGCGTTACTTAAAAATTTAAGCCAGACAAATAATAGGTTGCTTAATTAAAACAAACAAACAAGAAAACAATAAACTCATCGCATGCATTTAATATGTCCATCCATCCATCCATTTTCCAACCTGCTTATCCGAACAGGGTCGCGGGGGCATTTAATATGTTCATGCACAAAATGAATATATCAAAGTGTACGTATTCTCGTTACGAGGAAGTCAAGGATTTCCTTAAGTTTTTATTATACAACGTTTATATACGAAACAAATTAATAAACAGCTATTGACAGTGTTATTAAATTGGCTTTAAATTGTGATAACTACTAATTAATAGCCTTTAAAATAACATGACCTGCACGTGTATGCACAGCTCGCTCTGATACGTTTAACAGAAAGTCTCAACTGAAAACGAAGTTTTTTATAACAAATAATTTTAAACACCCATATATCACCTTGCCAAGGCATAGTACAGAATACTGCGCGAGGGCACGGCTCGACGGCAGCAGCGCTGTGCATCCACGTCTATCAAGAAGACCGCAATCAAATTATTTTAGTTGACTTTACCCACATAGCAAATTTCGTTCTGTGACCCACACCGCTACCCGCAAAAATTCTCATTTGAAGAACATAAGCTGTTTGATGAAGCCATTCTCTCCACATCCCCGGCACGGCTAGCGCGTAAACGCCAACGCAGTCAAGGGCTTACCCTCACCTTTACGTTAATTCAATCATTTTCATCGACATATTATTTTTCAATTTATCAAATCACTGATGTTTGGTGCTTTTTGATGACAAGTACTGATTTTACTAGTATGTTTAATAAAAGGTTCGCCAAATGGTTTATTTAAGCTACCATTATATTAATTATCCAGGGCCACTTTTCATTCAGTCATATATATATATATATATATATATAAAAAAAATTAACAAATAAATGTATTGATAATGTTAATGGTCTCTGTGTAGTTTAAATCGTTGCGTTTGCAGAATTGCGTTTGACGGATAATTAGCCTGGCTGTACAAACCAGTGGCATTTTCCAGCCTCGCTGTTTTAATTTAAAATTTCAAAACAGCTGGTCCGCGGAAGATGCAGAAGTCTGTCTGATCAACATCATACCAATAGCCGCAGAGGCATGGGGAAAAGAATGCAGCTTTCAAATTTTGCTGGATGACTGCACTTTATGTCACTGTTATGTTCTCTAAGTACAACAACAGAAAATATGTTATTAAAGGATTTTAGGCTATGCTAGTATATATGTGTATAAGTAAAATGTGGCATTCCCTGTATACATCAGTTTCTGATCAAATCCCGTTCTGCACTGTAAATGAACTGTTACTGTACCATGAAACCATGGTCTATCAAACGCAGTTTACAAACTTAAATATCTGGTATTTTGTGCACGTTTAGGATGTTTCACATATGCGCGCTGAAAGTAAGAGAGAATTAAGTGGTCGCGCTAGTTCAGGCCGAACGCGCGCACGAAACCCCGACGGAGTTTTTCTTTACACAAAAGACCTCTATCTGTTAAACAAGGAGAAAAAGAGGCACTTTCCTTACCTTGAATGCCACGGGCAGCGTTTTGTTACACCGCCAATGCGACGGCAGCACGGAGCAAAGAAAGTTCGGGCTGTCTGTTCGAACCAGCTCGCCTGCGTGGTCCGCCAGCACGTCCACCACAGTACGTGCTTCGGTACGACCTCTCACCGGTCCAGGAGTGCCCATGGGCCCGGTGCCGTCTCCGATCTTGCTGCAGGGGAACGACGTCGAAGGCGGCGTGAACCGTCTGGTAGTGGTCGGGTCTACGGGAATATGCATCACAACAACTCGGTCAGTCCTCCTGAAACTGGCCTTTTGCGTCTTGTCCTGTGCGCCTTCAGTGACCGGCTCCTTGTCCCCGCTCGGGCTCCCTTCTCGGATTTGACGGTCAGCTCTTTGGAAAGTTCCCGTAAAGTCCAGCGGGCTCCGCACCCTCGGAACCGATATGGCAGCGCAGAGAACGCAGTTCGCCTAAGTGTCTGTCGGCGCTCTCTGTGCGGATGTAGAGTCACTGAGACGCCAATAAACGGGGGAAAAACGCTGGGTCTCTGGCGTCGCGCTTACAGCTCGGGGTGTAAAAGCGCGAGCAGCATCGCTCTGCCTGCTCGCTTTTCTCACAGTCTGCAGCGCCAGTAAGAAACCGCAAACTCCGACCCTTTTTCCGCAGCGGTTTTTTAATCTTGTTGCCTATGCAAATCGCGTGCACTTTCTATTCTGCACCTGATGCTGCTCTTTTAAAAAACATTATATTGTTAGTCAAATCTTTCACTAGACTGATGCACAAATAAGAGCAAAGCCTACAAGACGCCGCACTTTTAAAAACAGTCGCTGTAAAATGAAAGTCCGGTGCTATGACAGGCTCTGCTGAGCAGCCAGCTTTAAGTTTCCTTTTATTTCTTTCCCGCTGCAAACGAAAACTACGTGTAATCCACCAGTCTTGCAACACATTTAGAAACAATTGTATCGGATGCCTGGCGGCGCGCCTTATCGCCGACTTCACACCAGCTTATCGCTCTGCGACCCGCTTCTGTCAGTCTGGCTACGAAACGCTGGGAGACGCGCTCTGCCTCCCGATGTGGAAATTCTCAAACTGCAGCCGTCTCGAGCCCTATTTCATGATTAATTTAAAGGCGCGATACTTAGTAACACATAAATATATGTGTATATATATATATGCTTTGCTCAGTCGTCTTTGCGTCTTCTTCCGCAACGAATACAACTATCTTGACAGTCAGCGACGAGTTCCTTATCTGATTGTAAATTCAGACAAGGTCAAAATGACTACGGGTCTCGTCTAATGTCTTGGCCTCTTCCGTATCCAAAAGAGCTCTTTGTTCTGCAATTTGCGAGAAGCGTAATTCCGTTTCGCGGCGTTTGCTGGGGAAGCCAACAAAGACGCGCTCTCTTTTTGCGCTTTGCTGTAAGGTGGTGCAAGAGGGAAAAGTGCAGTAATATTATTTACTCAAGTGAGCGGAGTTTCTGGCGGCCGCAGATTGGCGACGCCTTCCGCCAATGGGCGGCCTGGGCCGGGCTATCACAAGCCAATCAAACGCTTACAAATGCGAGCCCATTCAATCGTCCGCTGATAACTCCTATTCCCTTATCATATTTATTTTCATTTATTCTTACTGATCGCTCCTCTCTTCATTCTTTGCGTTCTTTACTACTATTTATTTGATTAAAAACACGCACTATCAGTCTTTTTAAATTAAACACTGCATCAGGATCATTTTGACGGAGGTTAAATCAGTTGCTTAATCTTTATCCTATGATTTAATTATGTTCTCTACTTGTATATCTTATTATACATTATACAGGTCATTTAGCCTTTACTTATAGCTAATTTAGGTGTAGTAAGCGTCGCAGTAACTGGTATATAAAGTTATACCACGGAAGACAGGCAAACCTTACTTAAGGACGATGCTTCGCTTTAAGTGCGCAGTTAGGTGCTCCTCAAGTCTGCCTTTTTGAGTTTCGGCTGATTCTTTATGGGTAAAAAAGCTTTGACGCCAGCAATATTTAAGATCAAACGCATTAATTGTCTTTGTACATTTGCTATGTGTATATTTCGGACCAATGCCATCCTGGTCAAGGAGTTTCATTTATGGGTAGATCCTCATCAAAATTATTTAATGACACACACATAGTGATGCATTTCATGTTAATTATTAGGATTTACTATATTTCCGCTAAGTGCAGGCTAAATTTGTGTACGTTTTCGTTTATCACCCATTAAAACTGGAGCGTTAAAATTCAAGTGAGCGCAACAGTTATAATGAATCTTCGGGTTTTGTATTTGAAATATTTTCTTGGCGACGGTATTTCTGCATAGCTTCCACTCATATTCTCAAATATGTATTTTCTGTTAAGCGGTTCAGTTACTTAGTGTGCACAGATTCGAATGTAATTAAATCTCTGTGGCCGAAGGATGCGCAGTGACACGGCGCGCGCGCTAGGTCTTCATGTCCTCATAGAACCGCGTTATTTACTGCTTCAAAGTGCTGATTACAGTAATGCGAGATACGGCACACGAAATCCTAATTGAACAATCACACCCCTTAGTTCGATTTTCATGTCTTTGCTTCTATATTAGGTATAAAGCAATTTGTTATATTTGTTTTAAAAGGCACTGTTTGTAATTTTATTGATAGTTAAAACATGTTAAAATGTACAATAATTAAAAATACCAAGTTGAATAATTTGTCATGACGTGGGGGGTGTAATGTTAGGATATTTCTTAGTGGAAGTTCTGCGCCGAACAGGTCATTAGAACGGTGCCCTGCGCGAGGCACCACGCCCTGCTGCGTGCCGGCGACCCGCGCGGCAATGCGGGCGCTCTGACGCTAGTAGGCGCGTTTGTCGTTTGAAAGAAGTCAATAGTTTAAAGCGCGGATTCCCTGCGCTCGTTTACGCTCGTCGAATTTGGGGCAAGACATTTCAAATAAAGAGTATAAACTAAACATTCTTGTTTTTAAAATTTCGTTTGTAGCATAGAGTAAATATGACCAAATTTCAAGAAATATTCAGAAATGCACAATTTTTTATCATATAGCCTACACAAATGAATATCAAAATACATGCCTATATTTTAAATTAATTCGCTACAATAACTCATCAATTTAATATATTGTTAATGTTGAATAAATACATCTCGCTGATGTGGCGGGGAAATTTGACGAAGTACGTACAGCGACTATTCCTTTCTGTCAATTCATATTCTGAATTTAAATTTACGAGACTGCGCTGATAAACGTCACCATCTGCTAATTAACAGACGATTATAAATCGACAATACACATGTATACAGTCAATTTCGTTCTCGACTGCATGATAGATGCGTTTATCAGTTAAACTGTTCAATCAGCTATTTTAAATTAAGGTTACCCCCGTTACAAATGCTGTACTTCCACTGAAAATTCGCTTTGAAAAGGCCACATCATCACAGACGAACATTTTATTATATACATTTTAGTCAAACGTAAATCAGTAGTAGAAAATAAAACATTTCAAAAGGCAGCAAAGACTGTGTTTTAAATTCTCATTTAAAACCAATAATTAGCAGTTCTTCAGGAGATCCCTATGGTGTGAAATGAAAAATGTGTCTCGAATAGACACACCCCAGTCGGTCTGGGATAAAACCAGGGGAAATACAAGCGAAGTGCATCGCTGAGAGATCAAAAGGCGAGCTAAATGAGTCACGGTTAGCTGGGATAGCCGCTAAGGCTGCGAGATGAACCGTTTAGATCATAGCAAAAGACTGTATGTATGACTCAGACAGATTTTCCATTTTCATCTTCTTTATTTTGATTTTTTAATTCTCCGTGTTACTCATGGTGTTATGGAGTTCTTAAATATTTCCAAATTATATTTATATTTGAGTTATATTCCTGATATGCAAATATAAAAATACAAAATATTTAAGTATTAAGTTTTATTATACTGACATGTGACTTTTCCCTTTCCGTTTGCATAATGGCTATACATTAAAAAAATATCAAATATGATTCAACGAAAAGCACAGTGAAGTTTAATAAGTCGCATTCCTTTAAAGGTCGGAGATTAGCAAGACACCTTTTTTTCCAAAAATCCGCCTTATATCACGTAGGGTTTTAGACCGAAAATGAAAAGGAGCCCCGGGCCGGCTGTGCTCGCCGAGAGCCGAGGGAAGCGCGCGGGGCTGTAGGTGCGTGTCCTCGCGCTGTCTGCCCCCGATCCGGCGCGTGCCTTTATTGCGCGTTTGTGTTGCCCTGCACGCTAGGTACGCAGTGCGGGTTTGCGTTCCTACGGCCTGTAGGCTTGTGGGATTGGCCGTGCATTGGTCAGATAGCCCCTTTCACTTTTGCGGAGGACTAGTAACAAATTACTAATTTAAAACAATAAAGTAATATAACTGGGGATGTTTTATAAGCCGTTCATTAATTGATAACCGTAGTTCGCAAATAGTATAATAGTTTACATTAAATGCTGCAATAAATTGTGCAGTTAGATAGGCGACACTTGCTCCTTTTCCCTCTGCGATAACGCCCACTAAATTCTGAATCACTATTTTACGTCTTTTATACATGATTACTCCCCAGAGTGACAAAGCTATAAGGAAAATTTAGACATACAGATGACTCACACAGAAAGATTTAAAAGACTGCAATACCTCGTAAAGCAGAGCTCTAGGCGAAAAAATGGGCGTGATGAGAGACATTGTGCAATAATTAAGTAGGCCTACAGTTATTTGTAAGCGCGCGGTCTGCCGCCGCAATAACATCAGCTGAGATTGGCAGAAAACCTTAATCCTGAAGGATGAGGGGCTTTTCACTGGGTGCCCGGTGTTCTGGGATATATATGACAATGAAAGCGGCTAACGGGGCCGCTTAACGGTTTTCATCAGTTTATAGGCGCGGCGCGCATATAT
>JAODKM010000011.1:375670-386714 GCA_026780845.1 Petrocephalus sullivani | reverse complement strand
GAGGGGGCCGCTGTCACTTTGGTACATGGCGGCGGCGTCACGCCGCAGTGAGGGGGCCGCTGTCACTTTGGTACATGCCGGCGGCGTCACGCAGTAGTGAGGGGGCCACTGTCACTTTGGTACATGGCGGAGGCGTCACGCCGCAGTGAGGGGGCCACTGTCACTTTGGTACATGGCGGCGGCGTCACGCCGCAGTGAGGGGGCCGCTGTCACTTTGGTACATGGCGGCGGCGTCACGCCGCAGTGAGGGGGCCGCTGTCACTTTGGTACATGGCGGCGGCTTGTCCTCATGTGGGACCTTTGACTGCTCACGTGACCCCATCCTCTCACAAACTACTGTATTTATTAGATGTCTCCTTTAAAAACAAGGAGCCAAGACGTCAGCAGGCAGCTCTGAGTCTGGCTGGACGCAGTGGTGACAGTGAAATCATCCCCAAGAAGTCCTCCCCAGATTTTTCTACACATAGATTAAATAATTGCGTGTCGGCGAGCGGTGCCGTGTGATGCGTGTGCTTCTGTGAGACGGACAGCGGTATTTACACAAGGAACCCGCGGAAGAGGTCACTAAAGGTCACGCTGAACCGTTCTCCCCTCAGTTTGTGGTGCTTAATGAATGCTGCCTGTGACGTGTTCCCACGGAAAGGCAAAAGCATGCAGTCGAATGTCCTGCGTGGTAGCGGCCTGGGCTGCTGAGCGGGACCGGCTAAATGGAATCTGATGAAATGTTTGTCCCCTGTTACTGTATAACACACACAGTCAGATACAAAACAGCACCCAGATTCCTATCAATGATGCTGGTCCGGGATGTAGCATAAGACCATGTGAATATTTACAGGATGTGCGTCAGCGTGTTTATTTGTGTCCTTGTGTGTGTCGATGTGTATTTTTACTGCTCTTGACTTTCTGTGGTCGGTGTGTCTGTTTGCCCCGAGGAATGAAACACAGTAGTGAAATATCTGTATTTATGTCTTACACATTTAGCAGGCTCTTTTGTGCAAAACCCCTGATGAGATTGGCTTCTCTGACCTGTGTTACTCAGATTTGGCTTGTGAGAGTTTGGAGGACAATCTCTCTCTCTCTCTCGTTATGTCTGCACACTAGCGGGTGATCAGAGCCACTGTCATTTACATTTATGTATTTAGCCGGCGCTTTTATCCAAAGTGACGTACAGTTGAGAAGGCGGAGTCAGACAGTGCCTGAGGGACCCAATGGTGACATCACTGTGGGATTTGAAACCACAACCTTCCAATCACAAGTACAGTATCCAAACCACCAGATAGGGAGACACATCTGTGCTGTTTGATGTCTGGCATCTGTCACTCCGAGTCCATGCTTCTCCATCTGTTTCAGGACCTCTTACTTGGCTTCTGTTATTCTGCATTTGTTACTCTGCGTCTATTTTTGAATCTGTTACTTGGTGTCTGTTACTCTGCATCTGTTACTCAGCGTTTGTTACTCTGCTTCCATCACACTGTATCTGTTACTCTGCATCTGATACTCAGCATTTGTTACTCTGCTTCCATCACACTGTGTCTGTTACTCTGCATCTGTTACTCAGCATTTGTTACTCTGCATCCATCACACTGTCTGTTACTCTGCATCTGTTACTCAGCGTTTGTTACTCTGCATCCATCACACTGTGTCTGTTACTCTGCATCTGTTACTCAGTGTTTGTTACTCTGCATCCATCACACTGTGTCTGTTACTCTGCATCTGTTACTCAGCGTTTGTTACTCTGCATCAGTCACACTGTGTCTGTTACTCTGCATCACTCACACTGTGTCTGTTACTCTGCATCTGTTGCTCTTGGTCTGAAACTCTGTACATTGTACATTCCTGCATATATAAGTCTGCGGTGTGCCGGTGTGAGTGAATGGTGTGTGAGTGTGCCCCACGATGGGTTGGTGCCCCATTCTGGGTTGTTCCCTGCCTCCAAGATCTCGGCAACCCTGAATAGGACAAGTGGTTACAGAAATTGGATGGATGGATGTTACTCTGCATATGTTACTCTGCATCTGTTACTCTGTGTCTGTACTGCTAACTTGCTAACACACTTTGAACAACTGTGGTTCCGCGGTGCTGAAATAACCGCCCTCTTCCCCTGGGCGTCCCTGTCTGACGCAGCACTGTGTCTGATCTCACACCCCTTTGAAGGCAGCTACCTCTCTCTTTCCGTTATTTTTAAATCTTGCTTGCTAGTTCTCAGGTAAATTCACTTTTTTGCCCCTCCCTGGCCTGTCTTGCTTCTGTGAAATGCCAACGCACCTCCCCAACCCCCCCACAACCCCTGACTGATTAGCCCTGTGCACAGACTGGTCATTTATATAACAAAACCTTGTCTTTATTTGAATTTGTGGTCACAGTTATTCCTAGGGACACCAAAATGGTGACCTCTGACATTTAGTGAGGCAACAATGGTCGGCCGATTTCCCAGACATGAGTAGACTAGACAAACAACGAGGGGTGATACGCAGTGGGTGGTGATGTGCTGAGTCGAGCAGCAGCGAGCTCCGCGTGTGCGAAGGCAGAAGTGAGAAAAGGCCCGGAATGCCGCCGCTACTTTCCGGTGCGTGAACAGTCCTCTGGGCCCAGCCTGGCTCGCACGCAAGGGCCGCGCCGGCTGCCATGGCGACCGCGGCCTGCATCGGCAAAGCGGAAGTGAGTTGGCGGCTGAGGAAGTGGCTGGGTTTTTGATGGCCATTGCTGTGGTTTCCCTGTCCTCTCAGGACGGCGGGTCCCTCCCAGAGTCCCAGCTCTACAAGGGCTGTTTGAAATGGGCTGCAGATATTTGAAAGAGCCAGTTACTGAGATCCACGCCATGCAGGTACAGACCTACAGACAAGGGGAAGGACTATTATATGCAATCGTGTTAAATGGCCACTCTTGCATTATTTAGGTTTTAAACCACGTTAAGCTTCGCCCTTATACCTACATCAGCATAGTTCAGCTCTTTAACCGCTGTGCCATCTTCTGGCTAGTAACATGCATGACAAGGGAGGCAGGTGTCAGAAAAAGACCTGTTTATGACTTGCTGTCTGCAGAGAGTTCTTTTGCTGAGGTCATGGGAGATACAGTGGCCAGAGACGCTGGCTGACCACACGCGCTGTCTGTCGTCATGGAGACTGTCTGGTGTCACCTGCTCACGAGGGACCGTATACTTCCTCATTCATTCTCATTTTCGCGCCAGTGTTATGATTTGTGTGCTCTCCTGATCATCGAGGATGTCATATTGTTTGCTGCAGAGTGTTAAGTGCAGTGTGGGTGTGGGTAACTCAAGCTCATGTTAACTGCAGGGTGAGCATGGCTAATTCCAGCTGAGTGTTAAAGGTAGTGTTGGCATGTATAACTCCATCTGAGCATTAAGAGCAGAGTGGGCATGGTTTACTTCAGGTGATGTGGGTGTGTTAACCACATGGGTGTGGTTAACTCCAACTGAGTGTTAAGTGTAGGGTGGGTGTGGTTAAGTGTAACTGTTTAGAATAGCGTCGGCATAGGTAACTCCAGCTGAGTGTTAAGAGCAGAGTGGGCATGGTTAACTTCAGGCCCCAGGAGCTGGCTGGCCCACAATAAATACCCTAAACCCAGAGGAACCTGGCCAGGTTTCAGGAGTCAGAAGCAGTGTGCAGGCCTGTGGTGGGCAGGGGGTGTAAACACAGCATCTGAGGGCCTGCCAGCCTAGCTGGGGGGGGGGGGGGGCTGGAGGAAGGGAAAGATGGTGGGTTTGTAAAGTCAGCTTTCTGGGTTTGTGTTCTAGGAGGAAGAAACCCAAAGCCTACCACAGCTGTGGGCCTCACTGCTGGCCTAGACACACCCTGGAAAGCACCTGCCTCCTCCATCTGCCTCGCCCTACCTCAGCCTCTCTCTCTGTAAAGAACCCTGCTTTACCCTCCACTGCCTGCCTCGCCCTACCTCAGCCTCTAACTCTGTAAGGAACCCTGCTTCACCCTCCCCTGCCTGCTTCGCCCTGCCTCAGCCTCACACTCTGTAAGGAACCCTGCTTTACCCTCCTCTGCCTGCCTCGCCCTACCTCAGCCTCTCTCTCTGTAAGGAACCCTGCTTTACCCTCCTCTGCCTGCCTCGCCCTACCTCAGCCTCTCACTGTGTAAGGAACCCTGCTGTACCCTCCTCTGTCTGCCTCGCCCTGCCTCAGCCTCTCACTTTGTGAGGAACCCTGCTTTTCCCTCCTCTGCCTACCTCGCTCTGCCTCAGCCTCTCACTCTGTGAGGAACCCTGCTTTACCCTCCTCTGCCTGCCTCGCTCTGCCTCAGCCTCTCACTCTGTAAGGAACCCTGCTGTACCCTCCTTTGTCTGCCTCGCCCTGCCTCAGCCTCTCACTCTGTAAGGAACCCTGCTTTACCCTCCTCTGCCTGCCTCGCCCTGCCTCAGCCTCTCACTCTGTAAGGAACCCTGCTTTACCCTCCTCTGCCTGCCTCACCCTGCCTCAGCCTCTCACTCTGTAAGGAACCCTGCTTTACCCTCCTCTGTCTGCTCTGCCCTGCCGCAGCCTCTCTCTCTGTGAGGAACCCTGCTTTACCCTCTCTCTCTTCTTCCTGGTCCTGCTTTCAGGGCCTCCCCAATTGGAGCGAAGTGAGAATGACAGTGGTTTTGGCACATAAGCAGCAGTTAAACGCCATTGCCACCAAGATGAGAATGACTCATCGCTTTTGTGGTGGGTCAGGTGACCTACACTCAGGCGGCTTGGACTTTTTCAGGTTTTCCCAGCGACATCAGCAAAGCAAACGGCCTTTCAGCGGGGTTTCTCCTGCAATCTGCATTCCTTTGCTTGTTCAGATCAAATTTCCAATGTAAAATGACTGATTATCCGTCAGTTACAGATGAAATATGGACACCTTCTGTCCCGGCGAGAGTGAGCAGTGGTCAGTGAGCCTGGCCTTGCACCTGGACACCTTCTGTCCCGGCAAGAGTGAGCAGTGGTCAGTGAGCCTGGCCTTGCACATGGACACCTTCTGTCACGGCAAGAGTGTGCAGTGGTCAGTGAGCCTGGCCTTGCACATGGACACCTTCTGTCCCGGCGAGAGTGAGCAGTGGTCAGTGAGCCTGGCCTTGCACATGGACAGCTTCTGTCCCAGCGAGAGCAAGTGGCGGTCAGTGAGCTCTGGCTCTGCACATCTCATGGCCCTGAAGCAGCTGTGGGTTTGGTTAAGACACAAACAGGATGGGCTTTTAGGGTTTCTGAGGAGGAAAACCACAACTCCTCACCGATGAATATTTTACGTTCCTCCAACATTACGGTTGCGTTTGTCGACCACAGTGCCGTGTTAAGTGTTCCTGACCGAGGACAAGGGGGGCACTTAACAAACGGTAATGCCTGTCATCGATCAGGGTGGGTGTGGCTTAACCAGACATGGGACCACTGCAGCCCTACAAAATACCGGCTCCTGACCCAATCAAAAACCGCGGACTGCAATGCTGGCCACCAACTCTGAATTAGTGCCCCCCTGAACACGCTTCCTGTCAGAGAGGGCGGAGACGTTGTGGGGGGGGGGCTGTTACGACAGCCTTGCGCCAGAAGGAGGCAGTACTCTCACAGCCCCGGATCAGGGCAGACTCTCTTGCAGTCTGGCTGCAAATAATGGTGTCTTCATTTCACCATCAGCACTCCCCCCACGCAAGGCCAGTCTCTCTGCAGTGTGGCACGGCTCTCCTCATCACACAGGGAGACTTCACACATGTGGGACACCATGGCGCCCCGCAAGGCCTCTCCACGGGCTGGCCTGCACGCATGGAAAAGCCCCCCATGGATCCTTCGTGGGACAGCATACTCCGCACTAAGAGGCCATTCTGATTGGATTAAGTGTTCGGGGATGGGCGGGGGTGCTGAGCTAATTACTCGGAGGCGCGTTCGGCAGAGGCGTGCTGGGACGGTCTTAGGTGACACCACAGATGGACAGTTTTCGGGCCGGAAGGGGCCGTCGCCAAAACGCAGGCTTGTTGGGAAAACAAGCTTGAGTACTTTAAACAGATTTTTAACATTGACCTAACAAACTGGGAAAGGCAAGGAAACAGTAAACATGCTCGCCAGTGAAGCAGTAAGCAGAGGAAGCAGGAAGAGGAAGGAGGGCCGCAGCGCGCAGAGCCGTGGGACGCATGCGCCGTGTGTCCCGGGCTGTGTGTGCGTTCCATTGGGCCCATGTACAGTCCGGGTGGCTCTCCTGTGTGGTCCACAAGCTCTTTCTGTTTAACTTGCATTAAAGTGTTACAAGTGCATTAGTGATCTGGGTCACATTCTGCTTGGCTAACCCCTGACCCCCCCCAATCAATCAGGCTGCCACCCGCCAGGGTGAGCTCATGGTGTGCCTTTTTACTGCGGACGGGGGGGTGGGGACCTGGGGGCTAATGATCCCCTCATTGATTTTTAATGATTTCCTCCTCCTGCACAAGGCATAGCAGCGGCATTAGCGTAGTGTGTGTGTGTGCTGGGTGGGGGGGGGATCTCGTTGCTGAATTATTCACCATTCTAAATCTGTGATCACACAGTGCCCCCCCCACCCCTCCTTTCCTACTTCTCCACCCTCCTGCTGTGTGACTTCGGGACTCTCTACACTCATCAGGTGCCCGCCAACTGCGCCCCCCATGTTGGGGCATGTTGGCCAGGTTAATGGCTTATGGTCACACAAGCTCATGGCAGTACACTATACTGGCAAACTGTATGTTGTGCTGCTTTTAAATACATCATTGACTTATCGGAACTCTTGTATGTTTAGCTAGTTTTGGCAATTTGGTGACCACTTGGAGACCACGGCAGAGTGAAATAATTGTTCGGGGCTTTGTCTGACTGGAAATCATGGAGTTTGCTTGTTCTCTATGGCCCTTGGGGAGTTGGTGTGTTCCCTGTGATGGCCAGCTGGTGCAGACCCTCAGGCTCTCTGGGATTGTCTCCAGATCACTGTGGTCCTCTTTGGAGGGGCAGTTAAGGTGGGTAGAGCTAAACGACCAGAGGCAGGCCTCCCTCCACAGCCTCACCCAGGATGGGGCCGCTGACACCCTGCGAAGACCACAGAGGACCACAGGCATGGAGTCCTCCCAGAGGTCCCAGTTGTGACCACATGTTTCCCTGGTCGTCATGTGGCCTCTGGGCCTATTGCACAAACCTATATGATGTAGCTTCGATTTGAAAGAGGCGGGTCATGTGGGCCCAAGCCTCTGCCGCAGCCCCTGTTACAGCAAACTGCAGGATCTGGCCCACTGGTGCCACCACACTCTGTGCTGTTGCTAGGGCAGACCACGACAGCAGTGGGGAAACTGGTGCTTTTTAATGATGCCCTTGTGTTTACATGGTGACTGAACCACTTTGTGGGGAAGGAACTGGGATCTCTGCTGCAGGACCAGGATCCCGTGATGCTGGAACCCATTGGGCTGCAGTCTGGCATTGGGCAATTCCTACTCCTACTCTGACTTCCAGGCTGGAGAGCCTCTGTCTACTCTCACTTCAATAAATACCCAGGGTATGAATACACATCCATCCAATACTCTGTTGGGAAAATACAGGTTTCTTTTTTCTTTCTAAATTCAGGAAAAGAGCTCTGAGTAAAAATACCAGAAGTGCTAATCCAGATATTTCTGAAAGTGGTATGTTTTAAGTTGTTGTTTGAAGACATTCAATGACTCAGCTGATAGAGCATCAAGGGGGAGTTTGTTCCACCAACTAGGTGCCAGAACAGAGAAGAGCCGAGATGTGTGTCTTCCTTGTGCCTTGAGGGGTGGTGGGACCAGTCGAGCAGTGCTGGAGGATCGGAGAGATCATAGTGCAGTGCGGGGGGTGATGAGGTCTTTTAGGTAGGATGGTGCCGGATCATTTTTGGCTTGTATGTGAGCATCAGTGTTTTGAATCTGAAGCGGGCAGCCACGGGAAGCCAGTGGAGAGAGCGCAGCAAAGGAGTGGTGTGGGAGAACTTGGGAAGGTTGAAAACAAGTTGAGCAGCTGCATTCTGAATCAGTTGGAGAGGACGAATGGCGCTCAGTGGCAAACCCGCTAGAAGCGAGTTGCAGTAGTCAAATCGGGAGATGACGAGGGACTGAACAAGTATCTGGGTAGCCTGTGTGGAAAGGAATGGACGTATCCTTCTGATATTGAACAGGAGAAACCGACAAGAGCGAGAACGGTTAGCGATATGTGAGGAAAAGGACAGGCGATTGTCCATGGTCACCCCGAGGTTGCGAGCAGTGACCAGAGGACAGATCAGCAAGTTGTCACGGGAGATCGCAAGGTCCTGATGCGGGGATGAGTCAGCTGGGATGAAAAGCAGTTCCTTTTTACTAGTTTTGAGTTTTAGCTGATGAGCGGTCATCCAAGATGAGATGTCTGCCAGATATGCAGAGATCATAGTGGAGACATGAGTGTCTGAGAGAGGGAAGGAGATGATGAGTTGAGTGTCATCCTCTTAAGATCAGTATGACCCAAAGTAAGGCCTCGGCCCTACATGAAGCAAAGCAAGCGACCTGCAGGAGTGTATGATTGAGACAAAATCCTCCCCCTGATTGGACGTTGGTCAGTGATCACTGACGAGAGGGTCCCTGAACAGTGATGGCCCATCGCATCACAGAGCAGACGCCATCCATCACCCCCATGGCAGACAGCTGCAGTTTCCACGCTAAACCCAGGGGTCAAATAGGAAAGATACACTGATAAACAGTATTTATTATTTATGGAGATCATAGCAGAGGCTCTGTCCTGTGCGGAGCCCTCCCATTGGCCCACCTGGGGCCCCTATGGGGGGCCCCACACTGGTGAGGACGAAAAGATGACAAAATCAATTCTTCCATGACAAGGGCCCCTTCACCCCTGTTTGAGGTGCTCGGGCTGTTTTAACTAAATGCTCTGGCGAGGCGTAGGGGAGCCGTGCCCCTGCTGGCTGCTGCCGTCTCGGCGTGCCTCTGCTGTCGTCGCAGAACATGCATTATTCATGCAGCTTGCATTACTCATCCCCTGCAGCCAGAAGATCAGCGCAGCGCAGTACAGTGGCCTCTGGCCCCAGCCATTAAGCGGCCTGCGGGCCCACGCACGCCCGTCTGCACTCCTACATTAACATGGCCATTACAGAGGCCAGGTCAGGCGCTCACATACGCCAGAGCGCGCGCGGTGCGAACAGCTGGGGGCACCCTGGGGATTCCCCGCGCTGCTCCTAACAAACGGCTGCTTTTAATGCTCTCATTTAAGCAGTGGGGGATGATAGACACCCCCCCACCCCGGTATGCCTGTCAGTAAGTGACTCTCACTAAGCTGCTCTAATAATATTAATCACATCCAATCAGACGGCAGGACATGGGGGGGGGGTAGTTATGCAGTACAGCCAGGGATGTTCCGGCAAAGAGTACCCAAACTACTACACAATAGTATACTATATATATATATATATATATACATACAATATATTTACAAACAATCTGGTGTTTGGTGGGGGGGGGGGCGTTCTGCAATTTGTTGGTCGCCCACAGCCACTGACCATGAGCACATGCATTTATTCTTTATCCACTTTCCCTGGGTTGGAGGCTCCTGCACACACATCTGTATGACATCAAAAAGGCCCAAGCGGGTCACACTGGAGGCATGGCGTCAGTCCCAATCTGTTCCAGAAGCAGGTAAGCTGACCCTCACCCCCCAGCAGACATGCTAGGTAGGTTTGATCTTACGTGAGCTGGGGGGGGGGGGCAGGGGGGGTGTGATCCATTGCAGGCAGCTGGATCTGTGCACGCCCCCCCCCACATTCCCTGACTGTGAGACCACAGCTCGATACCTAGTCCCCCCCCCCACCTCTCCGGTTTCTGCCAAGGCAGTAAGACGTTCCTCTGTTTCCCTTCTTGTTTTTCCTGGAAATGATCGCTGAGATTCCATAGATCTTCCCACTTCCGGGTCAGGGTGCTGAGCAGCAGCCCTCATTGCAGCCACTATGGGGGGGGGGGGGCGGCCACCGTGTTGGCTGGGCTAACTAAAGCAGGGCCACCCAGGGAGGAGCTGGAAAGCCGCCCCCCTTACGCCAGCTGTGCCCAGGCCGTGCTCTCCCCCTCCACACCTCTCCCGGGCCCAAACCAAACCGGGCCCGCTAGCCAGCACAGCCTCAGTTGACCTGAGGAGGGTTTCACTGGTGGGCGGGGTTACGGCACCACTGGCCTGCAGGAATGAGCCATTTTTAGGGTGTCCCCCCACTCCCAGGCCGGTTGAGCCGCCTCCCTCCCCAGCGGTTTACAGTTTAAACAGCTTAACAGGAGTAACTCTCTGTTTATCCGCTGGCCGGCCACCTCACTTCATCTGCAGCACTTACAGCTTATAAAGGCGCTCAGAAATCGCATTAAGAGCCGCTTCCCTCAGCAGCCCCTTTTCAGGGGCCGGTCCTCGCTCAGGGCGGGGGCCTCTCTGGGGGGCATCGAGAGATGCCTCTGTGTCCGCTGCTCTCCAGAGCTGCTTCCCATTCCGTGCCACAGCCCCCCCCCCGATGGGACAGCCCCTCCCATCTCCATCAGCCCCTGGGATAGTGCGCACCTCTCTGCAGGTATAACCTGACTGGAGTTACGGAGGGCATGTTTGGCGTCACGGAGCAAGTTGAGGTGGGGGGGGATTTTTTATTCAGGGAAACCAACTGGAGCAAGACAACACCGAAAGTGTGCTGCTCCATGCTTTATCCAGGCGGGGCCGCTGTGCACGCCGGGGGCCCTGGCACGTTAATGTTGATCAGCTCGCTCTCCCCTGCGCCCATGTGGGTTCGGCTGGGGCTCGGGCTCTGGATCCCATTTGGACATGTAACTGGTTGCGTGCCGCTGGCGGGAGGGACTCCGCAGACCCCTTTCATTAGCAGCGAGGGCAGCCATGGTGAACAGAAACAGCACTTAATGAACGAATGCAAAAGGATGTTTGCTAAATAACCAAGCTTTTAACTTCTGCAAATGTAAACACTGCAGTGACGTCCCAAACAGGAAGCATTAATTACTTTGTTTTTCCACATTAATGATTGACTGATTGTTTTTAATGAGTGTGCCGATTTTGAACATACTGCCGTGGGGGGCAGGAAGGCATCAGCACAGCCTCCAG
>JAODKM010000011.1:344153-355138 GCA_026780845.1 Petrocephalus sullivani | reverse complement strand
TCTGTCACTCTGTGCTGTATGCCCTGGTCCTCCAAATCCCTGCCTCTGTCACTCTGTGCTGTATGCCCTGGTCCTCCTAAGCCCTGCCTCTGTCACTTTGTGAGCCCCAGTCAGCCAAATCCCTGCCTCTGTTGCTTTCTGCTGTGTCTAGGGGCACTGTAAAGCACTGGATAAATGTACCATTCTTCCAGTTACCAGGTAAGGAAGCTCGTGGAGGAGGTGAGGAGGCACTTCAGCTGCCCCTGTGACACAGCTCCCTGGGCGACCCCTAATGAAATGTGTGAAGAAGCAGGACGTTAACAGGGAAGACGTTCTCCGGCTCCCACGGGTGGAATCTCCAAGCAGATAGACACTAATCACACTGCCTAACAGTGTACTTAATGATCGATCTGTTACCTTTTACGATATTTCCTGAATGCTGTTGTTCCAGGGAGGAAACCTCATCCGGTCCGAGCGAGAGACCCAGTTCCTCAGTTTCCTGGTTTCCCAGTTCCACACAAAGTTCATCCTCCTAGAATGAACAACAGCCCCACGGACATCATGAATCATCATCAATGTCCTCCTGGACTGGGGGCACCCCAGGTCTTCACAGGGTAAGGGTGGGACGTGGGGATCGGTGAGTTTGCACACTGACATCACACAACCTGCCTCAGGCACTGCCTGTAGTGCATTACCCCCCCCCTAGAGACCTCCTGCCTCCCCCCCCCCCCCCCATCACACGCATGCTGTGTCTGTGTTCCATGAATGAAACTCCTCTTTCACAGGAATCGATGGATATGCCCCAGGGGCAAACAAACGCTGCTCGGGGCCTGGAGTGCCTGCGGCCCGGGACACCTGAGCAAGCGCCTTCCGAGAAAGCTGCCACCGATACTTCCCTCCCCCTCTTTTTTTTGGAGTAAAACGGCACTGATGTGTGAGTCCCGGGGAGCAATGGAGTGAGGCCAGGAGGCCACAGGAAGCCACACATGGGCAACCCTGTGCTGGTGGGAGATTCACCATTAAACCAGCCTCCGTACTCATCTCTGTACCCCTCTCATGGCCTGCCTCCAGACCTGCCTCCAGACCCCTCTCATAGCCTGCCTCCATACCTGCCTCCAGACCCCTCTCATAGCCTGCCTCCATACCTGCCTCCAGACCCCTCTCATAGCCTGCCTCCATACCTGCCTCCAGACTCCTCTCATAGCCTGCCTCCATACCTGCCTCCAGATTCCTCTCATAGCCTGCCTCCATACCTGCCTCCAGACCCCTCTCATAACCTGTCTCAAGACCTCTCTCATAGCCCTTCTCCATGCCTGCCTCCAGACCCATCTCATTGCCTGCCTCCATACCGGCCCTAGGACCACACTCATAACCCTTCTACATTACTGCCTCGGACCCCTCTCACAGCACTTTTCCATACCTACCTCGGACCCCTCTCCCAGCCCTTCTCCATACCTGCCTCTGGGCCCCTTTCACAGCCCTTCTCCATACCTGCCTCTGGGCCCCTTTCACATCCCTTCTCCATACCTGCCTCTGGACCCCCACCCCAGGACCTGCCTCTATACCTGCATCTGCACATGCCTCAGGACTTGCCTTCATACCTGCCAGTGTAACTGCTCCATACCCACCACTGTAACTGCTCTGTACCCCCCTCAGCCCTGTCTTCATACCTGCCTCTGTACCTCCATCTGTACCTACCTCAGGATCTGGCTCCATACCCACCTCTGGACCCACCTGCATACCTGTCTCAGGACTTGCCTCCGTACCTCCGTACGCCGCCATAACTGCTCTGTCTCAGGACCAAGGAAGGCCAGCACTTACAGTTTAACAGCCAGTGCTTATTCACTGTTATTAATCATCTTTAAAACCTAATTCCCACTTAACAATACTGGGTAACCGGGTGGGAGATGGATGGATGGATGGACATAAGCACCTTCCAGTACTCTTGACTTCCGCTGCCTCATGTATCAGCATAATCATGTGGCCAGGCCCCCCTGGCTCTGTGGATGTGCCGTCTGACTCTTAAAAGTAAGACAACTGTGTCCAAAAGGACCAAGGGGGTTATATCATGCACATACTATGGAAACCAAGGACTGTATATTAGTCGAGATAATTACTTTGTTATCTTTTGTGCGTCCATTATTAACAGGGGGTCGGGGTGGGGCAGGAAGGAGGGAGAAGGACAAGGGAGTTGAAAGGAGGACAAGGGGTCTAAAAGGAGGACACCCCATAGGAGTCCTGACAGAGGGCTGGAAAAGCGGGTGGTCCAGGCGATATCCAGACAAGCAGTCACCCTACCTGCGTGAGCAGCAAGGGGTGCATTCCCCAAAAGTTTGGATTATGCAGTTGCAATGCAAGTGTTTCCCGAAACCATAGTTCAAACTATCGAAGTAACTATGCTGATAACTCATATAATACAAACCATCATTAAATGACACAGGAGGTTTCCCAAAATCACAGGTCAAACGAATGTTCACAAACACTGCCGTTACGTTGTGCAGTTGTGCGGTCGAAGAAGAATAGTCACTATGGGAGTAAGGTAAAAATATTCAATAATCTTGCTGTACAAACATACAGCTCTGGAAAAAATTAAGAGACTACATATTGGAGGATGACCTCAAGTGACCTTCAAAGGGAATGGGAAACATTAAGTGGTGTGAAGTGCACTGCTAGGACAGTTCATATCAGGCTCCTAGAAGCAGGACTAAAGCAAGGAAGAAGCCCTTCATCAATGAGAAGCAGGGGAGAGCCAGGCCGGAGGCTGCAAAACAATGTATACTGCACAGAGGCATATACCCATAAGCACAGAGGCATATACCCATAAGCCAAGAAATCACAGAGACCGAAAATGTTGCTGTGTTCTCTTAATTTTTTCCCAGAGCTGTATATAATGTCAAATGCTTTGAAAATGTATATGGTACAATTCCAATCACGTATATAAATACATATTGCACAAATTACTTAACATTGCTATCTGCGAAATTTCACCGAGTAATGTCGCACCAAAAAAGGTGAAATTACGTGAAATAACTATTGCCAAATAACAGTTATCTAAGAATAGAGCACGTCAAACAATTTCGTGGTGTTGTCACGAGACAGACGCTAACCAGTGCTGAGAACTGCTATGTGATTTTATATATACACACAGACATTGCAATGGCAATGCTGACACGTGCAGCAATTATATAGTGTGTCTGTGTGTGTATGTGTGTGTGTGTCTGTGTGTATATATAGTATATATATATATATATATATATACACACACACACCCACATAGGTGCACAGTATTAAATAAAAAACATGGGGGAACCATATAAAACTTGCAGAAAGTAATGGCTAAAAATAATGAATCAATTTTTAATTACCGAGAGCTTTCCTTGCCATTATGAGAGATTTAAAAGCACATTACCGCTAGGACACAAACCCATGGCTGTGCAAGAGAAAGATTACGTCAATCATGGTGCGCGGTCATGCGTGCCGCCTCGCCCAGTACACCCCAATCGCGTGTTCAGTCTTGTCGGAGTAGGAATTTATAACTGTTTATAGTGTCAATAAAATAAATGTCTCACTAAAAACATTGCCGTAGCTTGCCATTTTTTTCTCTACAAGAAGCCAATCATATTATTATTGTGACGCTATCACTATTATTGAATTGTTAGTATAATTATTGTTGTGTGACTACAATATGAATAGCCTAAATAATAAATGAATGACAGCTGTCATATTTAGGAATAATATTACAAAGTGTGTGAAATTTTGCACGCTTCCTGCTGTGAAAATCGAACCGAAGTACGGTAGTTCTAACCAATGTGGTTCAAACTACCACAGTAATAACAATGTTTTTGGGAAACAGTCCTAATTCAGATGTTAGTTTAACGATGCATCACACCGGGTTAGTTCAGTGCTAACTCCCATCACTGTACGAGAAAGGCACCGCTCTGCTGCCTCTAGCCAGTGCTAAGCTGACAGAGACCCCCGTTCTGGGGACAGTCTTTGTGCCACACTTAGCAAAGTTCTTTCAGGCAGGAAAGCTGTCTAACCGGCCGCCTCGCCGTCCTGCCTCAGGGGCCCCTTCTCTGCCCAGCCGCTCCCGTTCCTCGCCGTCCTGCCTCGTGGGCCCCTTGTCTGCCCAGCCACTCCCGGTCCTCGCTGTCCTGCTTTAGGGGCCCCTTCTCAGCCCAGCCGCTGCCGTTCCTTGCCATCCTGCCTCGGGGGTCCCTTCTCAGCCCAGCCGCTCCCGGTCCTCGCTGTCCTGCTTTGGGGGCCCCTTTTCAGCCCACCCGCTCCCGTTCCTCACCGTCCTGCCTCGTGGGCCCCTCGTCTGCCCAGCCGCTCCCGTTCCTTGCCCTCCTGCTTCGGGGGCCCCATCTCAGCCCAGCCGCTCCTGTTCCTCGCCGTCCTGCTTTGGGGGCCCCTTCTCAGCCCAGCCGCTCCTGTTCCTTTGTGCCTCATTTCCTAGCACACCCCTGGACGATTTGTCGATTGTTCTGGCTGTCTGGCTTCCACCTGAACACCATCTAAGGCAGGGGTGGCCAATCTAATCCACAAAGGGCCGGTGCGTATGCAGGTTTTTGGGATTAGGTCAGCTGTTCAAACTCAGGTGTGACGATTCTTCATCCAATCAGTCCTCTGATTAGTAATCTAATTAGGAAGCTGCCGCGAAAACACACACACAGCAGCTCTTTCTGGATAAGATTGGCCACCCCTGATCCAAAGGGTGTCAGCGTTCGTATGTCACACTGACCACTTAAAGATCAGCTGTGCACCTCTCACCTAAGGTGAGAGTCAGTTGCTGTTTCACTGCGATGGGTCCAATTCCCCCTTCCTGACTTTCGCTCTGCTGCTTTTCTGAGCAGTCTGTTCTTGCGAAGTTGACGGGAGGAGTCGGCTCCTCAGAGGTAAACAGGGGCGTCCGGCTGCTCGGAAGGCTTTCACAGACCACCGCTAACGAGGAGGACTACTGTAAATGGAGCCGGGCCGCACCGGAGAGCCGAGTCGGCGCGCAAAGAGCACTTATCATACGTTGGCGGCTCAGCGGCCCGCCAGAGAATAAAATCATAATGTTTAATTCCCCACACCTCTCGTAAAAGTGGGGATTGCAGCATTATGGTGTCACTCTCTGTCTGGAAGTGACCGGCTCTGATAAACAATGAACCAGATTCCATCACAGTTATTTAAGAGCTGCACAGATAAAGTGGTTTTACAAGCATAATTCGTTCATTACAGGCCTCAGTAAAGACCTCTGAAAATTCCCTGGAAGCTTCTTGGGGATATCAGAGGTGTTTACTGAGGCGTGCTGGGGGGTGTGCCCCCCCCAGCCACCACTGCTAAAGTCAGCCGCTTCCTGAGGCCGCGCCTTTGGGCTCCCGCATTGTACTTGAAGGAGCTCGCAGTAACCAGCCTGCTAATGCCTCCTGCCCTTTGACCTGACCCAGGACAGGTTCTGGGGCCCCAGGACAGACCCGGTACAAACAGCCCCAGCTAGGGGCATGACAAAGCAGCCTGCTTATGGCCAAAGGAGGAGTGACTGGCCACGCCAGGTGACAGGGATATGAGATCAGTATGGAAACAAGGGCTGGTTTGGAGAAGTGTGCTGTGTGCATCAGCACATATACACACACACACCCACAAGCATAAACACACACAGACACACACCCACCCACATGCATACTTACACATAGACACACACCCACAATGCATACACACACACACACACAAACACCCACATGCATACATACACAGAGCTCACCCACATGTAGGCCAACACGACTCTAAAAAGGAAGACCAGGGCTCAAAAAGGAGGACATCTCCGTCCAAAAAGGTGACATTTTGTCAGGGGGGCCCAGAATTTCTGGGTACACCCCTGCACACACACATACGGGTACCCAGACACACACACACACCCCAAATGACGACACTCAGTGACGCTGATGTCTGACAGGGGAACCCCCAACAGAGCACAACTCTCTGTGTTGGTTCATCTTGTGATTCTGTGCCAAGGCAGCCCGGTATTAGCCTTAATACACTGTGCGACTCGGACGGGCCCAACACATGACAAGTGGAGAAGAGAGGAAAGGTTCTGTGGGGTGTAGAACACTCAAATGCTTAACAGCAGTGTCTGTAAGAGCGATACAGGAGGCTGGGGGCACGGCGAGAGGGGAGCCGTGAAGCCGTTAGCAGCTTCATGGTTTTGGTGTCCTGAGTGTCAGCCTCCCAGGGAACCCATGTTCTCCTTATCTCTCAGCGTCCTGATTACTGTGTGTAGGAATACGACTAATTTCCCTGTGTGTGTCAGTGTGTGTGAGTGTGTCACCCTGCATTTGGCTGCCTTTTACACCCTCACATGAAGCCTCCCCAAAACAGGTACGCCTTTGTGGATAGGGCTGGAGGGGCCACATGCAGAAGGCCTGAGAGTGTGCCCCCCCCCCCCCCACACAAACACACACACTTGGACGGGGCTCTAATTCTTCCATTAATATTTTATCTCTGCCGGAGCAGAGTGTGTCTTTCTGTGGATAAGGTGACACCCCCGCGCCATGAGAGAGCCCCTCCAGCCCACGTGACCCAGCCCCCGCCGGCACCTGTGGCATGCTCTGAGTAGCAGTAAATCACGTGAGAGGGGCCCGGTGACAGGCAGTGCGGCGGGGTCGCCGTGGTAACCCGAGCAGCCGGCCGGGGGAATTAAAAGCGCCAGGAAGCGGTCCCCACGCGCACCCTGTTTGTCATCAGTGCCCCATTAGTGTCACCTTAAACCCCCCCACCGCCCTCCCCGAGTGTGAGCTGCTATCGGGAAACGCCCGCCGTCCCCCCAGACCGTCACGGGACACCAGCTTCACGCCTCGAGGACCGGGGGCCCACATCTGCAAAGTGTAGATGTGCAAAAGTGACCTGTGGCAGGCAGGCATTCGTCACGTGCACTTTTACCTTGTGGTGAATAGCTGTGGTTAATCGCTTAACACGTTACTGAAACATGTGACCTGGATGCCGTGCGCACCTGCCATCCAGCAGCCCAGACTCAATGTGCACTTCCGGCCCGTGACCCGGACCTCCTCCTAGAAACTGGGATTCCGTACGCGCCTCCGGCCAGTGACCCAGACACAGTATGTGCCTCCACTGCGGTGGCCCAGACTCTGTACACACCTCTCCGCACCTCCAGCCCAGCGACCCAGACTCTGTACACACCTCTCCGCACCTCCAGCCTAGCGACCCAGATGCTGTATACACCTCTACACACCTCCAGCCCAGCGACCCAGATGCTGTACACACCTCTCCGCACCTCCAGCCCAGTGAGCCAGATGCTGTACGCAGCTCTGTCCCACGATCAAAACTATGCATGTGTCTTTGCCCTGGTTATCTGGATTCGGTAGATCCCTCTGCCCTGCTATCAGAATGCTGTACGCACTTCAGCCCAGCAGTCCAGACTCTGTATATGCGTCTGCCTCATGACCCAGTTGCCATACACGCCTCTGCCCAGCGGTTTGGACAGCATATAAGACTCTGCCCAGCAACCTGGCTGCCATATGCACCTATGCTCCACAGTGTTCGGTCACTGTGTGGAGTGCTTGGCCAGTGTGTGTGCAGTGTTCAGTCAGCACATGTGCAGTGTTTGGCCAGTGTGTGTGCAGTGTTCAGTCAGCAGGTGTTCAGTGTTTGGTCAGTGTGTGTTCAGTATCCTGTCAGTGTGTGTTCAGTGCTTGATCATTGCATATTCAGTGCTTGGTCAACGTATGTACAGTGTTCTGTCCGAGTGTGTTCAGTGTTCAGCCAGCATATATTGGCTGTCTGCTCAGTGGCTGTGTGTGCAGTGTCCGGTCTGCATGAATGTGGTGATGGGTCAGTGTGTGCGCAGTGTTCGGTCAGCATGCATGCAGTGCTGGGTTTGCGTGTGTGCGGTATGCAGTCGGCGCATATGCAATGCTGGGTCAGCGTGTGTGCAGTGGCTGCCTTCTCCGCCCTGCCACAGGACAGCCCCAGCCCGCTGTCTCTCTTAGCCAGACCGCTTACCGCCATGAATAAACCAAATAGCATTAACAATAACCTGAACTATATGATCGGGGCTCTAATTTAATAAAATTAGTATGAGTGTTTTAAGGTTTGGCCATTTAGCTGAAATCCTAAGCCAGGGAGGCAGTAATTTGGCCGTAAGGAAATTGATTTTGACCATCAGTAGTTTCTCATTTTCAAAGAGCGCTGCAGCTAACTGGCTTCATTGCTGCTAAACACATTAGCCAGTTAGCATCCCCTTCCTTTCTCAATGATTATGTGTCGCAGTTGAGGGATTAAAGTTTCTCACAGATCAGACAATTATCATAATCTGCGGCTGTAAGGTAAATTAAGGCCGGCCATTTAGGTGCCATGGCAGCCCTGACTGGTGTGCCTCGATCTCTGCGAGGGATTTTGCTTCTGCTTGCATGTGAATATTTACATGTTCTTTTATAAAGTTATATTTCATGTTCCATAAAAATTACACATGAGCAGAGAGGACCCCATCAGCCTCTGCAGGCTCACTTGTTCACCTGCTCCTCTCTCCCCTGCTCCTCTCCCCCTGCTCCTCTCTCCCCTGATCTCTGCTCATGCGAGGCTGACCCTGCTCCTCTCCCCACTGCTCCTCTCTCCCCAATCTCTGCTTGTGTGAGGCTGACCCTGCTCCTCTGTTCCCCGATCTCTGCTTGTGTGAGGCTGACCCTGCTCCTCTCTCCCCTGATCTCTGCTTGTGTGAGGCTGACTCTACTCCTCTGTTCCCTGATCTCTGCTTGTGTGAGGCTGACCCTACTCCTCTGTTCCCTGATCTCTGCTTGTGTGAGGCTGTCCCTGCTCCTCTGTTCCCTGATCTCTGCTTGTGTGAGGCTGACCCTGCTCCTCTGTTCCCTGATCTCTGCTTGTGTGAGGCTAACCCTGCTCCTCTCCCTCCTGCTCCTCTCTCCCCTGATCTCTGCTTGTGTGAGGCTGACCCTGCTCCTCTGTTCCCTGATCTCTGCTTGTGTGAGGCTGACCCTGCTCCTCTCTCCCCTGATCTCTGCTTGTGTGAGGCTGACCCTGCTCCTCTCCCCCCTGCTCCTCTCTCCCCAATCTCTGCTTGCATGAGACTGACTCTGCTCTGTCTTCTCTAATGTCTCCCCTGATCTGTCAGCAGTAAAAGGTAACTTGTGGTATTCTAACACAGTGGCCTTTATTAAAGACAAACCGGTGTTTCAGAACCCAGCACAGACTCTGAAACCTCAGAATGTTCATGGAGAAATTATCATGATGAGCAGAAGCTGGTGACCAGTAGCTATCTGTCTCCCTGTTTTTCTGTCTGTCTGTCTGTCTGTCTGTCTACCTACCTGTCTATCTGTTTGTCTGTCTGACTGCCTACCTGTCTGTTTGTCTGTCTGCTTGTTTGTCTGTCTGTCTGACTACCTGTCTATCTGTTTGTCTGTCAGTCTGCCTACCTATCTGTTTGTCTGTCTGTCTCCCTGTTTGCTTGTCTGTCTGCCTGTTTGTCTGTCTGTCTGCCTACCTGTCTATCTGTTTGTCTGTCTGCTTATCTGTCTGTCTGTCTGCTTATCTGTCTGTCTGCCTGTTTGTCTGTCTACCTGTCTATCTGTTTGTCTGTCTGCTTATCTGTCTGTCTGCCTGTTTGTCTGTCTATCTGTTTGTCTGTCTGCTTATCTGTCTGTCTGTTTGTTTGTCTGTCTGTCTGTCTGCCTACCTGTCAAACTGTTTGTCTCTCTGCTTATCTGTCTGTCTGCCTCTATAGAGTCCCAGAGCACTTGTCTGACCAGGCAACCTGCCTGTGCTTCTGGCAGCTTGGAGACGGATTCAGCAGTTAAATGGAAACACTAGGTGCAACTCGACACCAGTGTGGGTCAGCCACTTGTGTGTGTGTGCATGTGTGTGTTGTGGTTTCCAGGGTGGGGTTCACTTGAGAGGGGAATATGCTGTGAGCAGAGATGTGCTGAAGCCCCCCACCTCAGGGGCTCCTGTGGTGAATGGGATTCCAGTATAACCAGCCAGTAAAAAGCATTTACCGTAGACTGAGCCACATGCCTGCCTCTTAATGCCGAGTAACAAATAAGGAAGAGACGTAGCTGAGGGCAGCACACACTGTGCACACACAACATACACACTGTACAGACACTGCATACTCACTTCACACTCCAGACACACACACTGCATACACGCTGTGTGTGCACCACACACACTGTCTACACACACCACAAACACTGCATACATATTGCACACACTGCACACACATGCCACAAACACATACAATGCACACACACACACACACTGCGCACTTTACATACACTTTACACAACCTGCATATAGATACTGCATACAAATACCGCGCACACACTGCATACACTCACACCACATACACACAGTGCGTGCACATACACCTACTGCATACACACTTCTCAAATGCTGCACACACTCACATTGCATACACGCTGCACAGACACACCACACACACTGTACGCATACACAAACACGCGTACAAGCACAGCATATACTCAGATTGCACATGCACCCACACACTGCATACACACCGCACATATATTGTACACACTACATACACTTCTAAGTATTTATTTTGGTATGTGTAAATATTAAATTTCCCGTATGTGGAAGGTGTGTAAACAGCGCGTGGTCTCATGACACCTGTCATTTATGACATGAGTGGCTGCTTTTTGACATCCTGCCCAGAGAGTGCTGCAGAGGTTCCACACAGGAGACACATGAGGAGCCCGACTGATGGATGGCTTTCCTGGGGAGGTGCCCTGGAGCCATATGCACATACCGCTTAAAGCAAACCAGTGACATAAGATATTGGCATGATTCATTTTTATAGGATTCAACTCGATCACAGGAGAGCAGTGACTCTGTCAGTGTGAGATGGGGGGGGGGGGGTTGGGACGTGACACTGAGAGACGGGGGGGGGAGGGGGGCGAGACAGGGAGGAAGAGGGGGGTGGGGGGCGTGGCAGTAAAAAAGGGGGGAGGGCGGGGCGTGGCAAAAGAGCA
>JAODKM010000011.1:311421-333218 GCA_026780845.1 Petrocephalus sullivani | reverse complement strand
TCTCGGGTGAGGCGGGATGCCCGTCAGCCCACTTACCCGTACCCTGGCTTCTCGGGTGAGGCGGGATGCCCGTTAGCCCATTTACTCGGACCCTGGCTTCTCGGGTGAGGCGGGATGCCCGTTAGCCCATTTACTCGGACCCTGGCTTCTCGGGTGAGGCGGGATGCCCGTCAGCCCACTTACCCGTACCCTGGCTTCTCGGGTGAGGCGGGATGCCCGTTAGCTCATTTACCCGGCGGTGTGCCTGCCTGTTCTCCCCGTGCTCTGTGCTGGCAGTCTGACATCTCTCTCTGCTGAAATGCACAGGCTGAGAGGTCATCTTTAACTGATTGTACTTTAATCCTTCACAAAGGAGCCGTGAAGGCGAGTATGGCAGCCATCTGCTGCATCAAAGCCGCATGGGGGGGTATTGTGCCGGGCTGGGGGGGTCCTGGTCCTGGTCCTGGAGGGTGTTTATGAGTCGTGTCGTTTGTAAGTGTTGCGCGTTGATGGTCCCTCGATCCCCCAGGCTATGCAGAGGCCCAGCTGCGGCAGTACCAGCGGCTCACCAGGCAGATCCAGCCCGACATGGAGAACTACGCGCGCCAGCGGGAGCAGTGGTGAGTGTGCTCCACCCGTCCCTGCAGCCCTGGGGGTGGGGGGGGGGGAACATTGCTGTTTGAGGATGAGAGCTGAGGCCTCTGGGAGGGTCGGAGCCGTGCGGCTGCGGGCGACCGCCCCCAGCCCTTGTCTGCTTCCTGCTTTGCATTTGTAATCGGGCCTTAATAGTGTCACTTCCTGTTCCAGCGGGGAGGATTTCCACCCCACCTCCAACAGCCTGATTCACGGGACACATGTTCCCACCAAGGAAGGCGTCGACCGCATGGTGGAGGATGTCGAGAAACAGTGAGCGTCCCTGTGTGCTGGTGTTTCGGGGGGTGGGGGGGGGGCGGGCATTGTGTGCCTCAGCAGCTTAGGACCTTGTCTGTGATTGGTAGATTAGTTGTTCAAATCCCAGGTCTGAATGCTCCAAGGACTGTCTGCTGCTTTCAGTATGTCGCTTGGTATATAATGTAATTGAAAAGGGGGTCCAGTGCCCTGTGCAGGCCAGTGACAGTATCTGCCCCTTAATCACAGACAATTGCCTGAGAGTCTGTATTTTCCCTTTAGTCTCTCTATTACAAGTAGTAATTTTATAGGGGCTGATTCTGTCTGCTAGAAGCTTAATAGTTGTTCAGTGTGTTAGGGTTTTTGGCAGCTGTAACACTGTAACCTCTGATTCCTTACTGCGACACCCCCCCCCCGTCCATAGGATTGCAAAGAGGTCGAAGTACAGCCGGCGCAGGGCCTACAACGACGACGCAGATATCGACTACATCAACGAAAGGAACGCCAAGTTCAACAAGAAGGCCGAGCGCTTCTACGGGAAGTACACGGCCGAGATCAAGCAGAACCTGGAGCGCGGCACGGCGGTCTGACGCGCCCCGTCCCGCTGTCTGTCTGTCTGTCTGTCTGCCTGCCTGCCTGCCAGCTCGGTGTCCCTGCCTACCCCTGGACCTCCAAATTGGAGCTTTTTAAAATGCTTTCTGCCTTTTTGTTTGTGGGAAAGAGAGGATCTCGGATGCGGTGGAATTCCTGTGGTTCTGTTGCTTAATAAAACGTTGGAATGTTCTGCTGGTGCCCGACTGGGGCTTTGCTCGCGTGCTTTCGGCCATTCCGCCGGATCATGTGTCTGCTGTAGCGGCTGGTATGTGTGAGGGGATCACCGCATCACAGCAGGCCCGGGTGGGCGGGGCCACTTCTTGGTATCTCCCCCATCTCTGGAGTTGTCAGCCCCCAGACAAGATGGTGGCTATGTGAAGGCTTGTGACTCAAGAAAAGATCAAAGACCACAGCCGATTCCCATGCTCCAGCCAGCCACGGGCACGTCACTGATACATGTCCCCTAGTGGATGTATATCAGATCGACGTGGCGGTGCCTCGAGCTCCAACACTGATAAGCAGCATGAAATCTTCACCATAACGTGAGTCAAATGTCCTCATGCAAAGTTTCCATCAGTTCGACGTGGGGTTATGAATCATCCTCAAAGCGTATGATAATGGAAGCCTTTCCAAAGCCATTTCAGAGCTTGCGTGCGAAAATCACTGACACAAGTTGTTTATGGTTTACTGGATTTGTTCCTGGCTTTGTGCAGGGCAGGATGCAAATGCAGTCTTTTGATACCCAAATCTGATCCTGGTTGGCGGGGGGGGGGAATCATGTCTATGGTGTGGTCCTTGTTTTTTCTGATGCTTTGTTGGAGGGGTGGGCTGTCCTTGAGCCAGCAAGAGCTTTGGCTAGGGTACCGCAATCTTCTGCAGAAGTGTGCCACATATGGCAACTGGTTGGGGCCTCTGTCATGTGGCTACAATGTCCAAGACAGTGCCCCCTACTGGTGGCCAAGGGGTTCCCTATTGGGAAGTGGGGGCCCTCTATAGCAAAAGTCTTTGAATGAAAATGCGTGTCATGTGACTGTGGCACAGCCATCTGGGTATTCGTAGCATCTGGATGCGGAGTTTACCATGTGAAGCTTGCCTACAAGGGCAACTGACACTTTTCCCAAGGAGAACTGAAGGCGTTCTGTGCGGCCAGCACACAATGCGCTCCTTTGTGTGAGCCTGTAAACAAGAGGCTCTCTTTTTATTTTTAAAGATGTGTTAAGATGCGTTTGTGGCTTTGCAGGAATGTTCCAAATTTCGGGGCAGAGTTCCCCTCCAGCAAACGACAAAGATGATTATCTCACATGCCACAGAAACAAGCGGGGGATGTGTGTGAGTGCAGGGCCCTCCTGGGGCTAGCAGGGTGCCTGAGAGCTGTACTGCTGGTGGCTGCGATGAGAGTATAACGTCAACCCTTAGGTTGGAGGTGGGCTCTGTGTGTGTGGGTGTGTGGAAACCCCTCGTGTGTGCAGTGATTGCCCCCCCCCCCCCGTCCTGCGGTTAGTTCACATGGACAAACAAGCAGGGAAAATGATCTCACTAGTTGATGTGAGCTCCTGAGTCTCACTTACTGCTGCCTGATTTCAGCTGTAGCTCTTTTTTAATATGTTGACAGGGTGCCCCCTACTGGTGGCTTATTTTATTACATCTTTCGTTGTCCTTGTTTTTCCCTATGAAAGCTGTTTTGGCCTGCGGATCTTCAGCATGTGGTGCTGTACATTTCTCTTTAGAGCCTTTATCAGGACACAGGCTGTGCCTGGGTGCAGGTTATGGCAGCTATACCTCTAGCTGAGCTCACACATCAGCACATCAGAGCTCAGGCACTGGGGTGGGAGTAAGACACCCCCCCCCCACCCACCCAGGGAGGGTGGTGCTGGCCTGTGAGATGCATGAACATGCATGTGGGATCCAATTGGAGGTTTGAGCCACTGGCGATGTCGGGCAGGAGCATTTGGTCAGGGAATCTTGCGGCAGCATGGCCTGGAGCACGGCGCCAGGACAAAGGCTTCAGTGTCGCCCCCTAGCAGGTAACTGCAGGTACACGTCTGCTCAGATCAGCCGCCGCGGGGCATGCTGGGATTGGGCTCTGCTTTGCCTAGTGAAAAGTGCCCCCGTGGAACGTGTGCTGTGCACGGCAGAGGGGAGAAGTGTCATTAAAACACAGTCAGACTTGCCCCACTGTGGTTCATGGTTCCATAGAAATATGCTTCAGTGAACCAGCGCACACAGACATTTACTGGGCTGGGCACTCACTGGGTGGTTATGGCACAGGCTCACAGAGGGCCCACTGCAGGGAGAGGCAGGCATGCTCAGGAGGAGACACAGCAGGGGCTGTACACTAGCAGGCTAGTAGGCGAGGGCCAGCTGTGCCTCCCGTGACCCGAAAGGCAATTAGCCGGGGCCTCGACCGGGATGGACTGCCTGCACTGGATGAGCGCGACCGGGATCTGTGCCTGCCACCAAGAGAGCAGGAGCTGCTGGCACCGGAGCTGCCGGACCGGGACCTGGAGCTTCTCTAGTGGGCTAAGCTGCGGCCGGGCGGCTCTCTCATCACTACCTTAAGGCAGACGATGAGCATGGCTGGAGCTGCCTGCTCACATTTCTCCCCTGCAGGATCAATCCTCGCTTTATCTGTGGGAAGCAGTCAAGTTAAGGTAAAACCTCCAGAGTCACAACTTAAGTATCTTAAATTAGCTGACTGGAACAGGCAAAGCTGTATTAAACGTGTTTTGATTTTAAATAATAAAGTACTGGGATATATTGTGTAGGAAACTGACAGCTGTATGCTAAATATATCGCACTAATAATATTTGCCAGAAGATTGTGACTGAGCACCACCGTCCGTGTGACGATCCTCCGCGGGGATAATCCTTGTCCTGCAGCGCCCCTGAGGCTTCTCTGCAAATGGGAAGGAGTTCACGCCATGTGCAGGTCTGTACTCCCCCTGCCGACCAGCCGCGTAACTACAGGCGCCCGCTTCGCGAAACTTCCCGGGTGTCAGCTCCGGTTACCTGGACGGCGCGACCAGGCCGACGGGGCCGGAGAGGTCAACACTTGGAAAAGCTGTTTGGCTGCCTAAAATCTAAAAAGTCTTCGGATGGTTTCCCTTCGTTTACAGAACTATAAGATACACAGGGCTGCCAACTCTAACGCATCTAGCGTGACACTCACCTTTGACGCTCAGGCGAGAGATTTTATGGCAAATCAATGTTATTCTATTATAAACCTAAACAATAGCCGCATCAAAATCGTTGCAGCAAACCCGACAGACTATTTACAAGGTAACAAACATGTTGCATACATATTAATGGGTGTGCAGACTTGTCTCGAAGTGATAATCTCACTCCAGCCCCAAGTTGGCAACCCTGGATACAGGTTCGAAAATGTAAATTACCGACAACAGCTCGCGCGGCCGTCTGCACGAGATCATTAGTATGGCAGTATGAGTGGCACGCGCCGAGCTGCGAGCAGGTCTCCTCGGGCGTCTCAGCCATCCCTGAGCCATTCCAGTTCGGCCTTCCTTCTCGCATATTCCTAAAACCAGTGATACTAGCAGAGGGAACAAAACCCAGGTACAGCTCAGACTGGACAGACAACACGGCCCGGGTCGTTCTCTGACAGGCGCTCTGATTGGCTGTCCGGGTCGTTCTCTCCCTGGCGCTCTGATTGGCTGTCCGAGTAGTTCTCTGCCTGGCGCTCTGATTGGCTGTCCGCGTCGTTCTCTGACTGGCGCTCTGATTGGCTGTCCGAGTAGTTCTCTGCCTGGCGCTCTGATCGGCTGTCCGGGTCGTTCTCTGCCTGGTGCTCTGATTGGCGCTCTGATTGGCTCTCCGAGTAGTTCTCTGCCAGGCGCTCTGATTGGCTGTCCGGGTCGTTCTCTGCCTGGCGCTCTGATTGGCGGTCCGGGTCGTTCTCTGACTGGCGTTCTGATTGGCTGTCTGGGTTATTTTCTGCATAATGCTTTGATTGGCTGACTTGCCTGCAAGCGAAGTACAGTGAACGTTCCTCGGCCCCGTCATACGCTGCCCCGGGGTGCGTTTCCCAAAAGCAAAGTTCCTAACTACGTTAGCAGCTTACATAGCTAGAACCATACAGCGGAATGAATCCAGCTCTGTAAGTCGCTAACGGGAGCTCTTGGGAAACGCCCCCCCCCCCGGTCAGATCCCAAGTAATCTAAGCACCAATCAAAGACGTGCCAAGAACGAACGATGGACCCTCTTATCTTTATTCCAGCGCGTTAACACGACCTAGTTGGAGGGGAGGGGAGGGGAGGGGAGGGGGCGGATTCGGAGCTGATTGCACGCCCCCGCCCAGTCCTCTCGCCCCGTTCCCAGTACCCTCATTTCCAGGGCGACCCCGACTGCAGCCAGCTATCAGCAACGCTCTCCCGCCCCGCCATGGAGCTCCTGGATGTCCTCCCGGAGAGGTTCGGCTTCGTGATTCTCACTTTTGTCTACAGCCTGTTCATGCTCATCTACCTGGCGCTGAAGGTCGGCGCGGCCAGGAAGAAGTACGGCATTAAGGTGGGTCCTTCGGTCTGGGTGCCGCTCGGAGACGCGCCGTGACAGTGCAGAAACGCGGCTCCTCCTGCCTGGCCTGATGCGTGTGAAAGGTGACTGCTGTTCCCATTAGAAGGCAGTGTGCTAATCGCTCCTCTTAGCCCATGCATGGCGAGCAGTACGTGGGATCACTGATCAATTCTGCTGCTCGGGGGTTTCGCTATGATCATGCATGCAATGTTTATCCACTTTCATCCCTTAACAGTTTGTACCGACTCTAGTGATCATTGCATAGAGACGTAAGCAGCACTTTGTGAGCTTCCTGTCGTTTTCTCGCTCACAGTACCCGACTATGTACTGCGACAAGGAGCCCGTCTTCAACTGCATCCAGAGAGCCCACCAGAACACTTTGGAAGTTTACCCCCAGTGGCTTATATTCCAGACCATCGCTGGCCTCGTCTATCCGGTAGTACCACCGCGCTCAGCTCGCCTGCTCGATGGAGTAACGATGCAGGACTCGGGCTTCGTCCCAGTCCGAAGCCGGTCCGGGAGGCGGACGGCAAAGTTCACTTCTTAGGAGACTTTTTTATTGCGCGATCCTTATAAGGGCGGCAGTAAAACGGAGCGATAACGAACTCCGGAGCCTTTAAGGAGATAAAAGTGGGTAATGGCAGCAGAGCCAATCGTATTCTGAAAACGGCAGCGTATAGACACGAAAGATGGAAATCTGGGTGCTGGTTGTGTTCTTCACACACGGAAATATGGAGCAAACAGCGTTCTGTATGCATGTGATTTAGCAGCGCAACAAGTTGCTTCCAATTACACAATTACACTGTTACCATGGGAACATTTTTCATTCTGTCCCCATTCAGATTCAGTCGTGTGATTTCCGTGCAATATGGCTTTATTTCCTGGAACTGAGAAGGTGGTGGGTTTCAGGTTGGAGATGGACTGAGACGTGAGACGCTGTTGCTGATTCCTCCTTCCCTCTCCCTCTCTCAGACTGCCGCCTCGGTGCTGGGTGTCATCTGGGTCACCAGCCGGTTCTCCTACGCCTGGGGATACTACACCGGCAGTAAGAGGCTTCGGCACAGGGGGCCTCTTTTGCAGCCCATTTCTTCATCTCGTTAGATCCATAATGTTTCTGAATATATACCATCAGACTGGACTAACATTTAAGCATAGCAGTGTGTGTAACCTTGTACTCTGCACATATGGAGGTTGCACATTCTTCACATGTCACCTGTGGGTGCCCCACCTTTAGGAATCTTTAAATTGCTCTGTGTGTGTGTGTGTGTGTGTGTATGTGTGTGTATGTGTGTGTGTGTGTGTGTGTGTGTATGTATGTGTATGTATGTGTATATGTACAGGTTTTGCTATACGTACGAGGACCAAAGGACCTCACAGGTATAGCAAATCCTTCAAAAACTTGAGTACTGAGGTAATTCTTTCAGTCCTCACTACTTCAGACTTCATTTTATAAAAATCCGTGAATTAAATAAATAAAAAAGTAGAAATGCCGAAAGTCTTGTTTTGTTTGGTTACTTATGGTTAAGGTTAGGGCTGGGTCGGGGTTAAGGATGTTGTGATTGGGATTAGGGTTGTTGAAGGCTCGCCAGTGGATGTGTAGCAGGGAAGCTGATTTGTTTTTGGCTGTTTTTCTCCTCAGATCCTGTGAAAAGGATGAATGGGGCCTATGGCTACGTTGGCTTCTTTGGAGTCGTCTTCCTCTCCATTGCAGTCGCTCTGCAGTTGCTCAAAGTCTTTTAATAGTTCACAGTGGAAACTGCTTTCATCGCCTTCCGGTGGACATCATTTAATTATCACTTACTTTTATGCTGTACTGGTATAAAATGTCTAATTTTGCTAGTCTTTGGACTGTTTACATGATTCTTGGAGGCACACTTTGGTGGCAGACTGTGAGCAGTCCTCTCTGGGGCCATGGGAGGATCCTGACCAAGTGCCTTTCCTCTGCACCTCTTAACTGCCCTCATTCTGTAGGTTTCCTTTAATCAAAGTCAGAATTTGGACAGTTTATTGTTGCAATGTTGCGTTCTGAGTCAGTCCTGATATCTTCCATCCCAGTCTTGACCTGCTTCCTATCTAGTGTATAATTAGCTTTGAATGGATGTGGGATTCTTTATGCCAAGGTATATGGAGAGCGAAGTTCAGTAATCTCCAAACAAATGTGTTGCTTTCTGGTGTGCCAGACAATTTAACCCAAACTACCAAATTACGGATTTGCTTGATTTATTTACCCGGGTGATCCTTCTAGTCTTATTTTTTTAATCTGTGCTTTATGCACTGGGTAACTGTATTGCCAATTCTGTGTGTGTCCTACAGTGGACCAGCCCTTGAGCTCTCTATGTGGAGCCCTGGGCCTGCAAAAGCCCTACAGAACTGACCTATAGCTCTCAAGGTGTGGAAGTGGGGCTCGCTTTTATCCTGAGCCACTTCATGTACTCTGTTTTGCTTGGTGGAATATGTAATGCACCACTTTTTTTATAAACAAATTCTATCATATATATAAAATGATTTTTGTAATCTATAGGGGTTCAAATATTGGTCCAATGCAATAAAAATACAATTTCTAACAACGTTTTTGCCATTTGTAGAAATGAAGTTGTGTGTGTACGTACGGTCAGACCTGTTTCATTGCGTGATTATCACGCAGTGAATCTTATTTACGCGATTTTCTGTCTGAGGAAAAAAGCAACTCCTACACAATATGGTTTTGGCGAGAAACGCTATCCGAGTGATCAAATCGTTATTTTGAACTGGTTCTTTTCAGTGAATCAGTCGAACCGGTTTTCCAATTTAAAAGAATTTAACTTTTTGTACATCCACGTATTGCACAGGTTAAATTCTTAGATTCAAAAAGTATTTGACAATTACATTATATAAAAAACACAGCAACCTTTTATCTTGCTCACATTTGCATTTCGTAGACTCTATCCATGCTGCCTTCAGCGTAATGACGGCCGAAACGACTCCAACTAGATGGTCAAAAAATACAGCAAATGGTTCATTTAGTGTTCTTTTGGCCAGCACTTCTCCCGACTCTCGGCAATCGACTGCGAGTTCGGTTAAAGCGGTTATAGGTAATTGGTATGACGCTCATAAGACCCATAGGAGTAGGGTGACCAGATAATCCATATCATCCCAGACACTTAGCGTCATTTGCAAACGATTTCCATCAAAAGGACCTGGATTTCACTTAACCACTGCATTACTGCGGTGTGCTGATTAGTCAGTCTCCTATAATCATGCACGTGTCACTGATGTTAATGTGAAACAGCTGGGTGAGTCTTTCAATCAAGGAATCAGGGAAGTGTCTCTCTTGCATGGATTATCTGGTCACCCTGCAAAGAAGAAGTTTATGATATAATTTATTAATGTCTTATTTAGAATGTATATAATTACATTATTGGCCACTAGCAACACTGCTTTTTTAATTCATTTGGTTTCGCACGAGTTAGTAAGTTTTGGAGTTGCATTCCCATAACCCTCTTTTTCCTATTGAATATGAGGAATTTTGAGAACACATGTTTTTTCAGGAAGGCATTAGTCGCGTTGCAGCAGGACTTACAGATTAAAAGAAGATCCCATCTCCATTAGGTGATAGATAGACAAGCACTTTATTGATCCCGAAGGAAATGTAGGTATGCATTTGGAAATACCGTATACAGATGTTGTCTGGGGCTGATATGAGCTGCATATAAAAGAGGAACAGGAGTTGCTTTCACATTCAGTAACTTACATAACGTAGACTGGTAATTGCCCGCCCGTCGACACCTGCCCCCTCCCAGGCTTGATATAATTTTGCATCAAACATGTACACTGTAAACAGGTCTGGGAGCCGTAAATAGACTGGCGTAAGAGATCTAAGTGTTAATAGCACAAGACAGCGGGAAAGCCGCTTGTTATAACAGACACACTCCGCTCGGGTTAAGCAATGTATTGAGCTAACAGTATACAGCACTTGCTGGACAGGACCGCAACAGCAAAGTAATCGCATGCCGGTCTAATTGATCTATTGGATCCCGTAACACTGGTTGCCTTCCGGACGCGTTTGACGGCGAGCCAGTCATGCGTCGTGGGCGTGGAAAAGGCGTCTACGCATGCGCAGACACGCTGTCACCGGGACCGTCTGGACGGTAACGTCGCAAACTTAAGCCACGAAAAGGTGATTAACGTTTGTTTTTCTTCCAGATCGTTTATGACAGCGGACGCATCGGTTATTTCGACGGTAAAATTGTCCAGAATCCGAAGGGGGGGGGGGGTTCTATGTCTGTGGTAGCAATAGCCAATTAAATTTTGAAAGCTAGTTTTAGTGTTAAAACTGACAAAGTGACATGACATCATTCTTATGAGTAGGAAATGGTCCGTCGAAAAGCTGAAGATGCACCGGTTGACAAAAAGTGATGATTAACGTTGTTCGTTTCCTCTGTCGCAGTTTGGCTGCGATCTTGTTGATCCAATGTCATTGTGGGACTTGTAGTTTTTGCGGCGCGCTGATTCGTTGATTGGAGAGACGAAGAGTCCTGGTTGGACTGAATGTCCCACAAAGCACCGGGCCCCTTTGTGAATAAAAAAGTCAACTGTGATTAAGAACAGTGGCGTTTGCCGACACATTGCAGTCAGATGCTTAGGGTAGGGATTTGGGCTCTACTGGCATTAAGATTTCATGGCTTTAAAATGTGACCCACGTACATTTTGAATCGCACTGTGAAGTATTTCGGGTCATATGAAACACTGGAGATCAGACAGAAGCGTGACAATAATATGTGGCGTTTGTTGGACCCCCGCAGGCTCCACGCTGCGTTCCCATCAGCATGTCTGGCTTCCTGGATAGTATCCGGTGCGGTGACTGCGAGTGCTCCGTGGACTGGGCCGAGAAGAGAAACACCGTGGCTTCTATAGCGGCCGGCATCCTGGTGCTGACATGCCCCTTTCTCGCTCAGCGGGAGGAAGTTTAACTGGCTTGTTATTGTCTGCAGTGGGCTGTAATGCCTGCATTTGCCGTTCCTGCTGTGCTTTGTCTTATGTGTGGCTCTGCCTCTCTCTTTGTAGTTTTTCACTGGCTGGTGGATCATTATTGACGCGGCAGTGATGTACCCTGACAATGCCTCCTTCAACCACACTTATCATGTCTGTGGAGTAATTGCCACAGTGGCTTTCCTCATGTGAGCACCGCTCTGGTTGGGCAGGGTGGGCTGCTGTTCTGGAGTGCGGGGGGGGGGAGCATTAACTCTCTCCTCTGTCGACAGGATCAATGCGGTGTCCAATGGCCAGGTGCGGGGGGATAGCTACAGTGAGGGCTGCATGGGGCAGACAGGTGCGATTCTGGCTGTGACTGAGACCCTAGGCTGAGTGCCTGCCTGCTTTCCCTGTCAGCCTGTGCAGGGATTCAGCTCCAATCTGTCACTGTTTCTCATAGGTGCCCGTATTTGGCTCTTCATCGGTTTCATGCTGGCGTTCGGTTCCCTCATTGCCTCCATGTGGATCCTGTTTGGTGTCTTCGTCGTGCACCGTAAGTGTGCCTCAGCGTCGGGGGGGCTTGGCCGACTGCACTGGGAGTTGCTGACCTTCAGTTTGTACAGTTTTATAAATCATTGCAGTGTAAGAATGTGCTATCCTTCCCTTTCAGATAAGGATAAAGTATACCCAGGCATTGCTGTTTTCTTCCAGAACGCTTTCATTTTCTTTGGGTGAGTCTCCTTTAACTCAAGATGAAGCTTGTTTCTCAGTATTACTCAGCTTTGCTTAAATTGGCCATGGGTCAACGTGAAGGTTCTGCCTGTGAGGTGGAGAGTTATCAAAGCCATGAGAGCAGCAGTATTCACCGTTTTCCATGCTGGCTTCCATTAAGGATCATTGTCTGCTCTCTCCTTCAGGGGTCTGGTGTTCAAGTTTGGTCGCACTGAGGACTTGTGGCAGTGACCCTCTGCCTGTCATTTATTGGGATTTTCTGTTGGCGCATGTGTGACAAAGCTTCAGCGTTCTCATTGCCCACCTTTTCCGGCCCCCCCACCCCTGCTCCATACATGCAGCCTCCATAGTATTCCCTCCAAAAGCTCTTGGTTGAGAGAATTCTGGGTGTAGAAGATGGCTTATACCCCAGGGTGACCATGCTCCCCTGCTTCTTCATTACTGGGGTTGTTTATAGAGACATGTTCAGCTGCACAGTCTTTTTAAAGAGGACTGAGCTGTCTTTTCTCGAGGGAGTGTGCCCGTCATGCCTCTCTGAGCACCCCAAAATTTGTTTGTGCCACAGTGTTCAACATGATGTATCTACGAAGGCTGTTTGAACTATAATCTTTTTTTAAGCAATAATTTTAAGTTTTCACTGTTTTGGCGAACATTTTTGGCTTGAAGTATCCCACTGTTTAGTTAAGTGTATAAATTTACAGTTTTGGTGGGTGGAGCCACTTCTCTGCCCACACTGACATACTCAGAAGATCTCATTCTCCGAGATGTTCTCACTGGCGTTGCTGGCTGCCTTTGCTCCATTCCCGAGTGATACGTCTTCACCTGCTGTACAGCAGCAGTTAGTACAGTCTGTACATCCTGAGCTCTGATGTCATGACTTTTGGGGTGGTCCTCATTCTAGTCCCAAGCACCTTGCTCACTTTGAGCTAACTGTACACGTTTCTGGCTTTTCTAGATTGTTTAGGGTTCTGTGTAGTTGGTGTCTTTTTTAAAATCACATGTAAGCATCCTGTGTGCTGGATGCGCAGTTCTATTTGGGGGGTCCCTTTAAAAACTGACATGACCTTATTTACACTGACCATGGACAGCACCCAGCACACAGCATGTCCTCACTCTGTGCAGTGACTTGTTGAAAAGGTGGTCAATGCTGAATACTGTCAGTACGCAGCTATGAGAGCTGCTTCTCATTATCATAATCAACCTTAATGTTTTTTTTTTATATATCTGTACACTACTGACCAGAATGTAAACTTTCTATATACTTATTTGTGTCTTTTCTTTCTATGCCTACATACTGGTTTTTTAGAACGTAAAAGCTGTATAACAGATTAAAAAGATGCAACCTTTATGTTGAGGTTTGTGACTGTCTTTCTCCAGAGATCTTTAGATCAGATGCAGAACGCCTGTACCAGCCCGGGCCGTACAAGTCCAGACTGGTCTGGGCTATTCCCATCCTTATGTACTAAAATAAGACCAGTTACCCATAGGAACTGACAGCCCACCAGGTCAAAATCAATTATCTTTTTACTCCCATGGGGTGTAATTACAGAATAAGCACTGCAGAGTCGGAATGTAAACAGTGATTTTTATTGGTGGCCTTACTACCAAAGAATATTCACACAAGCTCATAGCAACACAGTTAAGAAATGACAGTGGATCTGTGGGTGTGTCTGTCACGCTGTCATGCAGTGATTGGCTGATTCTTAAATGATTGACATCCGATTCTAATCTTAGTGCCTGAGCCCCGAGTCCCCCATCACCTATTGTCCACACAATGAAAGGACCACTAACTTTGTCTCATGTACTGCTGAGTTAATTTCAGCCCAAGGTGTTAACTATTGACGCGTATTTAGCTGTTAGACTGTCCTTCCAGACTTTCTGTATGCATGGAGGTTCCTGAAGTGAGACGTGGTTACTGCCTCTGTCCACAGCCTCTCACTGGTGCACGGCCAGGTGCTCAAACTGCAGGGACAGAGACAGGCCTGCTGTTAGAGGCCTGCTAGCGGCAGCAGCGATAGCACTGGAGCCCCTGCTGTGCCCATACCTTCCAGAATGCCTGGTCCTCAAAGCGTTTCCTGCCCTGCGGGGGCCTCCAGACAGCCCACTTTAGGAGAAACCCTGAAATTCGGAGAGGGACTGGATGTGAATTAAGGGGAAAGTGCTAACATGCCCTGTTCCTGTGTCCCGTGAGCGAAGGACACATACCTGTGAGCCCCCCAAAGATGGTGCTGGTGCTCAGGGTGATGAGGAGGCTGCAGATGCAAAACATGCTGAGGGTCCAGGCCCTGTGGGGGGGACAGGTCACCGGGCATCAGCTAAAGCCATCGCAGCTTGCATACGGGATACGAGGTAGGCGGGAAGATGGGAGCATGGATCAGCTCTGCCAGGGGAGGGTGCAGAATCCCAGCCCCATCCCCCCCATCAGCCTTTTCAGCACTGGTCAGCCCATGGGAGGCAGGTGGCCACACTGCCATGGGCCCTGTGGCTGTTACATACGTATCAGGGGAGTGGCACACTTCGATGAGGAGGTAGGCTGCCCATCCCAGAATTCCTGGCAGCCCATGGACACTGAGAACCCCGCAGGTGTCATGACAGCCAAATGTCAGCTCCAGGTAGGGCTGTGGACAAAGGGAGAGAAGGCAGACATCCAGAGGATTATGGGATGCGGGTCAGTGGCTTCTTCCTTCTGATTTGCTCAGTGGAAATCCATGTGCCACTGAAGCATTCAAAAATATTCCACCTTAAGTCAGCGATTTTGTGTCAATTTAACCTTCTTATGTTGACATATTTACGTCTGATTCTAGCAGAATCTGTAAGCTGTGGTACTAATCAAAATCAAAAAGTTATTGTTTTGTTCACCTATATGATGCATGGAGGCAAAATACAGAGATCAGATACAGCGAAGGCGGAGCGAAAAGTTGAGTGAGTGGGACACATCGTTAAAGCACCTTAATATAAATCAATCCCAGTGTGGAGAGGAGGCCAGCGCACATCCCTGTCGTTATAGCAACCCATGGCATGTGGCTCACTTCGATAATGGGTGCCATAGCAACACCCCCTGCAAGCATAGCTCCTTGGATGTGGGCCTGCAGAGAGGACACAGAAGTGAAACACACACCTGTGCCACAGACACACACGAGTAAAACATGCACCATTCTCACACACCAGGCACATCTGTGCTTCCGTATTTATGGCTTTGACTCCGTATTTGTTGGGCAATTTAATCTTGACTGTGAACTTGTATTGGTTACGCGACTCCCAGGATGCATTGTGGCCCTGTCAGGCAGTGCCCCCCCACCCTCACCATGCTGATCTTCCCACGTGGACTCGTCACTATGGAGACGGTGAAAGAAGAGATGGCACTCGCAGCCAGTGACAGGTAAGTGCTGTAAATGGCAGCCATCTTGCTAGCAGGCGAGGAAGGGTCAATCAGCCCAGACAGGAAGCTGGGCCACAACATCCACAGGAAGAGCACACCTGGGGGATACAGGCCAGGACCATTAAGCTCCCGTGCAAAGTAAACTTCTACTGCCCTCTGCTGTTCATTTTGTAACACTGCATCCACAGGTAGCTGCTTTGTTAATGCTTTTACCCAAAACAGTCATTTATTAGGCTGGATATTTTGCTGGAGCAGTACTGGTCAAAGGTCCATAAATGGATCGTCCTGGGCTGGTGTGACAGCCCCATGCATTTCACTGCTGACCCATTCAGCCTTACACCATCATTTCCCACTGCCTCACCCATCATAGTGAAAAGGGCTGCCTTGCGATCCAGCGTCTCCTTTTCGGCCTGTGACTCAGGGTGCTTTGGAACGATTGCCCACGACATCATCACTCCAAAAAATGACGCAAAGACATGGACCATCATGAAGCTGTATGTGAGGTCAGCCTGCGGGAGGCAGCACCACTTATTGCGTTTAGAAGGCATTAGCATGCTACATGCATAGATTGTCACTGCATTCAATGAGAGTACTGAGGTCTGTGATTCAAACCCACAACCCTCTGAATTACATGTCTCTTTCATTCCCCTGTGGCCTCAGACTCACCATCAGGAAGGTACGGAGGATCCACGTGTTGGCTATGAAGCCAGTGACCTCCAGCAAACCCATAAGAAGCAGCTGGACAGGGTTGGTCTTGCCCAAGATGGAGCCCACGGCAATGAGGGCAGATACTGCACACAGTTGGGCCTCAGCCAAACTGATGGGGCACAGAGAGGAGAATAAGACCAGAAGCCAAGATCACTGGTGTTTTTGCAGAGATGGGCAATCATCAGTCATTTAACGCCAGAATGCTCACTACATATCAGCTTGGTGATAAAGAATTATGCTCTCTTATAAGAGACTTCCTCACTGAGATCTTTGATCAGGCCTGTGGACTTTAAAGCTTAGTGCGTCAGTAAAGACAGTGTAATCCTGAATGACTGTGGCAGGTTGGAAGCCCAAATTAACGCCTCTGAGGAGTGGCAGTCTGCTGCTTTTCAAGTTGATCTAGTGGTAAGAGGGTCCCAGTGTCAGCATCGGTCCCTGTCTTGTCCTGTTTCATCCATCGTTTCCCTGTTTTCTGTGTTTAGTAACTGTGACAGTCCTTAGTGTATTCCCCTGCTCCTAGGGCCACCGTGTGGCTGACTGGTATGAGCACGCAGCTATGGACTGTGCACTCCAACCACGGTGAGTTTCTTGGGCATTTTCAGTTTTGTTTTTCCCCTTGTTTGTTACCTTGCATTATTTTTGTGTTGGGTCTTGTTTTTTGTACCTTTGCTAGTATTTCGGTTGTGCTCATGAAAAGCAAGGCCTCTGGGAAGCCAGTGCTGTTTACCTTCTTAGGTTGATCCGGATCTTTCCGTCGTTAAAGTGATGCAGGAAGCCATTTGCCAAGATGGCCCACTGCGCTGCACAGCAGCCGAGCAGCAAGACGAAGGCCAAGCTACTGAAGGCGTACCGGACAAAGCAGGCGGCCAGGAGGCCGAATCCCAGGAAGAGCATGGCATTGACATCCTGGAATGCTGTCATGCAGGGAACACCATGGGTCAGCCCGTGTGCAGCTCACCAGGCTGGTGGCTAACATTACGTGCTACCTTGCTTTTACCTCCATCAGCTCATCCAAAGTGAAATTCACTCTCAGCTGCAAGAACTATGCTGGGACAAAAGCTGACCTGCATTTAACTTACCGTAATTGGCTATAATCTGCAATTATCCCAATTAACGGACTGTCGTCGTTTGTACAGTTCAGGCCTTGTGACTGCGCTATCAGGACAGGGCGCACTGCTGACCGGGGGCCACCTACCCCCCTTATCAGTGCACCCCAGAGGCTGCGGTCACCGCCCTATACATAGTGCCTGCTCACTCCGTACGGTAACTCCATGGCAAATTCCTGCTGAAAACTAAAACTAAACTAAAATCACCTAATTCAAACTTTCACCCAGCATTGTCCATTTAAAGACACGAAAAGGTGCATCTGGCCCTTAAAACAGGTGCAGAACGGGAGTTCTGGGGCGGACACCCTAACACCACCCGGAGCGCGCTCCCGAGCAGCGCGCTACACACCGAAATAGTCACACATGCGCTTTACCTTTAATCAAGAAGGAATGTGTACATGGAGTGACAAATTCCACAGTATACATCCCGCGTAATACCTCTGATTATTACTATTGTTACGATTATTACTAATGTAGGCATGAGCTGCATCTTAAGGATATGATGCGACTTGAGAGGTGAGCCCAGGTCCTACCAGCATAGATGTTAGTGAATGATTTCCCCGCGGTGACATCGGCCTCGTCTTGTCTGGCGTACAGCGCAAAGAGCGCAGCGAAGGCCGTCTGCAGTAGCAGGGTCAGCAGGGGCAGGGGCGCCCGCAGGCTGGGCGCGTAGCGCGGCGCCATCCGAGCCAAGTGACTGCGCTGGCCGGCGGGGCGTGCCGCTTACGCGCCCGGCCTGGCGCCCCCTTATCTTTCACAGCAAGTGTGCGCATTTTGCACTTCTGTCCCGCGGAGCCGTGAATTCAACTTCTTTTTTTCTGTTTTATGAATTAACCAGGTAGGACATATTGCACGCAATAAGGACGGAGATTAAGTTTTTGCGCAAGGATACACCACAGTATTTTTGCAAATTGATATTTTATGTTTGATATATTAAACTGAAAGTACAGATGTGGACTTTCGCATATGTATTTGCACAAATGTTTTAATTGTTCAATGAAACATTAATAAACTAAGAGTAGCTCAACAGGAGTGTCTCCCTGTTGCTTCTGTTCTCTAATTTATTATAAACAGGCTGCTCCCCGTTCCGTATGGCACGCGCAGCACGCGCCCCATAACGTGACATGCGTTGTCACATCACGTTTGGAATAAATGCATGATACGGTGCATAACTGTAAGGCATTGCAAGCTGTCCTTTATAACCCTGGGCACGGTCCATGGTTCCGTATATGTTCCTGTTAATTCAGTTTTGTCATGAGCAGTTAATCGTTAATTTCCATGTCTGGTAACTGTTTCCCAATTCTTTTGAATGCGGACTTTCTGTTTCCTAAACGAGTGGACGGGATCCGGGCCATTACGCAACACATTATAGGCAAATCCGAAAAGGACAGGCTGTTTTACAAAACAAAGGGAGATATACATAGGAAGTCAGGGTAACGGAACCCTGCATCGGGAGTCGGCTCAGATTTCTCCCTAAACTCCAGCAATGTCCTTCCTCACGCAGTGCACAATAACATGACACCCCGCCCACCTTAATGCTGTTTGCTTATTTCTCAGTATGTTGCCAGGTGCGTGTCAACTGAAATAATATTTGGCCACCTTTATGCTAATCACAGGGAACTCCCCTGTCATTCGGCGACGCAACCGGCCGTCATTGTACGCATTTTACTGGCGGACGCCATGCCAAGGTCCATCTCCACTGTCAGCCCACACGATAGTCAGCGATATCTGATTTGGATTCGAAGAACCCGATTGGTCCATCGATAGACTGTGGATGTTGTCGATCTGTTTTCGACCCGCCCCCAATTCGCTCCCCTTTGACAGGAATTACGTAACTGGCTGTCTGTTGAGGAGCACGAATGGTCAGTATTTCCATCAATCAAACTTTGGGGCCGCGCCATTGGATGAAATTTCAGTGACGTAGTGACCCCTGCGCGAAGCAGTGCGCGGCTCGGTTCGCCTGCGCTCGCTGGAAGGAGGAGCGCTTATGGCGGCCTTCTGTTATTTATGTCTTTGTTTCGGCTGCGGGATGGAATAATAGCTACTCATTATAACGACTTTTTCAGAGTCACTTTTTAGCAGCCGTGGGAAGGAAACTGCGGCGAATTATAAGCGGAGTCAAAGTGTCAGCGCGGAGGAGGGGAGGATGAAGCGGCGCAATGCGGACTGCAGTAAAGTGCGGCGGCCGCTGAAGCGGAGTCGCATCGCGGAGGGGATATACGGCAGGTACGCGGGCCCGGGCCGCAGGGCCGCCGGCTTTCCGTCGCTAGCATTGGTCTCTGACAGGCTCCGGGCCGCAGCTCCGATTTGCGTGAAGCGTGGCCGCCCGTGCTGGGAGGGATGAAGCCTGCTACCCGGTGACGGGTCCCCGGCCCTGGTCCCCGGCATCGCGGCGTGCCCAGCTCGGTGACAGCGGCGGCTGGGTAGATGACGTGTGCGTGACAGGTGCCTGGGCTATGATGAGCTGTGGATGGAGAAAGTTTAGCCGATCTGTGGTCTGTGGTCATCAGAGCCTCAGAACTGATGCTCCTGCCCCTGTTTCTGGTACTGTGAAACTCTGACAGACACGTGTGAGCTGCTCCTACTCCCTGTTTAATGCTGTATGAGATAATGAGAGCGTGAGAGTCAGAAATGTTCTTCTGCATAATTTATTTAAGGTTATTTCAGTGGCACTGTGCCTTATGAGACGTGTATGTGAGAGAGGGTTAGGCTGAGCTTGGGGCCATCGGGATGTTGTGTGAAGACAAGATCCTCATAGTAGAGTGTCTGGTAGTACACACAGCAGGTTCCCTTTTCAGGCTGTCTGGCCTGTGGTTAGGAGCGCTGATGGGGGTCTTCCTGATGTTCTTGTGGTTTTTCTTCCCCTCCAGATGAGAAGTCAGGAGCCGCTTGTGTAGAATTCTAAGTTCAGCCTTTATTGTGATATAGAGGTTACAACTAAGACCGAACACAGTGCATGTGTGTCTCCAATATTCATTTACATTGATTCTTATGCATTTTCTTATCTTCTAATAATGACTGCATCACTTAAGCATCATCATTACTTTAGCCATTCACCATCGCTGTTGTTCCCTGACCGACACCCCTTTGTAGTACCTTTTGCAGATCATATTTCTAAACTACCCAGTCTTTCTGTAAAAAATAATAGTGGTGTGAAAGTCTTTCCCACGTGTTTTAAAATGACCTTCAGTTCTTTCTTGGCACCAGTGTGCGACCTCCTACTCCTTGGTAGGAACACTTGGTGTATTCAACTGGTCACCTGTTGCTTAGTTTGATACTACCAGTGGCCTTCGAGATAGATATGCTACTGAGTTTATTAATGTGGCCTTCGAGATAGATATGCTACTGAGCTCATTAATGTGGATATTCATACAGCGCTGAATAAGATGGTCAACAATAGCTGTAAGACTAACATGAGCTGCAAATACAGTACATGGTTACTTGTGTTGATTACATCATGAGTCAATAAATCAATATGCGTTCTAGCAATATGCTAATGATTACATACTCTAGATGTTATACTACTAAATGTTACACAATACAATATTATATTATACACAATCCATAATGCCAGGTACAGTCTGTGTCAGTCCATTGGCCGCTTGGGCCTCACATCCAGAATGGTGTGATCAGGGTGATTTTCTTCTTTCGGTTTTGTGCTGCTCAGGTGAGTGTCAGTGGAGCTCCAGGAGAGGGAAGTTCCCAGCTTGGCTGCTGAGGTCGGTGGTGAGGGAAAGCCCACTCCAATCAGGAAGTGGCTTCGGCTGTGCTAATGCACAGTAAATGAAAATGCAGCAGAGCATTTTGCTTCTTAGCTGCAGGAACATGATTTCCCTCATTTGAGTTATACCATCCCCTGCAGCTGTGCCATGTCTAGACATGATCAGATGGGGTGTTGGCATCTGAGTCGCCGTTCCTGCAGAATGCCCCTCCTCATCTCCCGGGTGACACCTGCCCTGGTGCAGTGTGTCACGCTTGTGACTCACTCACTATGCCGCTTGTTTGTCTTGGTTCTTGCACCCAGCTCTTGTTCTTCTGGCACGTGGGCATGGATTCCTGCCCAGAACAGTCATTGTGCACTAATCCAGGCCAGCAGAGCTCCAGGGTGTCGACTTGGGGTGTGATGTGACAGTCAAAGCAGCGTGCTGTAGTCCACCCAGTATCATGAGGTGGACCAGGCTAGCAAGGAAAACAGGCTTACATCTTTAGTTCATAATCCATCTGAATGACAGAGATACAGGCTCTGCGAGATGACCTGTGGGTAGGGTTGTCTTGCAAGAGGCACTCTGGGGTCAAGGTTTCTCAAGTCCTGGTTCACTTAGGACGGCCCTGGAGGTGTAGATATGCAGGGAGAGACCGGGCCCTGGAGGTGTAGATGTGCAGGAAGAGACTGGCCACCGGAGGTGTAGATGCCCATTTCCTTTGAAACTCCCTGTCTGCTCCCACCCCCTATCCCACCCCACCTCCAGCACGTTCCTGTACCTGCGCTTCGTGGTGGTGTGGGCCCTAGTGCTGCTGGCAGACTTCGTGCTGGAGTTCAGGTTTGAGTACCTGTGGCCGTTCTGGCTGTTCATCCGCAGTGTGTATGACTCCTTCAGATACCAGGGGCTGGTGAGTGAGGGCCGGGGGGCCTGGGGGGGTGGGCAGGCTGGCCGTCGGTCTGCTTGCCTTTTCTCATATCCGCCACTTTCCTCCCCTTCCTCTCTGCTCCCCTCTCCCCCCACCCAGGTGTTCTCCGTGTTCTTCGTCTGTGTGGCCTTCACATCTGACATCACCTGCCTACTCTTCATCCCCCTCCAGTGGCTGTTCTTTGCTGCCAGCACATACGTCTGGGTTCAGTATGTTTGGCACACTGGTGAGTCTCCTTGCCCACCCCCCCCCCCCCCCCCCCCCCCCCCCCCGAGCTCCCGGACCCGGTCCCTGTGGCGGGGGGTT
>JAODKM010000011.1:276498-290242 GCA_026780845.1 Petrocephalus sullivani | reverse complement strand
CAGCTTTCCGCGCCCGTGCACGCTGTGATTTGTGCACGCTGTGATTTGGCCACGCTAACGATGACGTGGCAGTAAATAAGTTTAAGGTACAGCTGATTGGTAGATTTTAAAACGCAACACTCGGCGAGTCGCCAATTGGCCCCCACTGCATCCCCAATGAGGTTTTTAGTAATTAGCCTGCAATCCGCACCTGCGAGGCAGCAGCAGCAGCAACTCGGGTGGCCGCTGGCTCTCATCCCCGGGACCCTCCTGGCGTTTGCGGTACCTGCGCCGGCTTGTTCTCAGTGAAGCGCCCCATGGCCTTCAGTTCCCCCGCATGTGGTGCTGACCTGTCAGTGAGTTGCCAATAGAGGGTGTTTTATTTCACAATCCCCGTGGCCTGTTTAATGGCTTCGCTGTAAGTGCGCCGGTGGCTTGGTGTACTGGGCATCCGAAGATTTGCAGCAGTATTTTGTAGCATCTAGCCAAGGCCACTGCGTTCACATAACAGGTGAGGAGCCAAATTAACCAGAACCCCCCCACCCCAATCTAATGGTTAGTTATCCGGCAGCCGGAGGTCCTTTGGCCCTGCCATGGTTTGGTGGGTCTAATGTTACCGGCTGTGGCGTTTGCACTGAGCTCGATATTCGAAATGTTACTGTGATAGCATGCAATGCCACTCGATTCAGTAATGCATGCTCAATGCGGCGAAATACGAGGTAATTTTAGTGCAATTTATTTGAACTCGGACTATTTTATTCTTCATTTTAACAACAATTTGGAAAAACGCAACATATCTCAACCACAAATATCTGCACAAGAAACAGTCCGTCTTGTACTTTTAACAACACTTTCTGGATATGTATAGCTTACACTCTCCAGATGTAGGAACATAGGCTTATTAAACTACATAAAATGTGCAGTAATGCATTGGTCTCTCCTCTCTACCAAGGTAAGTCTCTAGATTACTTTGTGGGGGATTTTTCATTGATTTCGTTTCCAGCAGGATTTTGGCTTATGGTCATGGTTTAATTATACTAATAGATATTTATTAATTGAATAGATTAAATTGTATTGTGTCTTTAGGATTTGGATATCTCTTAGGATTGATGAATTGTTACAGCCCCTATGGTCCAGAGAGCAGTGCAGGGGGAAAATTGGTAGAAATGGCTTTTTTTTGTAAATAGACATGCCTAAAAATGAATATATAAGAACCTGGAGGTCTTGGTTTGTTTTCAGTCTTATTTCGTTGAATATGTTGTGAGGGTGTGGTAAGTAGACTGCTTTGTTACACCCTTATCACTTGGTCTTCAGCTCCAAATGGGTGATGTCACAATGGTGGCAGAGGCCAAGCTTGGGGGGGGTATGTCGCCGTTCTCTGCACTGGCTAAGCCTCCTGCTGCCTGCTACATCTGTCTCTCCCTCCTCAAGGTTGCCATACATCGGCCGTCGAAATGGGAGCCAGTCCCCGACCGGAAAGAGCCGGCCTAACCCGCCGTGACGGTCTGAAGAGCAGGCGCTATAAAGGCCCATACAGCCTCTGCCCTCAGCGGGCCCCCCCTTCCTACTCTCGTACAGTGTTCTCTGAGCAGCCGCTTAGAGGTTCTGGTAAACCGGACCGCAAGCGCTCCGTTCCCCTCAAAAGCCTCAAAGTTGTGATTGCGAACGTCGAGTTCCCAGGGGACACCAAGCCGATGCCAACGGGGGCCCACACCCCCCAGCTGGCCCCCCGACGCATTTGGCCCAGACCAGCTCCCTGTGACTCTTCTCTCACCCCAGAGACCCCTGCCCTGGTGGAGGGGCAGGCCTCCATGAGCACCCCGTGCCCTGAGATCAAGTCGGGAAGGTTGACCAACGGTGCGGAGGGCGAGAGTCCAGGTCCCCGGTGCCGATTTGACCTGGATGCCGGTGACATCCTGTGCCTGAGTCCCATCAGCAATGACGACAGTGGCTGTGCTGCTGATGACACAGACCTCTACTGCAGTCTGAGTGCCCCTGAAGCTGCTGTTCCTCCCCGGGCCCCCAGTGTGGGGGCCAGTGGTGAGGGTGATGCCCTCCAGGATGAGGGCTATAAGTCCCACCAGGAGGCCCCTTCTTCAGGAGCCATCAGCACTAGCTGCATGGTCCAGAAGTCTGCATCCCCAACTGCAGAGGGACAGGAGGCCGACTGGCACAGAGAGGAATTGCACAGCCCTGCCCAGCCCCAGGTAAAATGGCACAGCCTCTTGAGGTGTCTCGTCTGCAGTGTGACTGCTTAGGCACTAATTTAATGAATCTCTCGTTGCTGGCTCCGTCTGGCCATATTTTTGCATGTGCCGGACAGGTGCGGACAGCGGGCAATCCAGACCAGTCCAAGCGGCGTCCATCTCGAAGCCTGCACAGGTATATGTGCAGCAAACCCCTCTAGCCACTAGGGGGAGTGCTGCTGTGGGCTGACGTCACTCTTGTTGCAGGCCAGTGGTGTTTAGCGACCAGGACTGGCAGCGTGGGAAGCAGCAGTATGTGGACACGGTCTACAGTCACAGAAGTCCTGCTCTGGCAGGAGGTATGAACTTTCTGTGTAAAGCTGCTTTTTTTTCCCCCTCCCTGTTAAAAGGACCTTCCTGCTTTGCCCCCCACCTCCAACTGAAAAGGGTCTGACTGCAGAACACTGGGCGAGCTCCACTAAGAGCATCTCCACTGTGCGGCTGGAAATCGCATGACTGCCGCTCCTGGCCTAGACATGACATCATACACGGATATTGTTAATAATAGTATTGCATATGTGTGTATCTTCGGAGTGTAATGGTATATGTATTCCTACTGAATTTCTCATTATGGGTCCTTTGGTTTTGTGTGTGTGTGTGTGTGTGTGTGTGTGTGTGTGTGTGTGTTTCCCTTGAGCAGCATTCGGGCCGGGGCTCTACGCGGGCTCGCATAGTTACGCCAAACACAGATGAAGTGGTACAATAAGTAAATTTTGACTATTAGTAGGCTGCAGCAGTATTGACAGGGACTTTAAGAAAGATAGTCATACTTTGTTCAGTAGTTCACTGTTATAAAGAGAACAATTTTTTTTAATTTACCCCATTGTACTGAAAATGAACTGAACAATGATTTCAAAACCAAGGTGTGTGTGTATATTGGTATGTATGTCTCATTACTAATGTTATAATCGATTATCAGTAGTAATGCAGGATATTGCCTCCACTAAAACTATATCCTGTTATTCGCTATAATGGAGGAAATGCCTTGATCACATGACCTCCTCAATAGTGCTGGGTATGTTGGTGCAACATCAAAAACTAACTTTAATACTCCGGCCTCCCGCGTTCTCTTCAGTAGCGTCATGTCCAGAGGAGTTTCCAGCCCCACATTGGAGGTCCTCCAAGCAGAGGTCGGCCAGTGGTCTGCAGCCAGGTCCATTTGACCTGTCAGGCAGTTGGTATGAAGCTCCCAGTCTGGGGTGGCCAACCTTTCTGTGACTAGTGGCAGTGCTAGCGTCCGCCTATAGGGGGCACCTGGGGGCTCTAGCCCAGCAGTTGTGTATATTGGGGGCCCTATACGCCTGTCCCTCACTTGTGGTGGGGGGTGGGTTATATTTGAGCTGCCAGGCTTTATTTTACCTACTGCTGGCAGGTGGACTCTGCCCTTGGTGGCTTGGGTGTGTGCCGCTCCTGGGTTTGCTGTAGACCCTGTCTGAGGGCAGCCCTGCCAGCCTGGCTCATATTCAGTGGGTCATTAAAGTGTGTGGCTGTGCCCGCAGGTGCTGTGGAGGAACTGTATAACCTCATTGGCACGGTTGGCCAGCAGGGGGCAGTCTCGAGCAACGCCAGCTGGCAGCACCCTGCTGACCTCACACGCAGGTAGGCATCGTGCGAAACGTGAGCTGCAGGTAGCCTCGGGTGATTTCTTATGCTGCTGCTTTCCTTGCCAGGAACTATGGAAAAAACTGGAACAAGCCCTGGGTCTCTCTGGACCAGTGGCACCAGTTGAACGCCCAGGCCCAGCGGCGCTTTGCCAGCGTGCCGCTGCACTTCCAACGGAGCCCGGTCCTCTGAGGGGCCCAGCCAGCTCTGAAGGCCTCAGCTTCTGCTCTTAACTTTGTCTTGCACTTGTAAATACTTTCCGTTTTGATGTCAATAGGAGATGGAAGCCTGCAGCATCAGTGCCTGCAGCTCTCTCGTGTTTGTTTTATTGCTGGTTTTGCTGTGTGTGTGTGTGTGTGTGTGTGTGTTTTTGGGGGGGGGGGGAGGCGTGGTTTTTTTTTTTTAATGCACTTTTGTAGTCTGAGTGATTTTGGGTAAATAAAAATTACTGCCATCTGTCCTTACTGATACATGGTGACTTCCTGTGGGGTACTGTCTGTTTGTATTCCATATCTCACCGTGTGGGCTGGGGGGGGGGGGTCGGGTTTAAATGGCATGGCCTTAGCTGGACCTCCAGGTGCTGGGTTTGATCTGGGCTCGCCGAGAACAGAATTCCGTATTACTTCAGATGGTGGTGATGGCAGTATCAGCGTTGGTTTTGACATTATGATGGGGATATGCTGTGACGCATGGCCGTCCTGCTCCGCGGCCCCTGCTCTCTGCTGCCTGGCGCTTCCCCTTGTTGGGTGCAGCTGTGAACATGGTGGGGCTTGTTCTGCTCTACCTGCAAGCTGGGGTTTTTAGCAAACTCCTCATATGAGCATCACTCTGGGAGGGGGCAGTGGGGAATCATTTGTGAGTCTTGCCTAACCTTTAAAAGCTCTCCTCTGCTTGGCTGGTGCTGCATGGGCAGCTGATGCCATTTCCTCTGCTGTGGTCCTTCCTTAGCAGTGTGACCTCTGGCCTGCCTATAAAGTAAAGGCCGTTTCCAGTGCAGTTAATGGAGATGACGTGCAGCCTGCTCTCTGGTTCGTGTGAGTTTGGGGGTGGGTGTGCCTGAATCAGCCACTCGGGTCTTACTGAGATGTGGTACTGCGCTTCTCGGGCTGGCTGCTGGTTGTCTGGCGACCTCTGGTGGCTCATCGGATTATTCCACCTTCCAAAGGTAATTCGGCACCTTTCAGGCCAAGTGGAGATGCTACAGACTGGTGACATTTTCACATGATGTGTGCAGATGTATGTGATGGGTCGAAATGCTCAGGAATATCTTAAAAACAGAAGGACACTTTTGATATCTGAAAAGGTATACAAGACGGGCTGCTGCTATGCTGTCTTTTCTGTTTGTTGTGTCCAGGGGCCCCCAACCCTCCCCAGTGTAGCATAGTAATTTCCATATTTAAACATTTGTATGTTAATGCACTTTTTTAATTCTCAATTGTTTCCTTTCGTATGTTTTGACCATTTGTATTTAAAAATATTTGTGCTGAGCTTCTATATACAAAGCGAAGCGTATAAAACCGCACTAACATGCATAACAAACGGGTAACACCCCTAAGTATCAGAGGTCTCTCTCTTGATATGTACCGTTCCCAGTTTAATACGTCCTGAGGCGGGAGCTTCAGCAGCGATCCGCCAATGCGACTCGGTCCTCGGCCGATCCGTCCTCGCTGCCTCGCCGAGGGAGCCGTCCGCAGACTGCAGGGAGAGAAGGCAGGCGGAAGGACGCAGCGCGCACGGGCACGTAACAATAACAGACCTATAACTTAAATGTTACTTTTTAATTTAGCTTTAGAAGGCCTTGGTAGACTTTGCTGACCGCCTGCAGGCGTGGTGGGGGTGGCAATCGATTACATGGTCCGGATTCCATAGCTTTGCACAGGATGGCAATTGAGTGCCTCTGTCCTAGAGCACAATCATAAAAATACATTTCTAACACTTCTCTCGATCGTGTTGTAGCAGTGTCCTGTTCAACCAGCAGACGGGGTTCAGTCACGTTACACAAGCCATAATCATCCAAATGAAAAGAGAAACACTTGAAATATAATGTATGGCTCTCACTTTTTGAATAGAATTACTGAAATTAACTTTTCGATATTCATTTTTTTTGGATGCACCTGTGTGTGTGTGAGAGAGAGAAAATAATCTCAAATGCACACGGTGGTTCCTTCTAGTGAAAGTGTCGCCCCGTCACACTGATCAGTCAAGTAGTGTGTTGGCCACAGTGCCTTCAAGACACCTGATAAGACAAGTCATTTAGTGTGAACAGTACAGCGATCTGACATGTAGTATGGAGGCAGCTTAAAGAAAGATTACCCCGAGCCATACGTGAACTGAACACTGTCAAACTATGCTGCTAACCTGGGGCTTTACAACAGCCTCACTGCAATATTTCGTTTTACTGTGTTAGTGTGTCATTTCTTGTGTGACGTCCAATGTCTAAGTTTTCAAACCTATTTTATCTACACCCAACTAGAATATCCATTGCGGTCCTCGTCACTTTGCTTTCGCCAAAAAAACGGCCTTCGAGTATGACCAAGTGCTTTGGCCGTTGTATACCGTTAGACCAGGGTTCCTCAGTTCCTGGCGATTGGTCTGTGACGCACTTTGCAGATTTCCCTACTCAAGCACCCACTGAATCTGGCTATTGGCTGGTGAGCAGAATGAGGTGTTTCAGCAAAGAAGTCTGCAAACATCTTGTAGTGCTTGTAGTGAATCCCTTATGTGTCATGTGCAAGTCAGATTCCCCCCCCCCCGCCATTCCAGGTGCGGTACAGGTCGGGCTGAGTGCAGGTTATCCTTAAAGCTTCTAGGTTTAAGGATAACCTCTCGATTGGTGTTTTTGTGAGCAGTTTGGTCTCTGTGTAGCAGAAGGGCACACATTTTCAAGGTTTATTTCGATTAGTCTCTAATACACAGTTCTAACTCTACCCGTACAGCCTTTGTAGAAACATTTTGTGCCTAATGTTAGCACCATGCTAGCCCGCACGAAGCCACTGTTGCAATAACAGATTTAGCACGCTAAGTATGACACTTGTGGTTGTCAGCCATGTGTTTCCCTGACGACTGTGACACCACCTCCGTGGAGGTCCCGCGCCCCCCGCGACCCCCGCAACCCCCGCAACCCCCGCAACCCCCAGCCGTGTTGTTGGGGTGCTTCCTGTGCTTTGCTGGCTCTCTCAGATCTCCCTGTAGCACCAGGGGTTCTCGGGACCTATTCCTCAGTATCTGCTCACTCACTGGGAGGTTAGGAGCCCTGTGACTCCAGGTCCTGGAGAAGTATTGGCCACCAGGTCAGTGAGCAGAAGGAATCCAACAATCAGGCTGTGGAAAGGAGGGGCGCTCCACAGGGACACATTAAGGAAGGTCACCCTTCCTCAGGAGATCACAGCACCTAGACCCCTCTGCTTCCTCTGTCCCCCCTCCCCGTCTGTACCTTGCTCTCTCCTTCTCCCTTCCTCTTTCTCCCCCTTCCATCTTTCCAGGTGTGGGAGGTGTGATGGTGACAGACGCCCTCAGGCCCCCACATGACCACAGCTTGTGGTCTGATGCATCAGGGTGAACATGGGCCCTCATCTCAGTGCGTTGGGAACACAGAGCCTTTCTCAGCATGCTTGATTAGGGGTGCCTGATGGGAACTCCAGGTGTCCATCACTGGGCTCCATCCAGCTGCAGGTTCCCTGTACAAATTTAAGGTAGGTGCCCCCCCCACCCCTCCTCCCTGGACAAAGTGGCTGGCGTCTCTGATGCCCCCATACAAGGAGGCTGCCGTTTGCCCTAAAACAAGTTTTATTCTCCAGAAGGCTTTCTGCGGTGGGTGAAGCAGGGATGAAGGTAAAATGGAAGGCAAATGGCCATGACTCCTGGGCAAAAGGGTGACCTTATCAACTGTGTCCATGGGTACTAGCTTCCTCCGTCACATCCATCTCAGAAAGGTGGAGGGGTGCTGATTTGTACCTGCTGCACTACTGTATCCATCCTGCCCATGGTTTACATATCTTTGCAGGTTCAACACCTGTGGTGGTGCATGCTGGGAAAGAGTTGACCGGGGGGGGAGGCGAACTGCCCCCTCCATCTTCATCTCCATCTTCATCAGTTCATATTGCCCCCTTCCCTTCACCTGGACATCGCAACCCCTCTTTTGGGTCAGAGCTCTCCTGGGTGGGTTCGAGAGGCCTGTGCCTGCGAGTTCCTGAAGGTGAGCACGTTGCACTGACTCTTCAGATCCAAGGGAATATGATGCAAGAGTGCTTCGTCTTTAGAGGTTACATCATGCACACATCCCACCTGCTCTCCCTACCCACATCCAATCAGCAACACTGCCATGTGTATTGCCCCTTCCTGCACCAGGGGTCGAAGGGGACTGAGATTTCTGCAGGAAGCTCCTTTTTGAAACCCTCCGCTGTCCTTGAGGGGGCACTAGTGGGATGACCAGCAGTTCTCTGAATTCTGAGCACCTCCTGCATTTATTGAGTCTTGGAAGACAGGTTTCTACTGGACAGCTAGTCCTCTGTTACACCTGAATGATGTTCACTGATGGCTTCCTGTTTTTGGGGAACTGTGGAGGCAAACGGCAGAAACGGCTGAGCAGGAGCTGCATTTTCCTGCTGTAACAGTATGCAAGTTGTCATGGGGTCACAATACAAATGATGAGCTCAGCCAATCGGAAAGCAGCTTTTCAAAAGAGGACACAGGTTGTGTGGTGGCAGATCGAAAGAGGGTTTGAATGGCAGGGCTCACTGGTTATACCTTACTGCGCAACAGCCCCCCCGTTTGGTGCTCCGGCGTACTGCACTCTGATGAGCTCTTAGTCTTGTCCTTGTTGTTGCTGGGCTCATTGTCTTTGATGATGTCATACTGACGGCAGAAGAGGGCGATGACACCTGGAGGGGGGGGGGGGTCACATGACCAAGAGAAACAAATGGGAGAATTGGCAGCTAAAATGTAGTATTAGAAAGAACTATGATGAGCCACATGATGAGCACCACCACGATGATAATGACCCCCATCACCTGCCCACATGAGCACCACCACGATGATAATGCCCCCCTCACCTGCCCACATGATGAGCACCACCACGATGATAATGTCCCCCCTCACCTGCCCACATGATGAGCACTACCACGATGATAATGACCCCCCTCACCTGCCCACATGATGAGCACCACCACGATGATTATGAGCTCTCCAGCCTGCAGTTCAGAGCTCTGTCCCACTTCTTCCATCGTCACCTCGTCTATGGGAGAGGGGCTGGATCAGCACGCCTGTGTGCCCACGCCTGGTGCACGCCTGGTGCACGCCTGTGCTGTGGGCGTCACCCTCGGGGTGGGGGATGTAGTTAGTGAGTGAGATCTGCGATGGCGGTTCGTGGCTCCTCTGGGATTCCTCCCCCCCAGGCCACAGCAGCACACCCCTAACTCAGGGCCGAACTGGCTGTAATTTTACATGGAAGCTCCTTTAATCCATTCTCTTTGGCGAGTGGGTGTCTGTATATGTGTGTGTGTGTGCGTGTGTGTGTGTGAGAGAGAGTGCATGTAGATCTTTGTGTGTGTCTTTGTGTTTCCATGACAGAGATTTTGTGTGAGTATGTGTGTGTGTGTGTGCATGTGTCTTTGTGTGTCTATGAGTGTGTGTGTCTATGCATGTTTCTTTGGTTGTGTGTGTGTGTCTGTGTCTGTGTCTATGGGTGTGTGCGCAGAGCCTCAGGACAGACTGCCTGGATTTTTCAGTCAATATTCTTTCTCCTTCCCTCCTCCTCTCCCTCCACCATCTCATCCTCTCAATATGACTCTGCCCTTCACTAGTGACCCAGAGCCATGTCTCCTCCAGACCCACCTCCCCCTGCTGGATTTCTGGCAAAGACAATGTTGAGGCTGTAACTAAACATTAAAACTGCAGGCTCTTTGCTGGTTAATTACTCTCATCTATCTTCTCTCTGGTGATGATGCCCAGCTCAAATTAATGTGTTGTTTCAACAGCAGGTGGACCGGGGTGGGTGGGCGTCACAGTGGTGGCCCAGGCTGACTACCACTGCCCATATTTCCCTTCTGTCATTCTAACTCTTTGTTCTGGTTCTGGTTTTTGGGCTGATACCTGTGCTGTGCTGTGCTATATTGTGCCATGGTTTGTGAATTTGGTGGTGATTATGTTGCTGATGGAGCCTGGCTGTGATTGGCCGTGAGGATGTCGCTGATGGAGCCTGGCTGTGATTGGCCGTGAGGATGTCGCTGATGGAGCCTGGCTGTGTTTGGCTGTGAGGATGTCGCTGATGGAGCCTGTGTGGAGGTGATTTTAATGTCTCCATGAGCAGCGCTGCTGTGGTCATGGCGTGATCATGTGACTCACCTTTGGTCTTGGACTCCTGCTTCTCAGCCCCCTTTGGGGTATGAAAGCGCAGGGGGGCACTGGGTGGGCTCAGACCCCGCGTGCTGATGGCCTGCACATGCACGGTGTAGTCCGCATCTTCCTCCAAGTCCCATAGTGCACAGGAGCGGCTGGTGGTGTTCACTTCCTGTATGAAGCGCAGCATGCGCACATCCTCCTGCTGCTCCGGGCGACACACGCAACAATCAGCTGAAGACACACGGGGTCACGCACACACCCATGCTGACACAGGCCTTACCTACCTGCTGCGTGATGGCAAAGCCAATGGCGGCCGCTCCTTCGGGAATGTCCCATGTCACCAGGGCGGAGCTGGCCGTCACGGCCTTGACCGTCACATTGACAGGGCGTGACACGTTGTCTGGAAGCATAGAGGGTGGGGGGGTGGCTCACTAATAGACACTAAATAGGGAGTGGGGGGGGGCAGCCAGCATCAGTATCAGTCATACTGTGAACTTAGTCCGTAGCTGGAGGCTCGGGTAGTCTTGGTGTCAGTGGCTTACCAAGCTGACTGTGTAAGATTTATGCCCTGAGGGTCCTTCGCAGAAAGTGCTACCTAACGGGTTTCAAACACCGCAACTGCGCACCCCTGTCTGTGGGAATGTGCAGATGGGAAATGCAGTCTGCTTGATGGTCAGTGTGCATATAACTTAGTCTTGATGTTGTCTCATCTCCTATTGGACATTAAAAATAATAATGGAACCACTTTAAATATGTAGCCGATACATGATAATAAGATGATAATAATACATTTGAGTTTTGCAAAGTGACTGAATTTTTGTTCGGGTTACTCAAAGAGAAATTTATTAAAGGTGAAATAGACCTACTTTTCAAAAAAGAATGCTATAATTTTATTAAGGAACAAATATGTCCAGGCTATTTTGGCATATCTTTGTAAAATAAACAATAAACAATTTCTCATAATATTGTTTTACTCCATCATATACTAAAGGTATGCAGATGTATATGAGAGAACTGCTTTTAAAATAATCACTTTTCAGGAGGAATGAAGCATTGTTTCAATTAATCAGCACACATGGTACTGAGTACCCCCCTTCCCCCCCGCAATCGACAAAATTCAATTGGGGGGGGCATTTGATAGGCAAATTTTATCATGGGTAACCTATGTGTGGTGTGCCTGTATGGACAAAACTTTATGGGTTTGATTGCTAGGGTTGATTATTTGGTCTCAGTGACTGAACAACTGCCTACTCTAGCAACAGTTGCTCCAAATATTCTACCCATCATGCACTGCAGTAATTAGCAAATTCCACAAACCTGCTTTTTTTGGTAAATACAAGCCTGGACAACATAGTCTGACTAAAATAGATTAGAAACTATTACATTTTAAAAAGTTTTTAGGGTTGTACCAAATATTTTTGTATTATGCTTCCCAGCATAATGAAATTGTATACATACACATGAGATATACAAATGTAGCACGTGTCAGTTGCATATACTATAGTATGTATGCCATCAGCGCCTTTATCCTTACGAAGGTTTGGTTCTGGGGGTGCTTACAGCTCACACGCGGACCGTAGGCTGGGTTCTGACCGCACAAAGACATGAATCCCATCTCCATGTTACTCGACTGAATGCAGCTGTGCGAGCGCCGGACAGGGACCTGGGGGACCGCAGAGGTAGCGAACCGGCTCCTTAGACTCGCAGCCAGCGGCTCCGATCGCATCCCATCAGTGGTACAGACCAATGTGCCGTTAAGGCTGGTAAATCGGGTAAATTAGCCTATGTTTTCCGAATAAGTGACATAATTGTGGGAGTTATAGTGTATTTGTGCAAGTCACATTGCGCATCGCAAAGAAATGTACGTGTGAGTGCATGTGCGCAGTCTGATGCAGCTTTCCTTTCCATTCATTGAATACTGGTACCATCGTCTGGATCTTGCCGTTTATATTTTGGTCACATGTGCAAAATGTATAGTAAAGAAGACAAAGTACGATTTGATAGTCATTCTAGTCACGACAAGCGGTCAAACACCGCCCCCAAAATTCTCATGCCTGGGAAATATAATTTTTATTTCGATCCCTAAACTCACGGATATGATAATAAATGTACATTACTATAAAGACGAGCCATCATGATCGCAGGAAATTACACTTACCCGCTTGGACCCGAGAGATGCCGAGACAGCCGAGAATCAACAGCGCGCCGGAGGACGGGAAAAAGCTCTCCATCGCAGCGGCCGAAATGCCACCGACTCCGCCGGGGAGCGTGCAGCCCGAGCCCGAGCCCGAGCTGCGCTTCGGCGGACCCGCGCTGTCCGCAGTGGGCTGTGCCGCCGGACCGCTTGCGCGCGATGAGACGGGCTCTGCACACGCAGCCCATTCATCCGGGCGCGCTTAGTCACCGTGCGAGGGTGACAGCGGCCCGGCGAGCTGCCGCGCGCAGACGCGTGCACGCGCACATGCACCCGCGCACACGCACACGCACGCACGGCTGTTTACCAACACAACGGCGACGCAACAATCTCAGCGAATGCCGACTCAGCACCAGGATGCCTGCTCTCATTTCACACTTATAGACACGACCGTCTCTCCGGAGAGCACGTCCTCTTTGCAGTCCCTGCAGGCTCAGTGACATGAATGTGTCTCGTGTTTCGTGATGGGGGTCCAAGCGACGGCTGAGCTGTACAGGCATTGCATGGTAACTTACTGCCATGGAGAGCTGACTTTGTGCTTGCAGTTACGCGCACGTTAAACTTCCCCAACTTGCAGCGCTCCGTGTCCTATATATCCCATCTGTGTTCGCGCGTTCGCGTTGTGTTGCATTACCTGTATTGAACAGCGCTGAGATTATTTAAAGGTTGCGAATGGGATTTTGGTTTATATTAGCTGCTGCCCCCCCCTGCATAATTACTTCTTAATTAGCGACCCCATGTGCCGCTGATATGGAGACTGTGCCTTTGCGACCCTAATTACAGGCAACTTTTAAGTAATCGGAATATTTACCCCATATAAAATTGCCCCAACTTCCAATGCGTTAAAGGTATAATATGGGCGGCGTGCCGCTCTTACCTTGATCTTTGCCTGCGTGTGTAAATGCCGGGTCGCCCGCCGGCGCACTGCTGCTGTCCTGTGCCTCTGCCGGTCCCTAAACCCCCCGGTGTCCCGCTGGCAGCGTGACATCATCTTTTTTCAGTCTTTGCTCGGCACTTAAGGTGACGTGCGCCTGTTCCTGCGTTTGGCCGGAGAATGCGAGAGCGCACTGTCTCCAGCCTTCCGTTGGTTAAAATCACTCACACATTAATACCCGAGCGCCGATGTAATGAAATGATAAATATTTTGCTGAGATCATTTTCAATAAATGGCTAAATGACAGGCAAACTGCATTGTAACTCTGCTTAGTAGCAGCATAAAAAGAAGGAACCACAATTATTACCAGTCCCTCCCAGCCATACATATTTACCTTTGCACCCCCTCCCCCCTCCCCCTCCCCAACCCCCCCCCACCCCCCCACCCCCACACCCCCCCACCCCACACCCTACACCTCGCCATCGGACAATCAATGATCAAAGTTCGCGG
>JAODKM010000011.1:255274-268756 GCA_026780845.1 Petrocephalus sullivani | reverse complement strand
TAAAATAAAGTTTCACAGGATTATGAAGGTACCTGAAAGTGATGCACGGGCTTCATCTTGGGCTTTTTTTTTCTTTCATTTCTCGGCGCCGGACTGTTGATGTCGCTTTCCAGGACCAGGCATATTGTTCAATTATTATCATTTTTGGCCAAATAGGCAGCCGCAACAGAGGTGAGGGCGCGCGAGACCTTAAAATGCAATATATACGTCTATATTTTTCTTTATTTGTATATGTATATTGTTAATATTAATTTATTTATTATCATAATATACTATAAAACGATCGAAGAAATAATGGCACGTAATGTCTTAAAAGGACCTGCTTTATAAAATGCATAATTATTGCTGTTTTTAAATATTTGTATAATTATCGAGTTTGCTGCCTGTCGAAACATGCTACCGGAGCGCGGACCGACAGTTATGTCTATCGGTCAGTGCCACCTTATCCAGCAATGCCACCATAAGGCTGCGCTCGCTCGCTGTGAAGGAGGGTAGAGCAGAACTACAAAAATGCTCCTTATTCGGATTTGTCGGTCCACCTTAAATGCTGCGCAGGCGTCTGCAATTCTCTATTGCGCCTGTAGGGGGACTTATTTACCGAGGCTTCACTTGACAGTGTCTGCAGGGTAATACCACTTGTTACCTGCCTGGTTGAAAGTTTTTTCACCTTCAAATCCACCTAGGATTTTAGGTCGCATAGGCATTACATCGTGATCCCACCTGCAGACATCATATACAGGTGGATTTGAAGACGAAAACAACTTTGAGTCGGGCAGGTAAGAAGTGCTATCACTTGCAGGCATCATATACTGTCACACGGAAGTGAATTTTCTCTGGGTCAAAGTGTTCAATAAGTTAAGTTAATACAAATCGAAAGCCAAATGCGATTCTGAAGGTAAGCCTCGGTAAATAAGCCCCCCTGCAGGCGCAATAGCAGAATTGCAGTGGGCTGCGCAGCATTTAAGGTGGACCGGAAAATCCGAATAAGGATCTGCGAATAAGGAGCCAACTTCAGCATCGTAAAAATACACAGGGAGTGCTGCATATAATAGTAACAATAATAACAATAATAAAACGCTTCTTAACCGTAAGTTAACAGAGCGTTAGGTGAAGCGCATCAGTTTTCAAGTGCTGTAACATAGATCTAACTTTTTTCACTTTTGTTACAGCGTGCTCATTTTGTGTGTATGTCCCCGTCAATCTGTGCAGTTGTAACAGAAGCAATTCCCATCGGGGATCAATAAAGTTTTTCTCATTCTGATTGTTGTTGTTGTTGGCGCAGTCAACGAAAATATCACCGCGGTGCCAAATAACGACCTCGGCCAGTTTGGTCCTCTTGGCAGCCCGTACTCGGTGACGTCAGCTGTTGTTTTATTTTGGTGACGTCGTGCGCAGAAGATGGCGGACGGGTAAGTGCGGACCTCCGGCCTGCCGCGGCCCGAGCCCTTATATCCTTGAGTAGGGGACTCGCTTCTCAAAAGCAGCGTGCCGGCGGCACTGCGACCGCAGCGGGAAGTGGCTTGAGGGCCCGAGTCGCGTCTTCGGCGGGTTAATGGATGAATTTATCAGCCCTGTACCGCCCTTATTTCGGATTAATGTCTCCGGCTATAGGGAAGGAGGTTGGTGGGGAGGCTGGCTCCAGCAGAGCTTCCAGGCGGTCCGGGATAAGGTAAGCCCGGCCACCTAAGCCTAGCCCTCTCCCGCTGTGTAAACCCCCGGTGACCGTGTGTGCCTGCGTGCTGTGGCCTGTCCAGTCCGCCGAGGCCTACGAGTTCCTGAAGCGGGACCTGTCCGAGTTCGGCACCGTGGTGCAGCATGACACTGCCTGCTCCATCGCGGCCACGGCCAGCGCCGTCCGGAGCCGCCTGGCGGTGAGTGGGGGCGCGCAGGGCCCGCGCCTAGGGGCACGTCACCTCGGCGTGAATAACGGCGCTTTGGCTGCTGTAGTAGATAAACCCACTCCGAGTAGACAGTGAGCAGGCGCTGTGTAACGCGCAGTGTGAATCGAGCGCTGAAGCTGTTTGCAGGTGGAGGGCTCCTCAGAGACCACAGAGAAGGTGAAGAAGAGCTTGTCTAACATTCTGGGGGTGATCACGGACACCCTGGCCCCGCCCCCTGACAAGACCATTGACTGTGACGTCATCACACTCATGGCCACGCCCGCAGGGACCACGGAGGAATACGACAGTGCAAAGGTTACCGTCACTCACTCAGCTCCTTACTAAGCTCCTTTTACACACCTTTACCTCTGATGCTGTCAGTCGGTGTGGTAGCACGACCCATCGCCGTGTGCAGTGCTGCCCAACACGCCGAGTCTTCTTTCTGGGTGCGGTGTGTTCATGTGAGGAAGCATTTCCCCGCTTTGTGTGGAAGCTGAATCCCCAGCATGTGTGTTTGCCCCCAGGCTCGTCTGTACAGCCTCCAGGCCGACCCAGCGACCTACTGCAATGAGCCTGATGGTGAGCTCCCCCTGCCGTGCTGTGGTGCCAGTGTGGAAAATGGGTGACACTGACACTGTTCATGAGGATAATCAGGCTGGAGCTTCTTGGGTGCTTCCTCTGGGTTCCGAGCGGGCGTGTTGTCACTGTCAGGCGGCCTGCTGGATGGCAGAGTTACGGGTTCTGTCCACTCCGCTTTCCTTCAGGTCCTCCGGAGCAGTTTGACACCTGGCTCTCCAGCTTCCATCTGGAGGGCAAGAAGGGCGAGATCTCTGAGCTCCTGGTCAACAGCCCCTCCATCCGGGCCCTGTACACCAAGATGGTACGACCCACCCTGCTGTGCCAGCAGCCTTGGGGAGTTTCCACAGGTGTAGCGAGGGGGGGTTGCTGCTGTTTTTCTTATATTAAGTAGTGTAGTAACCCACTGTGATGGTGACGGTGACGGTTTGCTCTCTTAATGACAGGTTCCCGCAGCTGTGGCACATAGTGAATTCTGGCACCGCTACTTTTACAAGGCTTTTCAGCTGGATCAGGTAATTCCCTTTGGGGGCATCTGGGGTGGCTTGTGGTTCTGCAGGTTAAGTTCTTCTTCTTATTATTATTCATGAATTAGTACTGATATTACTGTAATACTTTACAGTACAGCCAAACTGCCATCTAATAGTCAAGTGTGAATCGTATCTGTCTCCTGCGTGTCGTGTTGGCGGTCCAAACCTGCCATGGTCATGAAACCTTAAAACTGTAAAACCTGAAAGATTCTGACCTGCTTTTGGTGTCGGGAGCCCTGCAGCCCGGCCTGTCCCTGAGCGGGATGTTGGGACTGTGGGTCATGTCTGTGACTGAGCTGGTTTCTGTTGCAGTTGTGTGACCTTTGACTTTTTGAACAGGAGGAGGCCAGGAGAGTGGCGCTGAAGCAGAGAGCAGAGCGGACAGCCCATTCGGAGTCCCCTGGCTGGGAAGAGGATGAGGAGGAGGAGCGTGGCTCTGGTTGGTCTTTGCCCCTGCAGGTCGTGGGTTTGAATCCCAGAGTAATTATGTCACCGTAGGGCCCTTGAGCCCAGACGTCATTTGGAAGAGGGTGTTCACTATTCACATGAGGAGTACTCATGAGATGCTCCTCCTCCTGGTCCTCGTTGAGCTTGGCTGCACAGTCTGACCGTCTGCAGGTGGAAAGTGTTTACGGTCCTTACCCCTCCTCCGCTTCGCTCTCTTCTCAGACCAGTACTTTGAGACGACCTCTCTGTCCCGTCTGGATTTCTCTGTTCGGCCGGAGGAGCCCCTGGTCCCCTCCCCTGAGCAGGCTGAGCCGGCCAGCGAGAGCTGCAGCCTCCCGACCCAGCTGGAGAATCGGCCCGAGGAGGACCTGGCCCAGAAGATGAGCGAGACGGGCCTGGAGGAGCCGCCGGCTCCTGGCCCACCTCTGGAGTCGCTCCGTACTCCAGCGCCGAGCGTGGGACTCGACACGACTCCACCACCCAGACAGGACACGGCAGCAGGGGGTGGGAGAGCCGAAGATGAGGCCTCGGGCGTGAAGGCGCCCCCTAGGGGCGAATCTGGGAGAGAAGATGGCCCCCACGACCTCCGGGTATTTGAGCTGAACTCTGACAGTGGCAAGTCTACCCCCCCCAACAGTGGTGAGAAAGGTGAGGAAAAGGATGGAGCTGCTCTGTCCATGACTGGGGGATCAGGGCCAGGTTTCGCATGTACAGCGTTCCGCTAGGCTCATGCCCTGGGGGCCGTTTTTGCATTCTGATATACTGAGATACCTGATTCTGTTCAGCCCCCTCTAGTGGCTCGTCGGTCTGCTGAGGGGTGAGTGCCCACTGGCTCATTTCTCTCTCTCTGGCCTCAGGTTCCAGCACAGATGTCAGTGAGGACTGGGAGAAGGACTTCGACCTGGACATGACAGAGGAGGAGGTTCAGCTCGTGCTGTCCAAAGTCAGCGGCACGGGGGAGGTACCGTCAGGGGAAGGCCGCTGCTCCAGGGCCATGAGGCAACCTGTACCGCGGGGCTGAGTCTCTCTGCTCTCCTGTCTCGCAGCTGGAGGACGAGGACTGGGAGAACTGGGACTGAAGCGGAGGCCTGGCGCCCCCTGGTGTCACACTGCGGATCTCCCGGCCCACGGCGCCCCCTGGTGTCACTCCTAGTCCATGCCGTCACCATTTCCCTTGCTGCCTCCATTCGCGGGTCGCCGGCGGGCGGCTGGTCCTGGGACTGCACGCTGTCGCTCAGAGGCCAGCGCCCGGCTGCCAGAGGCAGACGCACCCTCCTCTTGTGATTTCTGGCTTTGGGGGGGTAATCTCCTCTTTCTGTGGGAGCAGCTTCTAACTTGAGCACCGGTGTCTGGGGTAGCTGGTTCTCCGCCTGCCGGGGGAGCGAGCGGCTCCCTGGGGCTTCGGAAGCGTGGGGCCCGGCTGCGTACCATGTAATGTAATATCATGTTTGCAGTTCTCCTGTGTAGAGCAGCCATTCATAAGTCTGTCTGGGTGTAGGATTGTAGCAGAGCTGATTATCAATATTTAAAGTGTAAGATTATATATATTAATATTTTTGCGTAACTAATGTATTCTCTCCTTGCTTTGTATTTACCTGGACTTGCTAAGCACCCACTGTCATATGCAAGTTTAAATAACTAGGTTAAATAAAAGGTTCTGCACCAAGGTTCTCCTGGAGCCCTGGTACCTGGCCCCCTAACTGCTGGACCTCACATGGGCTCTTGACCACATGGTCCCATGGGGCTACGGGTGAGGAAGACAGCTGGGTAGAATAACTTCCTTTGTGTCTTAAGGTCACGCTCCCGCATCCCGCAGTTGCATGTGTGTGACCTGAGTGTGACGGGCTCTTTGCTGATTGGCCCATCATACAGTCACATAACTTGAGCTGGACGCAGCCTGAAATGATAACCTGCCTAAGGTTTGCTGTACAGCACATGTCTGACATTTCCTCCCTGATGGAGGTACATGTTTATTCATTCCTGTTTATATTTTTTTTTTGCCAATTAATAAACATAGTGGTGTCATTCTTGTGGGCAAGAGAGTGTGTTTGTCAGCGATGTACTCATACCTCAGAAATGGGCACCTTGCACGTAAACGGGCACCTTGCACGTAAATGGCCCTTTAGACGCGTGTAGTTAAGGCAAATGCGTGGTTAGGCTTGCAGTAACTTGCTGGTGGTTTCGCGTCGTGGTATGTCACTGTCTTTGAGGGTTACACTTGCTTTGGACGGGACAGAGGGCCACGGTCGGTCACGTGTGTCTGAGAAGGGGTGAGCAGGGGGCCAGTCCTGATGACCTTGCTGGGAAACAGGTGACTCCCCAGAAAGGTGTAAAAAGTAAATGGAATGTGTCAGAGACACTTACGAAGATGCTCAAAATAGGTTCTTCTGTGTGACAGATATGAAGCAGAGCTGAACAGTGTCTGCTTCTCCTTTATGCCCTGTCTGCCCTTCTGTCTGTCTGCCTCTGTCTGTCTGCTCCCGTCTGTCTGTCCATGCATTTGTCTACCTGCCCATGTGCACCTCTGTGTGTTTCTGTCTGTCTGTCTGTCTGCCTGCCTGTCTTCCTGCCCATCTAACTGCCTGTGCATCTGGCTCCCTGCCTATGTGCCTCTCAGTACGTCCCTGCCTGTTTGTCTGCTGGGTGCCTGGCTAGACTTCTGTCTGTGCGTGTCTGTCTGTCGCACAGCCAGCTGGTAGTGGACCACATACACACACTAGCAGATACGCATCTCCCTATTGCTGCCTTACTGCCTTTGGACAGCAGGTGGCGCTGATGCTCCCCTCTCTGTTTACAAGCTTCTCTTGCTGTTTACAAGCTGCCGGTAGCATTTCTGTGAGTGCTTCCTCCTGTAACGTCCTCCATGGATGTAATGTCTCTGTTTATTAGTGTGTGCGTGCTGGTGATGCTGTGTGTGCATCTGCTGTCTGTGTGTGTCTCTGTGCACATCCCCACGTATGCCCATGAATCTGTTTCCACTCGTTGGATGTGTATGACGCCCTCTGTTTGATCAGTCGGCTGGATTTCTGAGCCTGGCTTACGAGCTGGTTTAGCTTGCTCTGAAAAATGGTATCCTCACATCCTGTTATTTTTACATAATAAATGTATGAAGATCTTGAACTGGTGAGACCCTCCTAGGCCTAATCCTGATTCCAGGTGAACAGGGGCACATCACAGTGTGCTTACCCTGCATCCTGCTCCTGTAGTGTGAGACCAAGCCCTCAAGCTGCATTTGTTTGTGTTTCACTTTCATAGGTGAGCCTCTGAAGTTTATCCTAAACAGGAAGCTGCTCCTTCCTGTCTCTCTCTGACACCGCTGCCTTCTCTCTCTCTCTCTCTCTGACACCGCTGCCTTCTCTCTCTCTCTCTCTGACACCACTGCCTCTTCTCTCTCTCTCTCTCTCTGTCGCCTCGTGTCTCTCTCTGTCGCCTCGTGTCTCTCTCTGTCGCCTCGTGTCTCTCTCTGTCGCCTCGTATCTTTCTCTGTCGCCTAGTGTCTCTGTCGCCGCTGCCTCCTCTCTGTCGCCTCGTGTCTCTCTGTCGCCTCATGTGCCTCTCTGTCGCCGCTGCCTCCTCTCTCTCTCTCTGTCGCCTCGTGTCTCTCTCTGTCGCCTCATCTGCCTCTCTCTGTTGCCGCTGCCTCCTCTCTCTCTGTCGCCTCGTGTCTCTCTCTGTCGCCGCTGCCTCCTTAAGCAGTGAAATCTGTTTCACTTTCCTCCCCAGGGTGGGATTTTGCTCCCTCAAGGTTGGATTTTTAGACAGGCTGATGGCTGGTACCTCTGGGGGCTGCAGTTGGCTTCTGATTGACGTTCCGTTATACTTCTCCTGTCCTCCAATCAGAGAGTCAGAGGGCCTGAACTTTGGAAGGAGACGCTGTTCCTGTCTCTTGCCAGAAGTAGGCACTGTACCTCTCTCTGGCCACTTGTGCTTTTTAACTGAGTAGCGTCCTGATTCCGGCCTGTCTACTCTCTGTATGGGGTGGGGGGTGAAGGGCAGCTACCCAAGTGATGAAGGTCTCATTGCCGCTTCCATGTTATGGCAGGGATCTGGCTTTATGCCACGTTAAACCTGAACCAGTGCCATTGAGCCCCTTTAGTCTTCCATGGGCATTTCCATCCAGCTACTGGTTCACATCGCCTCTGTGTGAATCCTAAAGCTCACATTCTCAAGCCACCCAAGTCTCAAACTGTTTGTGCCCCTCCCATTGGACAAAAAATGCAAGACCATCAGGATCCGTACCAAGGGGCTAAAGAAGAGCTTTTTCCTGAGCTGTAGCCTCTATCACACCCCCTCTCCCACCCAACCACACACGTTTGTACTCCTACCTTAGTAGGGACGTCCATTCATTTCTATGGGAAAAACCCTAATCCCAGTCATGACACCCTTCACCCCTACCCAGCTCGAACCTTAACCATAAGTAGCCAAACAAAATGGAAGACTTTTGGTATTTTTAATTTTTTGATTGCATTCACAGATTTTTTGTAAAATGAAGTCTGAAGTAGTGAGGACTGGTTAAAATGACTGAACTAGTCACGTGTTGACCGAAGCCCAGCGGCTGTGGCTGAGTGATATGGACATGTAGTCTTACTCCTCTTCCAATGGGAACTCAGATTTCCAGCAGCACGGGGCGTCCCAACCCCGGTGAGGACATGCATTCACACAGACTTCCTTTTTTGGTGAAAATTCAGTTGATTCAGCGGCTTTGCGTGACGCTCAAGGCACTAACTTGTGGGGGCGGGGGGATCAGAGGTGCATCCTCCCCCAGGACTGAAGTGTGGGAATACCATGGCAGGAAGTCCTTGGCAGGACATTTAGACTGCTGAGCAAAGGGAATTGTGGGAAATTACATGGGGTTAGACAGGTCTCAGTCATCCTCATCCACCAAGGAGAGGAAAGAACACAGCAGTGTAGCCAGACCATATTCTACAGGTTCTACAGGAGAGGAGGAGTTGGTGTGAGACCCCCTGAAGACCACTAGAACCAAAAGCCCTTTCTGACACCTCGCATCTCCTGGAACATCTATACCCACCTTTTCTGTCATCTCTCCCAACGCCCCCCAAACAGCGACACCCTCCCTGAGGACCCGGGTGGCAGCTCTCGTCCTGTGTGCTAACATCTGTCTCCCCTACCAGCGCTAAACGGTATGGGCCCCAGGGTCGTGTCCGTGTGATGTCTTGCCCTAGAGCAAACCCCTGGTGGCACTCAGGAAGCCCCGTCTTTGCGTGCACGAGACCGCGGCCTGAGTTTGACGTTGCTGCAGGCTTCGCTGAGCTGCCGTTGCTCACTCGCCGTGCGGCGAGTCTCACCAGCAGAGCACCGTTTCCTGACACAAACACTTAGACCCGTTTTTTTTCACAGGTTCGTCACTCGGCGCCTCTTCCTCTTTTTCCACCCCTCCTTCCGCACTAAATATACACCCTATATATGCGTCAATCTCGCAACTCAAACGCACCAAGAGTGTGAAGTGTAACGGCTGTCAGCGAGGCTCTGACCCGCACTACAGGCCTGCTCTCAGCTCCACGGGGGTCTGGCCGCCTCCCCCTCCTCCTCCTCACACGTGTGTTACTGACCCCCCCTGTGCAACCTTCACTGTCTTATTCAGAGCTCCCACCCACGGATACTGGCTTTCAGGCCTCCCGGAATGTTAATAAACCTCTAAACAGTTTCTTTGAGCATCCATGGTCCTGCAGGGGGCGGAGTGGTCAAGGCATCACCCCAGCGACTCACTCCTGATGATGCCCTCACCTCAATGTGCCCTGGCTGCCTCACTTACTCTCTTCAGCCGGCTGACACACATAGATAACAGCAGTTCAATGTGTCAGTGCTATAATCGCACTCTCTTAATGATGAGCAGGTGTTCTAATGAGTCCCCCAGTAAGATAAATCTCAGTGTAACCAGAACATTCTGTGGGATGGTATTACTAAAGGGAACGACGGACCTCTGTCGGTTTACACGCCTGGTCCCAGTCCCTCTTGCCCTCTACCACATCCTGTACCCCTACCTATACCAGCTGCCGTTTCTCCATGTGAACTCTGATGCACTTTTGGAGGGGAGGACTCAGGGGGCAGTTCAGCGGCAGGCCAGGTGTCTGTGACGGGGGCGGCCAGAATGCGGGCTGTCCTCATCGCGGATGCATGCGGGAGCTGCGCCCGGTGCCCGCCCTACTGGCTGCCAGCCCTTATTTGGCCAGAGTCACTGTTGTCTAGCTGCATTCCAAGCGTCTATTTCCGTGGGCTCCCTCCGGAGGGAACATGGGTGTGCCGACCCATGGTTGCCGGTACTTAAGGAGCCTGCTGCTGCTGGCAGGTGGAACTCGGGGGACGTGTGGAGCAGGAGAGCCATGTTCCCAGAGACGGCTCAGTACACAGCCAGCTTCCTTCTGAGGTAGGTTTGGGTCCCCCCCCCGAGAATCTCTCTGCTTGGGTGCAGCACGTGGGACCGTGTCTGCAGCCAGAAGGTGGTGGGACCACTGAGAGACCACGGGTCACTGAGAGAGAGATGGTGAGGCAGAGAGCTGTGAATTGCTGGCTGAAGACGAGCGAGGATGCAGAGCTGGGCAGAATGTTATGCTTTCGTGTGAATCGGAGATTCTGAGCTGCCAATGGGGTTCGGCGTTGCCCGATAAATGCCCCCCCTCCCCAGGACCTTCAGATGTTGGTATGTCAGTCAGCATTGTGATTGTGGGGACTGTCTGCTGGGAGCTGATTCCCACCTGTGGTGGGGGGGGGCTGTCTACATTTAGCCTAAAGACCCCGACCTTTCCCCAAGAGTGACCACCATGTCATCGTGTGGAGATGCTGCCCCTTCCACCTTTGTGTCTGACACCCTCTCCATCTCTCCTCTCCTCCTTATCCATCCTTCCGTCACACCCCTCTTCCTTTCCACCTCTTCTGCTGGCCACCTCCCGCTTCCCGAACAGCAGCAAGCCCCGTTCCCGTGTGTACGAGCCCCTGTACAGCAGCTGGTACCTGGCCGCAGTACTGGAGAGCCGCCACACCCCTCACCAGGGCAGGCCAGGCTACTGGCTGAGTCCCCAGAGGTACCACCCCGCAGGCGCCTCCTGGCGCAGCCCTCGGCACCAGCTGCTGGTCTTTCCGGGGAACACAGGCCTCTCTGATGTGCCGTCCAGCCACCCTGCAGGATTCTGCCGTCTGCACCACACGCTGGTGTAAGTATGCTGGCTGTGGGTGCATGTCTGTATGTCTGCCTCTAGGTGTGTATGTGTCTGTCTGCCGCTAGGTGTGTGTGTGTGTCTGTAACTGTGTGTGTCTGTATGTCTGCTGCTAGGTGTGTGTGTGTGTAACTGTGTGTGTGTCTGTATGTCTGTTTGTGTGTGTGTGTGTGTGTGTCTGTCTGCCGCTAGGTGTGTGTGTGTGTGTGTCTGTAACTGTGTGTGTCTGTATGTCTGTGACTAGGTGTGTGTGTGTGTGCCTGTAATTGTGTGTGTGTGTGTCTATGTCTGTCTGCCTGTCTGTCTGTCTGTCTGTCTGTCTGTCTGTCTGTCTGCCTCTAGGTGTGTGTGTTCGTGTCTGTGCCTGTAACTGTGTGTGTCTGTATGTCTACCTCTAGGTGTGTGTGTGTGTGTCTGTAACTGTGTGTGTCTGTATGTCTGCCTCTAGGTGTGTGTGTGCATGTCTGTGCCTGTAACTGTGTGTGTCTGTATGTCTGCCGCTAGGTGTGTGTGTGTGTGTGTGTATGTCTGTTAGTGTGTGTGTGTCTGTCTGTCTGCCTCTAGGTGTGTGTGTGTGTGTGTCTGTGCCTGTAATTGTGTGTGTGTCTGTCTGCCTCTAGGTGTGTGTGTGTGTGTGTGTCTGTAACTGTGCGTGTGTCTGTATGTCTGCCTCTAGGTGTGTGTGTGTGTCTGTCTGCCTGTCTGTATGTGTGTCTGCCTGTGTGTGTGTGTGTGTGTGCGTGTGTCTGTAACTGTGCGTGTGTCTGTATGTCTGCCTCTAGGTGTGTGTGTGTGTGTCTGTCTGCCTGTCTGTATGTCTGTCTGCCTGTGTGTGTGTGTGTGTGTGTGTGTGTGTGTCTGTAACTGTGCGTGTGTCTGTATGTCTGCCTCTAGGTGTGTGTGTGTGTCTATCTGCCTGTCTGTATGTGTGTCTGCCTGTGTGTGTGTGTGTGTGTGTGTGTCTGCCTGTGTGTGTGTGTGTGTGTGTGTCAGGGCTCCTCTCTCTGACCGCCAGTTTTGCAGGTGGAAGTACCGCTGGCAGAAGCTCCGCGAGCGGATTGGCCGACTCCACCACTAGGAGCCGCTTGACGGGGACAGAGGCACAGCCATAAGGTAGGAGGATCCACCTGTTCATCACACTGAGTGTGGCCCAGCATCCCTGCTCCAGTGCCAGGCCAGACCAAATGACCACATAAGTACAGCAAAAAAAAATGTTCCCAGTCCTACTTAGTAGTCATTTTATAAAAATCTGTGAATGCAATCAAAAAAGTAAAAAATCCCAAAGTCTTGTAATGTATTTGGTTACTTGTGGTTAAGGTTAGGGCTGGGTAGGGGTTAAAGGTGTCATGATTGGGATTAGGGTTTTTCCCATAGAAATGGATGGACTGTCCTCACTAAGATGATAATACAGAAGTGAGAACGTGTATGTGAAGAGCTCTTCTGCTGACTCAGAGGAATATGTTCAGCTTCCCAATAGCCTGACAGGTCTTGCTTCCCGATACGCTGATGTGGAAATGTGGCAGCTGTAATATGCACAGTTCTGGCACAATTGGCAAATGACACACTTTGCTGTGTGACACAGACATGCCCCTACTTGCTAGGATCAGACATGCTGATGCTGACGCATCCTGCCAAGCTCACCTGCCTGTAAGACAGTCACTGGGAAAGTCATGTTATCACAGGGAAAATCAGCTGCTGCATCACCTTCCCATCAACGGGCAATTGGCACCCACAGCAACACCGGGAAGTGTAGGAGAGTGGGTGGTGCTGGGGGTGGATGTGGAGCAGCGAACGGGACACAAAGAAACAGAATGGGGGGTGCTGTGACAAGCAGCCTACAGGTGTGACGCGTGACGACTCTTTGCCCCCTGCAGTGCCACCACACCCCACAGGGACACTGCATTAGTATATATACCATATTGCGAAAAGTATTGGGACCCCTGCCTTTACACACACATGAACTTTAATGACATCTCATTCTTAATACATAGTTTCCCCACCCTTTGCAGCTATAACAGCTTCAACTCTTCTGGTAAGGCTTTCCACAAGGTTTAGGAATGTGTTTATGAGAACTTTTGACCATTCTCCATTCTCCATTCTCTGTACGGATCCCCGTCAAGTTCAACTGCCTATAATTTGAACAGATTATCGTTTGTTTCAAGTTTCCCCGACTCAGTCAGCAAGAATGTCCGTTTTATGCTGTGCCTCTCATTCTGACTGAAGCTGACAGTGTTGCCTTATCTCTCTGTAAGACTGAAGCTGACTATGACTCCCTGTGCCATTCTGTCTGACTGAAGCTGTCTATAACTCCCTGTGTCTCTCTCTCTGTAGGACTGAAGCTGACCATGTCTTCTTCTCTCGCTGTCTGACTGAAGCTGACTCTCTCCTTGTGACTTGAGGTATATGTTGAAGGCCCTGCAAGTGAGACTGTGCTTTAAATTCAGTTCTGTTTGTTGTCTCATTGTGCTCAAGGGCTTTTTGACTTTAGTGTCTACTTATACTTCCCAGGTGCAGCCTGCAGACAGTGATGAAGATGAAGGCTGCAGATCCCGGCTGTAACCATAAGTCTGCTCCACCAAGCTCAAATATGTTGTTCTTTGCAGATGGGTATATAAATGTGTCTCTTGGTGTGATCATTGTGTCCATGTGTACGTGCCATTTCTGGGAGAGGTGGGTAGGGTGCACGCTCTTTCTGAAGGATGTAGGTAGGGTACATGCTCTTTCTGGGAGGGGTGAGTAGGGTACACTCTCTTTCTGGAGGAGGTAGGGTAGATAGATAGATAGATAGATAGATAGATAAAGATACTTTATTTATCCAGAAGGAAATTTAGGTGTCCAGTAGCTTATACACAGTAGTATACACACACAGGCACACAT
>JAODKM010000011.1:221680-232098 GCA_026780845.1 Petrocephalus sullivani | reverse complement strand
AGTTCTCCCCAAGCGAGCTTGATGGGCCGAATGGCCTCCTCTCGTTTGTATAGTTCTTATGTTCTTATGTTCTTAAGGGGCTGATAGGATGAGACTCTCTCTTCATATTTACTATGATACATTTTTACATCTGCCCTCCTCAAGCAGTCTTGGGGAAAGTCGTCAAGGCCCCCAAGCCAGGCTCACCATTCTCCATGTACTCGGTGATGATGTAGATGGGTTCTTGCGTCACCACGGCGTAGAGCCGCACCAAGCGTGCATGCTGCAGGTGCTTCATGAGGTTGGCCTCTGCCAGGAAGGCGCTGGGTGACATAGTCCCCGCTTTCAGATTCTTGATGGCTACTTTGCGCTGGTTGTATGTACCTGTGGAGCAGAAGGATGGCAGGCAGCCATTGGGGACGGTGAGGATACGTCGTCTCATGACAAACCCCAAGTCAGCAGGATTTGCACAGCCCCTCAAGTCTAAGTACAGCGACACTCACCCATCCACACCTCCCCAAACTGCCCAGCCCCCAGGCGGCGCTCCAGCTTCAGCGATTCCCGGGGTATCTCCCATTCGTCTTGCCACCAGGGTTTCTGTGGGGCACGAGTCTGACACGGTCTGAGGAGACGGAAGCAGAGGCCATCCGACTCACCTGCAGGAGGCGCAATAGGCAGATGGCATGAGAAACATTGAGCAAGACCCCCCCAGAAAACCACATATCCACTCCTAGTGGGAGGGGCCAGAGACAGGGACGTCTCCTCCTCACGGTGCTCCACAGCCCCCCCTGCAGATCTGTAGCAGGCCGGCTCGCTCTTCGAGGGAGGAACAGAATCTCACAGGGATGGAGGTGGAGCTGGAGGAGGAGAACATGGAGGAGCCTGCATTTCAGTGTAAGAGTGAAGCGCGACATCCTCCCCAGAGGGAGGTAAGGCCGTGGCTCAGCACTGCGCTGATGTCATACTCGCTGCGCTGCAGCCTGCGCAGGATGTGGCCTCAGTGAGACGCTTGTGCAGCCCACCGCACTCCTGTCGGAGCCGAGAGGAGAGGCGGCAGCATCTGGGCTCGCAGAGCCGCTGAGCAGATAAGAAGCCAGCAAGCAGACGTGACGTGGGCCCGGAGGATACCCACTGGAGTAGTGCTGCACCAGGTCTGCCAGGCAGGCAAATGAGATCCGTGGCGTGATGTAGAAGCCGCCCTTGTCCAGATTCCGGATCTTGTAATGCTTGACAGTGTCACCACATTCAGGATCCAGGTCCCGCACAGACAAGGAGTACGAGCCTGGGGGCAGGAGAGGTCAGAGGGGGACGCGTACACAGCAGATGCACAGTCGCTAAGATACAGTCACAGTGCTTTAAGCAGCAAATAGTGTGGAGCACCTCTGCTGGTCTCACTCTCCCGGATGAGGAAGGAACCCTGGGAGTTTCCTGGGGCCAGCAACAACCTCATGGCATCATTTCTGGAAAGATCTTTGAAGAACCACCTAAGCGACAGAAGAGTTTCATAAAAAAACAAAAAAAAACCTGCCAGCTTGCCGTAGAGAACCTTAAAGAACCCTCCCAGAGCTTTCATTTGCAATTTATAGTGATGAAAATGAAGAACTGGCAGTGCTGGTCCTCAGCACATGTCTGACTCACGGTTCAGTTTCCATGGTGTCTAGCTTGGCCACAAAGTTGAAGGGAATGAAACCCTTCTGGCCGGTGTTCAGGGACTCTGCCCAGTACCATTCCGGGTCTTCCCTAGGAGAGAAGAACCAGCAGATCAGTGCCGATTGACCCAAACAGGTCTGGGAAACCAGGCCAAGATGTCAGGGCTGCGCTCGCTTGACCCAGTTTCCACGTGACCATTTCATCATCACTCAGTCTGGGCAAGAGGTTCAAGTAGGAGTAGCTGCCTGATCTGGCAACGTAGCCGGAGCCTCTTTGATCCAGCTATAAGCTACAAGTGCTTCTGGGATAGCTATGAGTGAATAAGGGCTTTTCCCTGCTGGTGGCCATGTCACCTGTTGAGGATCTTCATCTTGTCCCCCTTCTGGAAGCCCAGGTCATCATTGTGGTCGGGTTCATAGCTGTACAGGGCAATGACCAGATTGTCTGGAAAGTAGGAAGTGAGAAGGATCAGGGTACATGGACAGTAAGTGATGCACTGAGCTGAACATTCTAGAAGGACACGGTCCCATGACAGACTTCAGCTTTAGACCTAGGGAGAACCGGCCCAGAGCATCCAGAAACCAGTGGTGGCCAGGGTTCTGCTATTCCACTAACTGCTAATCAGCTAAACTAATATGGTTGTTAAGAGATTAGCATTTCCACTTACTTGGAAAACATCTCATGGACCAATTAGCTTACGCTAATTTTAGGTCCACTGACTATAAATCCACTAACATATTTTTGTAGATAAAGTGAATGAAGTTTAACTGTCTGTTGTGAAAGTGTCCGCAACAGTCAATCTGGCATGATGTCGGCTGACTGCGTGTAAACAGAAGCCATGATTAGTTGATAACTTGTCAGATTTAAGGTTTTATTGAGTTAAACTTTGAGGTTAGCAGATTAGCAGTTATCAAAGCTAAATTTTCAGCTATGTCCACCACTGCCTGAGACTCAGGCCTAAGGGGAATCCCTCAAAGAGAGAGAGGAGGTGCAGAGAGAGGCAGACTCACCGGGCGCCGGCGAGCATGGTGGCGTTTGGTGGGGTTGATAAGGGAGACCAATCCTGGTATCTACTGGAGTGTACTGAAATGACATGCATGTCAGTGGGAGGCCCGCACATGCCGCAACACACACAAAAATCACTCTGAACTGGAAAAACCCCAGAGTCATTCATGGGGACATCACACATCTAAACCTGATAAGCTGAACTAGCAAGTTAAACTAGTCATCCAGCATTGACCGAATTGTTCCAGAAAGGACGAGTTGCCAGCATGAAAAGGAGGCAGGGCAGTGCTCCGGGCTGTCTCCCTGACGGCAGCCTCCTGGCTTTCAGCTAAATATACGGAATTTGTTTTCACAGTTAAAATGGGAGCATCACAGCTCAGGGCCTGCCTGCAGGATGAAATTAAATGACTGTGACATTTGACAAAAGTACATTTTCAACTTTCTTTTTGCATATCCCATCTTATTTTCCTTTTGAGACTCACACACACCTATACAGGTGAGATAGTGAAGCTTGGGGTTCAAGTATGGGGCCAGTGGCTATAGAGCAGTGTTTCCCAACCAAGTCCTCGGGGAACACTGGACAGTCCATGTTTTTGCTTTCTCTCAGCTGGGAGGGAGCAAAAATGTGGACTGTCTGGTGTTCCCAGAGGACTGGGTTGGGAAACACTGCTATAGAGCACTTGGGGGGCATAGGGTAGGGCATGAACCAGAAGCCTCATCTCACACATACAGAATCTTAAGCCCCTGAGCCACTCGCTGAGCCTCAGGCAGCCCAGACAAACGTGCTTCAGCGTCTCTGTGCACCCACACCTAATGGCTTCGGCCCTTGACAGCGGTGATGCATCCATTTAGGACAGGGCTGCCCAATATATTGATTGCGATCGGCCAGCAGGTTACGGTAGTGCGGTAGATCACCTATCAGCCTGTCATCTAACCTCCCTTTGGCATTTGTCTCATGACTGACATAAAGGGCCAGTCTGCTATTGCTTAGAACTTTGTTACATTGGGTTACCATAACAACTGCTTAGATCCCTTCTCTTGTAATGTATCGTGAAAATCAAACGTGTCACCCCTCAGAAAATGCGAAACTCCAGCGGACAAAGCGACCCAGCAAGCCTTCCGATTTATATCGACTAAAAAAGGGATATAAAAAATGCGTGGAACCAAAAACTTACCACTTCCATGTGGAATAGGAGGAGGAATGTTTTTCACCATGTTATATTCGACCACCATAAATTAATTGAATTGTATTGTGCCATAAGCGTTCATGCTGTGATGTAAGGTTCGACAACATAATATGTATATGTAAAGTATACCCAGTGTGTGTGTGTGTGTGTGTGTGTGTGTGTGTATATATATATATAAGCATATATTTAGAATTTTAATGTAGGTAGATCATTTTGACCGGGTCATATTAAAAATAGCTCGCAAGCTGAAAAAGTGTGGGCCCCCTGCCTTAGGATATTTCTGGCTGATATCGATAGCTGTCTATTTCAAAAACTGACATTGAAACCAGTAGTGATTGTTCGGGAGGTTCCATTTAAATAAGTTTAAAGGGAAACATCCCTCAAATAAATTTTAAAAGTATTTATTTTTTAGTATGAAAACACAAACTCTGGCAAACAACATTTCCACAGCAATATATTTTATGACTTTACACATCTTGTATATTTATTATATTTATAACAGAGAAGAGCTGATTATCAAGCGTGAAATAATCTTATGAATAAAATCTTTTGACTTTGACCTGTCTGCATTGAATTTTTCTTTCGTTATCAAATGCTTGTGTTACTGACGGGCTAGCGTTATGTGGCAGCACTTCGGTACTCTCCATTGGAAAGGATTTGTTTTTCAGAAACTCTTCGTACTCTTGACTGTCTCACCTTAAGGTGAGTAATCAAAATTACTGTGTTGAAATGTTTATTGGTAGATCCTCCTTGTGAAATCTTAGCAGAGCAGTGTGTGCAGAATGCATTTCTAACGTTGCGTTTGCTAGCGTTAATATCATTCCACCAGCAGACATTCTTCTGGCTGTTGAGTACACGGGTGTGCAAAGCACTATGGGTCACCATTTTAAAGGGAATTATCGGCTCATATTTAACCATCAGCCGATGGCTGATTGTTGCTGTATCGATCAATACTAATAGCTGCCCGATACAATCACCCCCCCCTCAAAGAAGAGAAAGCAGGAGGAATGAAGCCCCCATTGCAGACACTGAAAAGAGGGGTTGCTCTGAAAAAGTGGGCTGCTTTGGCTCAACACTGCTGAACTTCGTGCCAGCTAGACAGGGGGGGGCAGGCAAAGGCCTTCAGGAAGGAAGTGGGGGTCGGGAGTTACTGCATCTCTATTGAGGTCATGAGGTCTGAGGGCCAGCGACCTCACGGGCAGATAAGCGGCGATTCAGTGCTCAGCCTTTTAGGAGCCCCACCCACAGTCCCGCCCCCGCCTCACCTGGTTGGCTATCTGGGGGGGCAGCGGGCAGTTGCAGTGCTCACAGACCTCATCCAGATTCTCAATCCAGTCGTCATTGTTGTAATCGGAGCTGCAGGTGCACCCCATGCTGCCTGTGGGGGGCGTGTCGTGTTAAACACAGAAACCACACCAAAGACTGTGTTTAGAGGAACACCGAGCATTTCATGATGTTAAAGCTCCTCAAGTGAGTTAAAAATGGCATCATGATTGGGAATTTATCAGGGTTCTCTGTGTACGCACCATGTACTCACTCTAACCTTCTTCATACACACTGACTCTGTGTGCATGCAGTTTCTGTGTACGCACCCTAACCTTCTTCATACGCATACACACCGTTTCTGTGTACGCACGCTAGCCTTCTCCATATGCATTGTCTTTCGGTGCACACCGTTTTTCTGTACACACCCTAGCCTTCTCCATATGCAGTGTCTCTGTGTGCACACTGTTTCTGTGTACGCACCCTAACCTTCTTCATATGCAGTGTCTTTCTGTACACACCATTTTTGTGTACATACCCTAACCTTCTTTATGTGCACCGTCTCTGCTGGGCATATGCTGGGTTTGGTTTAAAATGGGGTTTAGACCATAACAGAATAGTTCAGTGACACACAGCGATGCCGGCTGTGGCTGGGTTTCCGTGGAACTGAGATCATCAGCTGAGCAGATCAGCTCCCCAAGCCATGGACGCGTGACTAAGAAATGTTTCAGCCAAGTGGCAGGCTGAGCTGTATAAACATAGAGGAACACAGACAAAAGCAGCCAAGCCCAGCGTGTCCGTTCAATGGTGATGGTGTACAGCAGTATATCAGCCCCTCGACCGTGCACGCATGGTAAAAAGGGGCTGTATTTTGAATTCTGTACTATGATTCTGATGCAAACTTGACCGGTGATAATTCATTTATGTGCTGTCTGTGTCAGCAAAATTGAAAGCTATGAGGGCGGCCATTTTGCGACACAGGCAGGAGGAAGATCTCCCAGGTCTCGGAAAGCAGTGAGCAGGCTTCACAGGGCCGCCCGCACCCCTCGACAGTCTCTGGCTTTGGCTACGTGACACTGCAGATGGAAACCATATCCCCAGCAGTGCTAAGCTGAGACAGTGCTTACAGCTATCTATACAATGAGTCCTGTCTCTGTGTTGCTGATACAGATACAGGCCCGACTGCTCACTTAAATACCCCTGACCCAGCGTACCTCGGCTCTTGGTGATTTGTGCTGAATCTTTTCAATTCATCTGGTGCCTGCAGTGTCCGTGGCAGGTTAATGTATAGGTGATCCTAGGCTATAGTCTCAGGCTACAACAAACACCCCCCCCAAATTCCCCAATGCCACAGGAAAAATGAAACGGTTGAAGCATATACAAGATCAGATCAAAACCTACAGTGCTGGGTTTACAGGCAAGCTGGATCTATGAACACACTGGGTCTATGGTCCACAGACAAGCCAAATCTACAGAAAAGCTGGGTCTACAGACAAGTCAGATCTACAGAAAAGCCGGATCTACAGACAAGTCAGATCAACGGAAAAGCCAGATCTGCAGACAAGTCAGATCTACGAAAAAGCCGGATCTACAGACAAGTCAGATCTACGAAAATGCCGGATCTACAGACAAGTCAGATCTACGAAAAAGCCGGATCTACAGACAAGTCAGATCTACGGATAAGCCGGAAGAGCGACCCAGAAGAAACAGTAGAATCAAACACCAACCTATGTCACCATGCAGGATGAAGAGGGCACTACGTGCTCGGGGAAATCGCAAGGGACATGAAGCTGGGAGTGAGGGATGACTGAAGAAACAACAGTGAAGAACCACAACAATGAAATAACGATCAAATAATAAGAGTGAGGAGCAATAATGCGGAAGTGAAGCAAGTAGAGGTCGAGTGAGAATACGGCGAGGTGCCACACCAAGGGAAGGGGGGTGAGGGGAGGACAGGTAGGCAGACAGGTGGCTAGATGCTCCAAAGTACAGGCAGTGAATAATTGGTATGAATTTCAATTTACATTTCTGAACGTTTTGCTTCCACTGATCCGAGATCCGCCTTTTTCAGAAGGCCCTTGCAAATATCACCAAACTTATCAGCAATTCTCCAGACCTAAGGCACCCCTGTGTGGGTCTCACAGCCTGGGGCCCAACCAAGGAGGGGGGGCACTACTCATGTAACCATCATGTAACCATCATGTAACCAGGCTCGGTAAACAGAGCAGAAGTGCTGTCTTGTGGGTCTTGTTGAACACATGGGCTGACTGACAGATCACAGCAGCCTGGTGTAAAACGAAAGACCTCATCGGAAAACCTACAGCGGATCTGGGCCAAAACATACACATCACCAAAATACACATCAGAGCCTTGGCCCCCACAACATCGCCGTGGTTTTCCAGAGTCACTACGCCAATAATAAGTAAAAGAATAAATCAGAGGTTGAAATTTAGACCTTTGGGAACAAAATTCTGTTTTCACCTACCGGATGATTAGCTCAGTTAGTCTACTTATGTTAGCGGGTAAAATGTAGGGTAGGTGAGAGACTCAGAATGGAGGGGCCATTCTCTGTGTCCTGCTGAGCAGCGGGCTGCCAGCGTCAGACGCAATATCCAGACTCCGCTCCCCCGTGCCGGATTCCCTTATTATGATTCTTTGGGGTCCAATCTTGGCCACACAAATCCGGTCGTCACCTTTCCTCTGCTGAAAACCACAAACCCAGCCGACCAGAGCACAGACCCCCCAACCCCCCCCGCACCTACCTGGTGGCGCTCAGTAATGTCCGGGTGGTGGTTCAAGCTTCTATTGATTCCCAGTCCAGGTGGACACGCCCATGACGGGGAAGCTAGTCGTTGATTAAATAACAACACAAAAGATGCTAAAGCAGTAGAGGAAATGACCGTGCAAAGTTTTTAAAAGTGCGAGAGCATGCCTCTGCCTCTGGTCCTGAGGCTTTCTGGCCGTTTAGAAGAATTGCATGGGCTCCACCCCTGCCTGCCGGCACCGCGCAGCCGCGCAGCCACGCAGCCACGCAGCCACGCCGCAGCAGTGCCGGGGCTTCCTGTCGTTGGGGGTGCCGAGAAGTCCCCACAGGTGGCACCTGCACCCTTGGGCACTGGGGAGCGTCAAGTCCAGCCTCAGGGTCTCAGACCCGCGTCGGCAGGGCCTCTTGCGGGCCCAGGTTTTCTTGGCACCCGTTAGATGGAGCGCAGTCGCACTTTCGGGGTGCGGTGGCAGCGCAAACGGCGGCAGGCCTCCGATCCGGGGCTCCTAACGCGGGAGGCGAAAGGTTGCAGATGTTTCCGTGGTGGGGAACAGGTGTTCATCATGATAAGATCATGATAAGCTAGTGCAGAAAAGAAGGCCATGAACATGGAACACAAAACACGCAGGGCAGGGGGGAGCCAGGGGCTGGGGGGCCAGGGGGACGGGTTGCTGGTGTCAAACGTCTCCATCTCACTCTATAATTTCAGTTTCACCGCGTCACCACCCATCCCTTCGGACAAATGCGGGTCCGTTCTGTTTCCACCCAAAATTTGCCAACGGCAGTAAAGTGGTAGCCGTTGCTCAGGTGGAGGGATGGGGTCTCACACAGTGCCAGCTGGGCATGGCCTTGGCCAGGCAAGTCGCTGGACTGGCTGTGCAGCCTGCAGAGGCCCTGAGATGGCGGCTGGCAGGCTCACTTTTGTTCGAGCAGGCGGTCGCCCTATTGTAGCTGCAAATACCGCAGGTTTTTGTTGTGGTGGCAGAGAGGAGCCTGAGAGTGCGATGAGCAGGAAGTTGGGCCTAGTTCACACACAGGAAGTGAGTCACGGCGCGCACACAGGAAGTCAGTGACTGCACACGCAGCACAAGAGAAAGCAGAGAGGGCCCCGGGCAGCAGGGCACAGGACCGCGATGCAGCAGAGTCCTGCCACTCCCCTCTATGGTGATATTCCGGTGCTCTGAGTGCATGTTTCTCGCATCACCTGAAGGAGGTAGATGGAAAGCAGGCTGAAACGAAAGACACCCCCCTCCCCCAAGCAAATTCTGCTACGCTCCACTTTTCTGCGCGGGTGGAAAACCAGCGTCATCACTGGCGTCTGGAGTGGCGAGGGGTGATTTACCAGCGGGGCGGGGAGAGTGACCTGGAAAACCCTTGCTGACGTCACGTGAAGCTGCAATGATGACAATTTCATGCTCATTCACGCTGCTCACGCTCAGACTGACTTTAGGGGGCTCTGCTTCTCCTGGGACGTGGGGTCTTCAGCCACTGCTCAGGGAGGTCATCGTTTATATCTGCCAGGTGTTCCTCTGGAAACTGCCCCACCACCATCAGCGGGGTGCATGGGAGCATGGCCGGTTCAAAGGTTAAAAGTCAAAATGTCACAAAGTAAGCATCCAGCAGCAGCATGTCAGTCGGGTGAATGGTGTGTGTGTGTGTGTGTGTGTGTGTGTGTGGGGGGGGGGGGCTGGTGTTAGTAAAGCCTGCTGACTGTCCACTATGAAAACAACGAGCACTGACACATGACACAGGCGACATGTGGGGGTCACAGAAATTTCAGAACCACATATCAACAACAGAAAGAATCTCAGCAGGTGAGAATAAGCCAGAAACTGAAAGCTGCCTTACATTTGTAATGTGATGTTAGTGATTTTATACTAAATGGGCCTTTTGGAGCAAAAATCAGTGTTATTCAGCCTCAGGAAGGCTGATGTGTGGGATCAGGTTGCTGCAGTGACCGGCCCAGGGCAACAGGTTCGCATTCAGCTTCCCGAGACAGAAGAAATCACCAAAGAAACAGCAAGACAGTGACCCCAAGGCCACCAGGCTGTGCCCTGGGGATAATCCCATTTTAGGCCGACATTTAACATACTGCTTCCTCCAGTGTGAAGTTTCATTGTCTGTGAAGCTGGCCTGGAAATGCAAATGCGGCCCGCGATGCTGACCACGTAAAAAAAAATAAAAATAAATTAAAAATAAATAAATGGTTTTACAATTCATTTTAAAAATGTATTAAACAAATGTATTAAACTTTGAACAATATTTTTGTCACATGATCATGTTTTCATATATGCGCAGAACTGACGCAACTATATGAACTTATGCAATTATACACAGTTAACGCACACAATTACAAGCACGCGCTCTGACAGATTTAAAACAATCAACTAATGATCAAAATGGACAAATTGAGAGTTTCAAAATGAAGCTAGGACTGTACACTGCACAACTTAAACATATAGTGATCTAACTCACTTTCCACTTCTGAATGATGCGTGTGATGGTGTACTGGACATGCAACAGAGAGAACGATTCGTTAAAACTGTCAGTCAAATGCAAGAAAAATTCAT
>JAODKM010000011.1:201363-216423 GCA_026780845.1 Petrocephalus sullivani | reverse complement strand
GGGGGGGGGTGGCACCTCGGGGCCCCCCACGTGGTGCCGCCCCCATCCACCAGCCCTCCTTTTGCCCCCCAGGGGGGGGGGGGGGGGGGGTGCTAGTCTGGCCTCCTCTGTAATTTAAGGGAGCCCCCAAACGCATGCAGGCGACAAGGCGAGAAGCTGCGATGACTTCACTCACACACAAGAAGGAAACAGCCCCCCCCCTTCCCTGGAGTTCACAGCACCCCCCGCCCCAACCCGCCCATTTCCTCATACTTCTCTGGGTCTGTGCCGGGGGGTGGAGCCGGACGTCCCGCAGAGCCCAGTCGCTGGTAAATCAGGTTGGCTCTCTCAGGCACGGCCCGGCTGACCCCGCTCAGAGAAAAGCCCGGCGTTCAGCAGAATAGCCTTCAGGGGGCGCCATGTTGACTGGGCTTCATTTTAACGCATTCATTTTAACACTCTCCCCAAATACTAAAGGCACAGCATTACAGCACAGAGTATCATATTTGCGTGAGAAATCTCTGCAGAGCCTTTCATATCTTAAGGCATTCCAAGACTAAAGGGGACAGCGATCACATTTTACCTCTGACCTTATCCTATGATACTTTATGAGACACCATGATTTGATAATGCTAATCAGGCCGATGGCACGCAAACAGCACGCCTAACGTCAGGGAGAGTGACTCCGTGCAAAGCGACACAGACAGCCAGGACACTGTGGAAGGCGGCGACTCACTCTGTGGTGAGCTTCTTAAACTCAGGCACCTCCTCCTTCTTCTGCCGGAAGATGAACCAGTAGATGAGCAGGCCCAGGATGAGGGAGAAGAGGAAGATGTCCAAGTTACTGAAGAGAGCCTCCTCCTCGCCTGAAGTTTCCAGGGTGCTGGTGTCAGCAGGTTCCGCCATCGTGCCACGCGATGCTGAGGACAGAGCCAAAGACAGCCAGTGACTCGCTGCACCAAAGCGTGGGTCGCAGAGATCCCGGGTCTGCAGGTCATGCAGCAGGGGGGGGGGCGCATCACTGATAAGAAGAGCAAGAGCAAAGCAGCTTGGAGTGGAAAGAGACAGAAGACAAGCAGCTGACACTCAGTCCTAAAACGATGTGTTCTGGGCTCCTATTAACTCCGTAATGGAGCCCTGATAAAGGAACAGAAACTCTGTACTCAGTCACTGGTGGTACGTACGGCCACTCTCCTTCCCCATCGCATCAAGGTTCTTTGATGACGTAATAGAAAATGTCAGCGTCTCACACACACGCACGAACACACAAACACATGCCTATGGGAAAAACCATGACAGCCTCACCCAGCCCTAACCTTAACCAAAAGTAAAACAAAGTACAATACCTTAGGGCTATTTTAGTTTTTTTTTTTTGCAGTCAAAATTTTTTCTATAATTGAGTTTTTACTTGTGGGGCAAGAAAAATGTCCCCACAAGGTCAAAATAACAGGTTTTTATCTCAATGTGGGGACCAGTCCCCACAGTGTAACTTATTCATTGTCACATACACATACTCTATGTCAATATCTCCCCCCTCTACCATACCATAACAGCTTTGCCATTTTTAAAGAAAAGTGACAAGTCCGAGATCCTCCAATCAAGGCGCTGCCCTTTCACTGGGACACAAAGCGCAAATCCCTTTGAAGCAGAACAGAATGTCACCGGAGCCTGTGCACGGTGATGTCCTAACAAGGACCCCAGCAACAATGAGACACCTGGCAACACAAAAACTGCCAAGTCATGTTTGTGAAGCTAGCAGGCCATGTGCTATAATTACCGCGTCACCCTGAGAACCGCAATCACACAGTATCAGGGGCAAGAGAGGCGTGACGATGGCGTAACGGAAAGACAGAAAAATAATGGGTATATCACACAATCAAATACCAAATAAAGCAGCAAACTACCCAACCCAAAAGCCAGCCATATTAACAGCAGTATTTAAAAGTGTTGGCTTGGGTCATACTGGACGATTCCCTTAATCACTCACTTTACAAACCCATGATACTACATAAATACCTACAACCAACTGCTCACAGATAAAGAGAAAGATAAGAGCTAAAGAACGACTTATGTTGGGGGGGGGGGGGGGTGGAAGGAGGCCCCAAACCCGGGGTTTCCCACCCCCTCCCGGGGGGAAACCCCCCCCGCCCCCGTTTTTCCCCCCCCCCCGCCCCCCCCCCCCCCCCATCAACTAACTAGCACCACTAGTTAAGCTAATGCTACGAGGAAGGCAGGGCATGATGCTGGAGCTAATGAGTCCAACACTGAGGGAGGCAGGGCCTAGCACTGGCACTAATGAAGCTATTGCCACGAGGAAGGCAGGGCCTTGCGTTGTAGCTAATTAAAGCAGGGTATAACTTCAGTACAGTGTAAAAGCACATTACAGCAGGTAAGCGAGGCTCATGTTTTGAGTGATACCTTAGCCCAATTATGGGCAGTGCCATGTCACCATGAGCCTAACACGCTGCTGAGCTGTGTTCTTGGCTTTGTCACTTCCCGTGCCCCAGGGAGGGCTGCCCGGTGCTGGTGCACGGCTCAGAGGGCACCGACACCACCCTGCTTCTCACCACCCTGGCCCAGCTCATCCTCGACCCTCGGTGCCGCACCCTGCCTGGCTTCCTGGCCCTGCTAGAGAGGGAGTGGGTGCTGGTGAGTCCCGCAGTCCGTACCTGTGCGTCTGCGTCGTGTGTGGTCCGTTTACGGGCCGCTCCTCTCCCCAGGCGGGGCACCCCTTCCAGCAGCGCTGCGCCCATTCGGCTTACTCGCACGCCCGGCCTCGCCAGGAAGCCCCCGTCTTCCTGCTGCTGCTCGACTGCGTGTGGCAGCTTCAACGCCAGTTCCCGCTGGCCATGGCCTTCGGCGAGCCACTCCTGCTGCACCTGGCCCAGGAAGCCTACGCCTCCAACTTTGGCACCTTCCTGTGCAACAGTGACGCTGAAAGGTACCCATGGCCACCGAGGCCCAGCCCATCGGATGTCCTAGCCGCAGATTGTAGCGGCTTGGATTGCTTAAACTGGGACCTTTGGTCCAGGGGACCTAACGTATCAGGTGTACACGGAAGTGGGGTACAGCTCCCTTGTTCCAACCCTAGGTGGCAGCAGAGTGCACAGAGCCTACAGACTTGCAGGTTTCTCCTCTTCCCTCTCCCCACACGCAGATGCTGTCTGGCGGTAAAGGATAAGACACACTGCCTGTTCCAGTTCCTGCTGAGGCCTGAGGAAAGGGAGCGCTTCGCTAACCCCCTGTACCAGCCTACAGAGCTGGCCATTTGGCCCTCTGTGTACCCGCAGTGCATAGAGCTATGGCGCGGTAGGCACCAGTGCCCGGTTGACGAGCTCAGGGGCCGGTAGGCTACACTTTCTCTAGGCCCCTCTTCTGCGCCCCCACTCTATAATAATTAAACTGTAAAACTAACTCACTATAAAATTACTTCTACAAAGTCAAAGAGAATGTGATGCTGTATCAATAGCAATCAGAAGAACCACAAACCGGCAAGCTTACATGCTCACATCAGCCATATGCAGCAACCAGAACACCGAGACCTCTCTGAATAACCGATCGCGATAGCGCTAACCTTAAAAAATCACAATCTGATCCAGTGCCTGTCAACTGTACCCACAATGTGCACTCCACACTTACCATAGAGCTTAGATAACTACAGAGAGGGGCTGTTTGTCCGTAGCTAATAAGCAGCATTTGTGTTTAATCTCATTGTGAAGTACTTGTATGTTGTACATACAACCTCTAGTTTTGCAGTTATGGTAATGGTACCTTTGCATGAAACATGTCTTGCACGCCCCAAACATTAAGCTCTGGCAGGTTGCCTGCCAGGGGAACCGTGCTCTACAAGGTGCAGGTATGCTGTCTTGTGCACCTCACTTAGGAGATGTATGAGAAGGTGCCCTTAGACAGTCGAAGCCTGCGTCTGACCTGCGTGCTCTCTCCATGCTTTTCCAGGGCTGTTTTTCAGATGGACTTACAGCACCAAGTACCTGGAGGAGGCTAGAGAGGAGATGCAGAGCTTGCTGGCCTGGAGCATGAGCCGAGGCTGCGGACAGAGTTCGACAGGGTTGGGGGCAGGAAGCTGCTTGGCTCCGGGCCCTGCAGCACACTGACAAGACACCGGGCCTGAGAGCGGCGGCGACTCCACAGCGACCTGCAGCTGCTCAACACACGGCAGCTCGAACTGCTCAAGGAGGACAGTGCGAGACGCGCTGTGTCTGTCACCGTGGCAGAAAAACCTGGACTGAGCGTAAAGCGACATCCATAGGGAGACGCAGAAAGCAGGCCGGCTGTCCTAGGTGTGGATATGAGCTTCAATGTCCATGTGCGCTTATTACCGGGATTCGTTAGAAACTGTTAAGAGTAGGCTGAACTGAAGTAACATTGTAAATGTGCCACAGTCATCCTGGAACAGCTGGTTAGATACACACAATGCCAGCAATACCATAAAGTGACAGAGAAAAAAAAATCCTGCTTTACTTTAGAAGAATGAGAATTTTAATAAAAACTTTAAAAATATTAGCTGTTCGTGACTGGATATTCAAAGCCAATACCAACACACCCAGCTTCTCACCCCTTTGTAAGCAGCCACACCCAGCTCCCCAAACCCTCTGTAAAAAGCCATGCCAAGCTCATTACGGCAGCAGCAACAGGTAGATAGCCTCAAACATCACTGTACCTGTACCACTGTATTCTGTACCTGGCATTGAGGTTATGATGGCTGGGTTAAGCAGAACATGCAGCCCCGTTCTCACACTACAAACCCCCTTGGAAGCCACGACACACCAAGTGAGCACAGCAGGCAACACAGGGCAGAAACACAAGCAAAATGACACGAGAACAGCTGTGGCTTGCTGCAAAAATGCGACTGCCGAATCCCCCTAACCTGAAACTCAAGCTCTACTGTGTGCACAGAGTAACAGCAGCTTAATGAGTGATTTTACCCCAATTTGTCTTCCTGCATAGGTAAAGGGGAGGCTCTGAGGCTAGGGATTTGTGCCAGTAACTGAAAGGGTGCTGGTTCGAATCCCATGAATGCCCAGAGTGATTCCACTCCTTTGGGCCCTTGCACAAGGCCTTTAGCCTTAATTGCTTCGTCCTGGGTATGATGTTAACCTACATCCGGCCCTGCAAGCAGGCCTTCTAAATTCAGGGAAAATTTGGGGGTTGGTGGCAGGATTGGCACTCCAGCCACTGGGAAAACTTCACACAGTTTCAACTCCATCTGAAGTGTAGTGCTGAGGCACCCCCACTGCATGGCTGCACCCAGGTTCTCATCCGAGGTGCTTTGCAGTAACACACTGCATCAGCACACGCCCCCTTACCAGAGCAACAAAGGCTTAAACGAGATTCCAGCCGACAGTACACTATGCTCAGATCCCCTTTATTGTGAGTACTGCAAAAATCACAGATCAGAATTTGGGGGAGGATCAGCCATATCAACAGAACCAATGAAAATGTTGTAAAAGAGTCCAGAGCCTCAGCAGACAGGTGCTGCAACCAATGAGAATGCATGTCCAGGTATGTGAGGGGCGGAGCTGCAGGGTATCGCTGAGGGTGGCGGGGGGGCAGCCAGTGCTCCTTGTCCTTCACCCCTCAAATTCAAACTCAAAGTAGTGGGGGTCAAAGTAATGTATCCTGACGTAGCCATCCTCTCCTCCGCTGCTGTAGCTGCAGGAGAGACAGGGCTGTATCACGCAACTGCCACACACACAGACGTGCACACCAGAGGTGGTCACACACACACGCGTCACACAGCCACACACACTTCTCGGCCGGCAAAGGGGCGGAGCAAACCTCTTTCCGTCCGGGTGGAACGCAACGCAGTTGATGGGCCCAAAATGACCTTTCACCCTTCCAAACTCTTCTTCATATGCAGCATGAAAGAACCTGGTTAAGGAGAAACCACCCAATCACAAGCACGGTTCTGACACCCTGAACTGGAAATCTGTGCCCCCCACCCACCCCACGGTACACTTACCTGGCCTCGAATTTGCCAATTCTTGTGGAGGTGGTGGTGACCTCCATGGCCTCCTGTCCACCTCCCATGACCACCTGAACAGGGGCAGGACGACACACTCACCACTGGCCACTGGAGTAACGTTTGTGCAGTGTGTGTGATGGGACACCAGCCCATGAGGCATGTGGCTGGCTAGGGAAAGTCTGGCCTTACGTGGTCCATGATAGGTGAGATGGCAGCAGAATTGACCGGTCTCTCCGTCTTGAAACTCTTGATGTGCTCCAACGAGGTTGAATCAAACAGCTGCAGAAAATGAAAGCCAATCAGCTCAAAGTAATATTCTGGGAAAACAAGCGTCTATCTCTGTGAGCAAGAAATGCTCCTTCGCCGTATTCTTGTGTGATTTGTAGCCAAGATCTGCACGTAAACATCAGCTTCAGAGCCAGACAATCACTGATCCTGCAGATCCCCTGTGGAGTCCTTCTGAAGGCCAGCATTGCAGTACGCACCTTGGCAGTGTTGTCCTTGGAGGCAGTGATAACCATGGTGAGATCCACAGAGGACTGGATGTCATTGATCTGCTTGGTGTGCTCTTTGATTTTCTTCAATACCTCTCCAGACTGTGTGAAAAGAGCATGCGAGAGACAGCGCTCAGCTCACTGTGAGGCCTATCTGGACTTGGACAATGTCTGTGGGAGTTGTATCATGTCAAGGCGAAAATCGCACAAACAGTCAGACTTTGTGAACGTCACTCATCACAGATGGACGGGATCACTACCTTAGCGCTGAACTGATTGATCTCTCCATTCTCATGGCCAGCGATTACAAACTCCCCCAGCGGCCCCCACACGGCACTGGTGATCTTCGACTCACTGCACGGTACTGATATGTAGGGCTGGTTCTCCTCTGGGGAGGAACACAAACATTACGAGACATGATGATCATTTCCAGAAGGAGATGTCCCCAATCCTGGATCTACAATCAGCACTGATGCTGAAGATGAACTCAGACATTCCTACTTTAACATTAGTGTACTTGGCCCAAGGCTGCAGCTTTGGGGTTCCAGCTACAGCTGACTGGCAGCATGGGGGGGGGGGTGCATGATGGGAGGAGGCTATGAGACAGTATCACATGCTACATCACTCCCTGAAGAGAGTCAGTCTTTCGGTTTGTAGTGAAGTCAGCCATGGTACATTAAAGTTACTTCCAGATTACCATCATAGCACAGGCCAGGGTTCACCAGTGGGGGGGGGATGGCGGAGGGGTCAGGGAGATGCCTACCGATCTGCTGGGGGTCCCGAAGGTCAAAGTAGTTCAGGTAGCACTGGTAACCCATCTGCTTGTCTGTGGAGAACATGATGATGTTCCCGCTGAAGTCAAAGCCACACGTCCTCACAGCAGAGCTGGTCTTGAGCAGGGCCAGCTGTCGGCCTGTGGGCAGAGACACGGGTCAGCCGGAACGTGCCATCAAGGCAGTGGCCACCCACATCCCCTCATGGGCGCTGCTCACCTGTCTGGCAGTCCCAAAGCCGGCACGAGTTGTCGGCAGACCCTGTAAGAACATGCTTGGTATCCCCTGAAGCAACCATTAAGGAAACCAACTTTGAATGTCGGGAGACATTAGCAGAGAGGGAATTATTCTATGCTTAAGGCAATCAGCATAAAACTTTTATATGGCAAACCACCAGGAAAAGAAACAAATTAACTGCACCATCCAACAAGGACAGATAAGACATTGTTGAGAGCACTCCAGACATGTTTCCAGGATAACCGGCCAGCGCGCGATAGCAGGCAGCAGCAGGATACAGTCCACATCGACGCACCAGACGGCGCCCGTGTGGCCGTTGTAGGTGCCCAGCCTCTCGCCGTTCACCGAGTACCACACATTCGCCACCTGCGTGCGTGACAGTAATATCACAATCACTTTTTTTAATAAAGAAAAAAAAATACAATTTACCAGACAGAGTCCGACGCCCCTACCGTGTCCTTAGCCACAGAGAAGAGCAAGTCGCCCTCCCGGTTGTACTTGATCTGGGTGATGGACCGTTCATGGCCCTGCAGGAGGATGGGTCTCTGGGTATGGGTGACAGGGTTAGGGGGGGACACGTTAGCGCAAAACCCCGGCAAACATTCGGGCACGGTTCCCATGTCAAAAGCGTACAATAAACAAATGTACGTTATACATTACAGTAGGACGCCGGCTAAAAGTTACCGGATAAACAGCTCGATAATAAATACAATCCAAATGAAAAAGACTTAGACCTAAAGCTAAACGGATGTGATAAACTGGGCAGTTTTAATCCTGCTGTACGACTAAGAATGGGCGGCTAAATATACATCAGCACTCCGGCCGAGGCACCGCGACGCGGAAAAGCAGGCTCCCCTCCGCCGGCTCGGGGCGCACTTAACGGCGTGCTCGGTTACTAAAGCGCAACGCTCCATCACAGCGCAACCCACAAAGAACAGTGAATAAACTGAAACTTAAATTATTGTGTTCGACACTCACCATAATAGCAACACACTATAACACAATACAATTCTCCTCGGCTTTTAGGATTATTTGTCCGTAAAACACAAACGAGCAGGCCCGGCTACGGCATGCAGAGAAGTACGGGCGTAGAAAGAACAACCGCTTCCGGGTCAAAGCATTAAGAAGCGCCAGCCATTGTTGGTGGGAAGTAGTACTTCCGGAGCAAAGTGCTTGTTTTGGTCATATGACATGCAACGTCTGTTATGGTGTCTTTGAGTAAGTATTGTAAAGTCTGTGTTTGATTAACATACGGAATGTTGGAGATGGACATCTTTCAGTTTTGAGCCATATGAAACGAAATGCCTATTTGAGTGCTTTCTGATTATGAAACAGACTAATTATTATTTTTAGCAGACGTTTTATCCAAGGCGATTCATATTTTGAGGAAGCAGATCAGAAGCACTTGGGGGGTTACGGACTATTTTCAAGCGCCAGACAGTTATTTAAACCGGCTTCACTCTGATCCTGGGCACGGCGTTTTAACCCGCTAAGCCAAACATCGGGAAGCCATTTGAACGAAAAAAGTATAATTACATTACTTTTCTTTGTTTCTGGCTGAAACTGAACATCTGAGAAAAAGTACAAAAAAACACTAAAGAATGATTGTCCCATTTGAATGACAACAAGACCCAAGGCAAAGGGTTTCCATGGGTTAAGGCATAAAGCTTCTTCATTTGAAATGAAAATTGTCCTCTCCCCTCCCTCACAGCAGAGGTCCTGTGCCTGCTGCTGGTGGCTCTGCTTTGGGGGGGTACCAACCCTTTCCTGAAGAAAGGAGCAGAGGGGATAGAGGATGTCAGAGGGGGCACCATGGTCCTTCAGCTCATAGCTGAGGTTAAGTTCCTCTTCATCAACATTAGGGTAAGTAAACAACACAGTGCATGTGATTAAAGCAGAATTGAATTATTAGTGCTATAATTTAGAGATTGTTTATATATATATATATATATATTTTTTTTTTTTTTTTACGGTGACATGATGCTTGTATCTGCTACGTCATTTGTGCAGTCAGCTTGCTGAATGCTGTAGCACACATTTACACCCTTTAGAATGAGAACAGAGGGCTAAGCTGGCCCTTATCTAACGATTTTGGAGGTCTGTAGAGGGCTGAGCTGGCCCTTATCTAAATATTATGGAGTTCCGCAGAGGGCTGAGCTGGCCCTTATCTGATTTTCACTTTGCAGTACCTCGTGCCCTTCCTGCTGAACCAGAGTGGCTCTCTTGTGTACTACCTCACGCTTGCCACCACAGGTAAGCTGGCCTTGGCTTGCCCTTTCAGTTTTCTCTGTTATGTCCTGATGGTGTACCGAACCAAGATGAGTGATAAGATGATGCTCTGGTGCTCTGTGACCTAACTTAGACCTGTCCTTGGCTGTGCCTGTGACAAATTCCCTCGCCTTCCTCTTCACCCTGCTAGCAGGCAAGCTCCTGGGAGAAGAGGTTGGTGGTAAAGGCAAGATTCGTCTCAGTCTCTGAGTGTTGCTGGATAGCAGTGTTGCCATGTACCCCTCAGAGAAATGGCCTTGTAACTGAGAGTGGCTTCCTTATGCCCTTAGGAGCACTGCTGGGGATGTTCCTGACCATGCTGGGGGTCACGCTGTGTGTCACCAGCTCCATCACGGAGAGTGATGCTGCAGGATAGAGCTGAACTTGAACACAGAAGCCTACGTATGAGGGTCCTGCTACATCCCTGACTAGAATGAAGCCTTTCTAATTACCATGGAGCTCAGCCCGGGTCAGGAAACTCTAATAATGCTAAAGTTCAATGAATTTAGCCAGAAAATTAGACTCTCTCACACCCAGGGTAATAAAGCTTGTTAGTTCAAACACATACATCTTGTATGAATTTCCAGTGTAGCTGTAAGTAGGGAAGGACATTCACATGGACCTACTCGGTGTGCAGAGAATGAGCCCTTCACAGGTCAGCTCTTAGCATTTGGTTCATTTAGCTGTTGTGGGGTGCAGTGAATATTACAAGCTCTTAAATGGATCCCTATGTGTTGATCTCAGATGGAACTCTGATTCCTTGTTTACAGTAGATCCTTCTAAATGTGTGGAATTATCCAGTTTCCTGTTTATTATTCCAGATAAAATAAGAAAACATGGCTACAAGAGTTAATGTAAATCCCATTTTTTATATGAGAATTCTTAGTTGTACATCACATCTCTCGTATGTAATCTTAATTAAACAGTTAATAAATGTACTTTCAGGCTCAACTAAGCTCACTGACTTCTGTTGTTGTGTAAGTTTACATTGTCCTGATTATGAGGCATAAAGTTTATAAAGACAGGCAGGAAACTTCTACTCTTGTTGGCCTGGGGCTGCAGTTCTGTCCTGTACTGCCTGAACAGAATAGTCAGGCACTGTGATGCAAGCAGTCTGCGTAGCTCACACAGCAAGTGTACCGTCACATAGTTAGTCTCTCAGTTATACTAGGCTTCTTGGTGGGTCAGAGAATTCCCGGATGTCCTAGATGTTGGCCTGGATCCATTGAAATTTGTGTCCTGAAATGGATTAACAATCAAAAAGGTCCTTTAAATTAAAATGAAACCAGAATCAGAGCAATACTGATTGGCCCACTGGTCCTTCACTCACTTCCTCTTGCGGGGTGAACTGCAGGCCAGGGCTGCTGGCTCTTCCAATATGATCATCTGGTAGATCTGACCTCGAGGACCCAGCTCTCCAGTTCTGAGTGGCCAGCTGCTTAAACATAGATGAACACTCTGGACGCTTGGATGGTGACACACAGGAGAGAAGGGGGTGCAGTCCAGCTCTTTCACACGCCTACCTGTGGTCGGTGATCCCTGGGGGAGGCCCTGCCATTATCATCACCAAAAGCTTCATCCTCCACTGTCTCTGCCACCCTCTTAGAAATTGAAAACCAAAAGATGAAGCCCCCACCCCACCAGCAGCAAAGTGGCAAAATCAGTGCTCTCTGTGACGCTAGCATCACGTTTGATCATCGTCATGCCCAAACTGGAGGTCACCTGGTCGAGAGGAAGCTCTACAGCAGTGTCTTCATCCTCGGCCACTTGCTGAGCGCCCTGCATCTCCTCCCTCCTCTTCCTCACGCTGCCTTTGAACACACTGTGCTGTGCTGAAATGCGACGAGCACACATCAGATCCTCGGTGCATGTGTCATTCAGTGCCTGGACATGTGGGGGCTCCACTCACCCTGCCCCCTCCTAGCTGCAGGGGCTCTGGGTCCAGCTCCGTTCTTGTGGACCCTCATGGGTTTGGCATAGAAGAGAGATTCTTCCTTTTTGGGTCTCCTGTCCTCCCTGTGTCCCCCGCCCTCCGCCTCATCCCCAGTGGATCTGACCCGCCGGCTGTCACCCTGTGGCATTCCAAGATATTAATTCCCTCCTGAATCGGGAGCTGGAGTGCAGGGAGACAGCCAGCAGGGGGTGCTCATACCTCTGGTGACACCAGCAGTGCCGAGTCGCTGTACCTGTCCTGTGGGACGCTGACAGGCTTCCTCGTCTGCTGGAGAAATGGACAGGAAATCACACCAGTGCCGTGATCCCAGAGAGCAGTTGATTTCTGTTTCTCCGTTGTGCTCCTACCTGCCGCTGCTGTGGAAGCTTCCTGCTTCTGGGGTGGTTCCTAAAAAAGCCGAGAGTCAGAGCCCAGGCTGCAGGGCCCCTCCGGTACCTCGCCCACCCCCTTGTACCTGAGGCCCGCGCCTGGTGCTTTTGGGACGAGCATCTCAACATACGGCAACTTCTTAAACTTCTCCGTCCCCACGGCAACGTAATACTGGCCGCTCACCAGCTCGTCCATGGATGACACGGTCCCGCCTTCCAGAGTGCACAGCCTGGGGGGGTCGAGCATGACGATGTGAAGAGCAGGTGCGGGTGCCCCCAGACCCAAGCCCCCCCCACCCGTCCTCCCCCACCTGCGCACAGCTCCAGTGCGGAGGTCAGCCTTCTCAGTCAGCAGGCCCAGCACCTGCTCCAGGTCCCGTTGCAGGCTCCGGGGGATGAGGAGGCGCAGCGGGGGGGCCAGAACGTCGCCATTTCGGAACACGCTACGCAGAGACACCGGTGAGGTCACACGGCTGCAAGCGCACACGGGATGAACATGTGTGTGTACGGATGCACAGGCTGGTACCCACTGCACGACACGTGGAAGGTGCACGGCCTTCCTCCACCTGGCAGACACACAGGGCCTCTGGGGGGGCTGTACCTGAGAGAGAGCCAGTAGTCACTGGAAGGTTCCACAGAGTCTGCAAAGGGTCCAGCACAGCTAACAAACATGGCAAGAGAGGAACGGAGACGGACGGCAACACCCAGTCAGGGCATCATGCAGGGGGGCACGTCAGGGCGTCAAGCTCGGAAGCCTCATCCTCACTTGCACAGGTATTTTAAAAATGTAGCTTTTCCTATGCATTTTGGCCTTTCGTCCACACGCAAATGGCATTTTAGGGCACTGAAATATAACGATTAGTTATATTGCTGCCTCTTGGTTTACATGCTCTTGACAGCATGTTTTAGTGTTTTCATGTAGACAAATGTTTTTTAGTAATGGAGGAGAGAAAACAGTTTTTAAAAGTACCTGTGAACATGTGGACAAGACCTGAGGTACACCACGCAGCACGAGGCTGAGAACCCAGACCACCTCCCACTGGGCAAAGGGCCAGCAAGGTTAGATCTAAAAGGCCAGCCCAGGGAATGCTGGGAAGTGGCAGCTACTGCCCCTCTGCCTCCACAGCTGTAACTCACGGACCCGCCCACCACCCTCCCACCTGTCCAGTGGTGTGAAATTCTAGTCGCTCTTGCTGAACAATGGCCTGTAAGTGGCTGGCATTCCCCAAATTTCTGACACACACTACATTACAGGGCAGAGCGCAGATTGTCACAGGTGAATGAACCCCCTAGTTACCATGGACATGACATGACTAACAGTCTGGGGGGGGTCAGAGGTCACCGCAGAATTCCGGGTTAATGAGTAACGGACCTGGACTGAGTCAGAGCCGACCCACCTGTGGCCCGGCGGCACCCTGGCTCGCTTCCTGCCTCCTGGCTCCTGTGTTCAGGTAACTGAGAGGAAGAGAACACTGATCAGCCGTGATCGGGTTAATGCGCAGGGACCCGAAGGTCACGCCGCAGGGGGTCCCAGACACTTCCTGAACCACCCCTGCCCACGCCCACCTTAACCATTAACTCGCATGCGGAATATTCTGGAAATACAAGGCTCAGTGGCCCTCCCTCTTCGGGGAGCTGACTGCTGTTCTCTCAATCGCACATACCCCATTCCTACCCCCCCAGCAGAAAAGCTGCCCACAAATGGCACTCACTCCAGCTTCTTGAACTTCTCCACGCCGGTGGCCACGTAAGCCCCCCCGGGACGGAGCTCCTGCAGGTCCCGCACTCGGTGGCCATGCTGGGGGGTGCGCAGGGCCCTGACCGCCGCTGCCGCCCCGATTCTCAGCGTCACCTCGTTAAGGAAGGCCTCCAGCGTGGCGCCGGCCCGTGGCCGTAGCAGCAGTCGCTGGCCCGTGTGGAACGGGTCCCCATTCCTGAACACCAGTACGTTCTTGGCCGCCGGCACCGACATCCAGCTGGCAGTCATGTCTCTGCAGAGCTCGAGCGCCCGGCGGAGGTCTGCAGGTCCGGGGTCTCAGCACCGCTGAGTGCACCGCTCCCAATACTGGGTCTCGCTCGCACAACTGCCTTCAGCGTCACTGTTGCTGGTTACCATGGCAGCAGAGCCAGCCACAATTGGCTGCATGGGCCAGAGAGAGGGAGGGAGAGGGGGAATATGACTGGTGATAACCTGACACCCAGCCCCCCAATCACATGCAAGGCCGGCCCCTCATGACATGAAAGCAGTGGGAGTCTCAGAAGCACAAGCATCCACCAGGAAGAAGACAAAAACAATCCATATTGCCCTGGGAACAGGGGAAGAGGGGACACACAGCACCCACCAGGGGGCACCCTTCTGCAGCAGGGACCTACTGACCAAAACTACATATAAACAGGTTTAGGTACATAAGTTGCCTCAGCCTTTATGATGTGATCTTTTACAGATATAGTAAAGTTAAACCCCAAATACAAAATCATTGTAAATTCCTGACCTTTCTGAGTCATCGTTTTATGGAGCATGTTTAAAGTGATCATATGACATTCCAGTTTAAAAAGACAGAAGGAAACATATTACAAAAATAAGTCTTTATTGCTGGTATTCATTAATTACACACAGAAACAAGAGACACACAGACTCATGTCACATTTACGGATTTGGTGGACTTTGGAGATGCATCAGGCCAGACCCTTATAAAATCACAAACACTGGTGTAGCTTCATCAGGCTGATGCTCGCCACACAAGGGGCTGGGTGGAGGTCGCCATGCGCGGCTGGACAGCCGCACCACAGCACTGCTCCCCTGCTGCACGGCGCGTCGTGCAGCGAGTCCCCGCTACTGCACAGGAGCGGCCAGCCCATGCTTCAGCGTGAGGTACTGCAAGGACAGCACAGATTAGCCTCGCGCTACCCGGGAGCCAACAGCAGAGCAGAATTCGCGGTCCACGGTGGGGATGGGTGGGGGAGGGGGTGGGGGTGGGGGTGGGGAGGGGGACCTCCTTGG